>CM035152.1:128375401-128752848 GCA_020205615.1 Panax quinquefolius
CGAACGGATCGACTCGACTCTATCTCCTATCTCCACGCGCGAGGCCTAACACTACCGTCTATCGCTCGCTCGAAGGCCCTCAAAAGCCAAGCGCCTAGCCCTAAAGTCTCTATCCTCGTATCTTTCGCCAAGAGCTCACCTTCCAAACCGGTCCAACCTCTAAATCGATTATACCACGCTTCATCCATCCTATAAAATGCATCTCTCCAATCCTCATCCAAATCTCTCCACTCTCATGGATCAAGCTATTCCACGTTTCAGCTCTCCATCAACGCGCTTTCTCTCTCAATCCCAATCTTTTCTCAACTTCCATCATCCAACGATCCTTTTGCAATTGATCAACTTGCAACTCGACTCATCCAACTTTCCCTTTGTTCGACTACTCCATCCGGGCTCGATAAGCCGCATCCTTATATCGACCTTCATGAACTCGAGTGTGTGGTTTTCAACCTCTAGTTCTCCCACCGCCTTCTAATTGATTGATTCTCTCAACAAAATCGATCTATCGGAGGACCCGAGGGGCTTCTTCCATCGACCTCGACTCCGCTCAATGGGCTCTCGCTTCCATCGAAAATGATCTCCCCCGTGTTCTTCAGACATCCTACAAACACCATAAATAAAACCAACATCAAGACAAGATACAACAAAAATATATTCATTGATAAAATGAAATAATATTTTATTTAGTACAACACAAACTCGATGGATCTCCTTAATCCATCATCCTAACATACTCTATAAGAGTTTTCTACTAAGGTTATAACCTAGGTTTCACATTCCTAATGTTTATAACCTACAACTTTTTGATACCTAACTCGTGACGCCCCCAAATCCAAAGTTCTCTAACCTCATATTGGTGCTCACGATCTATCATCATCATAAGCATTCTATAACTATTATTAATAATAAACATACATTGTTCATTATAATAAAGTTTCATAACATGGTCCCAAGGTCTTCTTAACCTTAACTTAAACACACCATTCATATTACAAAAGGTTTACATAAGAAATTCCATCGATAATAATAACTAACATTCATTCTAAACTATTCTCGATCTTGCCTTGCCTTTGTCTTTCAGATTGATCCTTCAGCTTAATCGAAATAAATGTCATGATATAGCAAGGGTAAAGCAACTAATTTGCTTAGCAAGTTTATATACAAGGGAGATATATCATGACTAGAAAGAAGTTTTGCTTTCAATGTTCAACAATAATATAAGATTGTGAAGGAACATGAATTAATAATCAACAATTGAATATTCGAATAATTGAATAACATGAATCGAAAGTGGTTTTGAAATAACCATGAACATTTGCCAAGGTTCTCACCATTTAAACTCGACCTCTTAATAAGTTTTGGTATTCAAGGATCAACCTTTCATACCCCATGATTTATGCATAAACACTTAATAATCCAAAGATCGATATCACGCCTTAATCAAATTCGTCCTTTTCTCACCAAGAGTTCTTATCATATCAATTTAATAAGAACAACTTTTTAAAACACATTTGATTTAACAAATTTAAACACGCTTGATCTAGCCGATACAATTAGCATAGATCTATCTCATAAACAATTCATGAATGAAAGAACTTTAATTTAATTCACAGCTCAATAATAATAGAACAAGAATTCAATCGCACAAAAAGTGCTAATTTCAATAATCATTATAGATGTGAATAATCATCAATAATTATTCACTAACATGCTTTGAAAAATAATAACTCGAAGTTCGAAAGTTAGAAACTTGCCTCGCTTCAGAGGTTACTTACTACGCAATTAAATTATATCCGCCAGCAGCTTTAATTATCTTCCTTTGAGAGACCTATAGTTAATCTTTCAATTAGCCATAGCATAACATTAGATTATGTAATCACATAGTTATTATATATTACATTTAGTTCTTAGAAATATTATATCGCTTCGATAATGTTACTATTAAATAACAACTACCTTTAATTCACTTAATATTATTAATCTTGATAATATTTAATTCACCTCTTAGTATTATTAGTTCACTAATAATACTTTTATTCGCTTACTAATATTATTAACATCTTAATAATATTTTAATACATTACTAATATTATTAATCCTCTTAATAATATTTTAATCATGCATTAATATTATTACTTTAATAATATCTTACTTATGCTTTTAGTATCATTAATCAATTAATAATACTTTTTATTCATTTACCAATAGTATTAATATTTTATTCATTTACTAATATTATTAATCATTTAATAATATTTTATTCATTTACTAATATTATTAATCATTTAATAATATTTTATTTATTACTAATGTTATTAATCATTTTAATAACATTTATTTAATCTTAATATTATTATTTACTTAATAATATTTTAATCATCAATAATAATACTTTAATTTAATATTATTAATCTTTTAATAATATTTTAATCTAAGATTAATATTTTAATCTAATATTATTAATCATTTAATAATACTTTAATCATTTATTAATGCTTAAATCAAATATTATTAACCATTTAATAATATTTTAATGAAGTTTTAATCTTAATATTTTTATTTACTTAACAATATCATATTCTAATATTATTAATATCATAATAACATTTTAATAATTTATTAGATCAATAAACAATTTATTCTAATTGTTCACCCTTTATAAAACTCTTATTTAATATCCATAAAAGGTCATAAATAATATTTCTTATTATAAATTACCAAAATGCCCTAAAATAGTCATAATATTATATATTAGAGTATTCAAGCATTAAAATCACATTTTTCTTATTTAAGACATCATTTAACTATTTATTTTCTTTTATTCATAACTTCATCATTTTTAGAAAAATACCAAACTGATTCCAAAAAATTCTTCTTTTCTCGGATTTGGACAAGTATATGACCCAGCAATGATCCCCAAATTTTTCTAGAATTTTAGAAAATGATTTACTAATTTTAAAGTGCCCAAAACACTCGGATCTTGCTTCATTTTTCATAAATCGAGTTTTGTTCATAAAAATCTAAAATTTTCTGGGTATACTCTCATAACATATATGAACATACTGTAACATTTTTGGAATTTTCCCATGTATACACAGTGAGAAATTTGGGTGTTAATATTTAAGAGTCCTTTACGGAAATAGCCATTACGCACAACCTATAAATCGAAACGTATCCGTTCTTTTTCCTAAACGTAGATAACTTCTTAAGGTACCTCTGTGATTTTTCCCAGATTTTTAAAAGACTTGAAACTATCTGAAACAGCCCTAAGAAAAATGGGGGACAATAGCTTTTTAGGGTTTTAAAACCTTAATATTCTATGTGGACTATTTTGGGGAAAACAGCCCCCATGGCTTCAATACTTGCTAGATTTGTGTTCTACCATTTGGGTTTACTAGATAAGTCATGTATCTAGCACTCTCACCCCCTCCCCCTTCAACGGATCACAAATCCAAGTTGTAAAACTTGAGTTACACAAGATTTAGTGGAAGAAAAACAAAAAAAAACAAGGGTTTAACCCCAGGAGAGAACATATGCTCATTTTCTTCCTCTAAACCTTTGATCTAACACTCAAGATACTTAGTTCCATACATGATGATATGTAGAACTAGGGTATCTTTGAGTATTAGTTCATAACCCCAACAAAACTCAAGCTATAAACAAAAAATAGAAGAAGAAGATGAAAGATTAGGTTATACCTTGATCTAGTAGCAACCTTCCTCGATTTACCAAAGTAGTATATAATCTTAGGTGCATAAACAAACTAGCACACTCTCTCTCTCTCTCAAAAACCGAACCCCTCTCTCTCTCTCTCTTTGTATTTTGCTAGCTTGGGAGAAAAAAAGAAGAAGAAGAATAAGAGAAATGAAAAATGTCTAGCAAATGAAATGTGGTGATTTAACTAATATCCCCCATACTTTTGTTGTCCCTGGATAAAAGGCTTTCACCTTATCTCTTTCAATTAAGCCTAATCATGTGATTAAGGGTGCTAAGTAGATTTTCAACCAATGGGAGAGATGGACACACTTGTACTTGATGTAAGAGTTACTAATTAAGGAACTTGATTAGCATAATTTTGTTGCCTTAAAAGGCCTAATATGGCTTGGCCCCCTTGCCCCATTATCTCCTCCATTTGCTTTTATTTTAATGCACAAATTTGATTAATCAAAAGTCTAAAATACCCTTAATCAAGTGGGCTAAGTATTGGTTTGCATTTTATTTCTTTTGGGCTTCTCCTTTAATTGTTTTTGGGCCATGTAATAAACATAGTCTAACAATTTTAATATATGTTACCCAAATTGTTTATTTAGGGTTTCCATTCCCAATCTTATGAAATTTAATTACTTATACATGTGATTTTTAGCTCATAACCTAATTAGGTTTACTAGAAATAGGTTTAAAATTATTAGTCACTTGAAATAACAAGATTATCCACTTAAGTTAGTATACATATTAAATACTAACCTTTCCTTATTACCATAACCCTTAGGTTATTTAATTGTCTCACCTAATGTATAATTAGGTTACGTAAGCTTTCATTTTTAATGAAATCTATAAATGTATATATCCATAACTATAGTATATATGTTTATTGATCCATGCACCACTTCACATATGTTGTCACATATTAAATCACTATATAACACAAAGTTTTAAATATCAATAATGTACATACATATATATAACAATGACTTAAAATTCATGATGAAGAACTATCCTGAGTTATTTGCTTAATCTATGTCTTCAATTCTGAGGACAAGATCATTGTAAGGAGTGAAGAATGTGACGAATTAATTGTTTGAGTTGTGATTCTGGGGACAGAATCCTTGTAAGGAGGGAAGGATGTAACAATCCAGAATTTTAATTATAATTTAAAATATTTATTTAATTAAATAAATATTTTAATTGATGTGGTTATTGCTAAATAAATATTTGTTTAATTTAATTATTTATTAATTAAATAAATAATTCATGAGTGGTGGGAATTAACTTAATTAAGATAATATGTTAATTAAGTTGATAATTGGTAATTTGGTATTTTGAAATTAATTAAAATAAAAGAGTGATGAATTAAATTTTATGAGATAATATTCTAATTTAAATTAGAGAGTTGATAAGGATTAAAATGAATTTTATAAGGTTGTTTTAATTTAATTTAGTAATTAAAGTGATGTATTAATTTATTAAATAAAATTATAATAGAAATTATAATTTTGTTGTATTGGATTATGTGGCAAATTGATTTGAAAATGTTATTATTAGATTTAATTTAATTAAATGTGAATATGGGAATTTAATTAAATAAAGTGGGACAATTAAACTATATTATAAATGAGTTATGAAAATAACTTAAAAGAGTTTTAATTTGGTTTTACTAAACAAAACATTAGAGTTTTGAAATTTTATTTTAATCTTGTTTTGCCAAACAAGGCCTTATGGTTTTAAAAAAATAATAATAATAAATTAAAATAAAATATAACTGACATATATTAAAAGAGGAGAGTTATGTATTATCAGTTATATACGTTAATATTATATGCATATATTAGTTGTATTTTGTTTTTACGCTAAGTTAGAAAAGAGAGCCTAAGAAAGAATAGAAGAAAACAGAGAGAAAAAGAAGAGAAAGAAGATAGAAAAGAGAGAAATTGAGAAAGAAATTGTGAGAAGAAGTTCTGCAAGAACAAGAAAGAGTAGTTGTAATCATCTTCTAGTTAACCTAAACAAGAAAGCAAAGGTATAATCTTATCTTTTAAAGTTTTGTTTTTATTTTATCAAAAATTCTCTGTAATTGATATTTTGTGGATAATTGTTGAAAATATGAGTTTATTATGTGTGAATAGATGATTATAAACTGTTTTATATCATTCATTCATGAGTTAGAGTAATCAATTTCATGGATATATATATATATATATATATATATATATATATATATATGATATAAGTACTTTAGAATTAAAATCGATGTTAAATTCATGTAATAAACTATAAATTATTTGTTGATTATGAAAATACGTGAAGAAACAAAAGCGATATTAGTTAAACGAACGATTTTGGTTGTAAAACGAATTCACAATGAGGAATTTCACTATAAATGTCAAAAGAAGAAGAAATAATAAAAAATAGTGAAATTAAAGGTTATAATGTTAATTTTTATGATGTTTATATAGTTAAAAACATGTTAGAAACATTAATTTATGTTTATGTAAAGTTTATGTGTTTTATATATGCAAAATTTGTTGTTAAAAAGGAGCTTATAGGCCAATTTGGCTTTGTTTTGAGTTCTTCGCGAACATGCTGCGTCTGCGTGCAATTGTAAGTGGTGTCTTAACGCTAGTTTTGTGAAGAAAGGGCGCCACAGCCGCCACTCAAAGACCTGATTGACGTGTTAGGGTACGGCTTGATTTATTGATGAGTAAGTGTATGTCATAGATGCATGCTTAAGTCGTCGTCGTAGTCCCATTTCAAGATAAATGGGGCCTTCTGCAGTATTAGTTAGCAGATTGGTCAGAAATTTAATTTTTAATTTACAAATTTATAATTGTTGATATAGTGTCATTTTATAACTATAAAATGTGATTAACCACATTGTGGTGTCGTTATAATATCAAATATGAAAGCTATTAAATTAATGAGTTATGTGATAACTGAATATTTGTGTTATTGCATTAAAAGTGTGGTTAAATCATGTGGTTAAATCTAATACCAAGAGGTGTAAATGAAATATATATTCAGCTTGTACCATGATCATGTGGTAACTAATTATGTCACAATGACATGTGTATAGGATATTTGGGAATGTGAGTTATTACTATTTAGCTTACATGCAAGGCAAGTTTCCAAACTCTAATCTCTATTTGAGTTTGTCTTATCTCACTTACTTTATGCAAGTTTCTTTAGCCTATCTTGTTTACAATTAAGCAAGTTCTTAATCTTACTCTTATGTATTCTAACTTGATTACGTTCATGCAAGTTACTTAACCTTTGCTACTTTATTATTCAGCAAGATTTACTTTTCGCTATCATGTTATATTTTTAAGATTACGTAAGTTACTTAATCTCTTATTAAGCTCTTGAATCCTATTTATGTTGTATGATCCTTATCGATGTATTGAGCACGTTCCTTACTTTATTTCAATTATTGTTGCTCAAGTTGTATCTTATTGAACAAGTTCCATATTCTTATATTGAACCAAGTTCCTAAATTATTTCCTTATTGACAACGAATGTAACCTTAGCTTATTATCATTGTTCATGCAAGGTTTATTTTACTTTTCAATGATTTCCAGTTTATTCCTAAAACATGATTTTGATGCATGGTGTTTAATCACTTATAACCATGGTTATTTCATACTACGTTGTTGTATATCAAATCCTTGAATTGTTATTACACTTTTGATTCAACTAATCCTTATTTGATGATCGTAGAACTCTAAATTACCCTTGAAGCTTATCCAAACCAAACTTACTTTGCTGCGGACTTGTATTCTAAAAACTGAGATGAACAACCCTATTATAGGGGATTATTTACGCAAAGCGTTTAGATGTTTATGCACAATACATGGTACGAAGGGTTGATCACCCAAAGTACGGGAGTCCCTACAGTCTTATGATTGTTTAGGTTTAATTTGAAAGAATACTTATAACCTTGGACATAGTTCATGGTCTTGTGACCCTCAGATATATTTCTAATTTTGATTTTAGTTCTTAATCATCCTTGATAGAAAACATTATTCAATTCTATTAAGTCTATTCATTGGCAGTTATTATGTAGTTATTATTCATAATCATTTCAAGTGAGCATTTGATTTGCTCACTCTTGCATATATAACCATTGTAGCTAAAATTGAGAAGGTTGATGAACCAACCACTAGCAAAGGGAAAGGAAAAATGAACAAGTGTTGAAGGCTAGTAAATTTATGGACTTTTATGTTTTCAGACTTTGTTTTAATTATTGTGATGTAAATATTTATAGTTTTCCGTTCTTGATGTATGTTTTAAAGGTTAGTCAACCGGGGAGATTTATGGATTAAGTTATGTAACCGTTTAATGGGAAGATTTATTGTTTAAATTTTATTATATTTGGGTAGTTAAAATGAATGAATGGAAAGTGAACATCAAATCTTGTGGGAATGAAGTACAGTGTACAGTCTGTACAGACCTATTTTGTTATATGTATCCAAATCATACACAAAATACTGTATTATGTAAAAATTACAGTTCCATAAAATATTAAACTTTTTTTTAGTTGTTTTAAAAAAAAGAAGAATAAAAAATTCTGTAACTTAACAAAAATCGGGATCCCGGACTGGATCATGGTTCTATATATTTATATATATATATATACTTGTTATTAAAACTTACCTTAAGAAACCTCAAAATTATAATTTAGAAAAAAAGAAATTCAAGAAACAACTTAATTGGATCATACAAATTAAAACAATGAAACTCATTAAAACGAAATTTAATTATCTTGGGATGAGGAACTGAGACTATGAGTCGCGTGTCAGGATCCCCCTAATAGCAGTACCAGCAGGTATTGAGTGTTTGGTTTGCCGAGGATACTCGCGTATACACTACCTGGAGGTAATAATATTTTTTATGTTTCTCGTTATATCATAATTTATCACATAATGTAAATTATTATTAGTAATGTTATATTTAATTTCTCAAACTCTAGTCAGCACCAGCGTCCGAAAGCACCTGTTGGATCATCGCATACAGACATTGGCTTAAACGACGCCATGTTCTAGAGGGTTATGGCGAAGGTGTTGGAGACATTTGCTATGGATGTGATATTGCATCATCAAGACCTGCCTAGCCGTGTTCGCCTACACCAGCTTGTACATGACATTGCAATAGCGGCCACCGTCGAGAGTACGAGTATCCCTCCAGAACAGTTCGACATGATAAGTGACGAGGTGGTCTAGATGGTGGTTACCTTACTCACGGAGGCTTTTGACCTGTTGGTGAGTCATCCCTCGACTACTCAGGTATAATTTCTTTTGATTGTAAGTTAATTATTCTGCATGTTATTTAATTTTCACTTAGTTGTCTCTTTAATACTCTCAAACATACGGACAAATGACTTATAACTTTACTTGTATCAACAGGGTGGCGATGGCGATGTCGTTGGTGATGGAGAGCAGGCTGGAAATAAAGATCGCGAGCAGGGGATGATGTCGAGGATTTTCATATGCAAGAGCAGCGACGTCGAACCCCACCTGATGATTCTCCTCCTACTGATTGTATTACTAGATTAGGTTGATATTTTGTATAGTAGTAGTTTAGATGTTTTGTTAAACATTTGTAAATTATTGTAGTTTAACTTGTTTCTTTGTAAATCAATGTATTTTACTTTAGTTTTGTAAACAATTGACGAGTCTCATTATTCTTTGTAGTTTATATGTTTAACGTAAACGTGTATATATATTATTCTTCAAAGTAATATTGTTGTGTTGATTACGATATAAGTTGTTGGATGTAGTGAATGGTTAATTACTATATGTATTGTTGGGATAAAGCATATTATAGATACAAAAATTGGGTTTAAAACTCTGGAAACTGCAAAAATGAAACAATATTAAAAAAAGGATATTTCCGACGGGATAAGGTAATTCTGACAAAATTTCTATCGAGAATAAGGAAATTAATTTATTTAAACATCACTAGAATCCTGACAGAATAATCCTTAATGCCAAAGGAAATTCCATCGGAATTATGCTACGATAGATCAATTTTAAAGCCTACACACGTCCTCTAATTGTCAACGGACTAAATCCATCGGCAATAATCCGTCGACCATAACCAACCTACTCTCGACTGAATTACCGACGGACTAAACTCGATGAGGTTAAATTCGACGGAATGACCGACGAAATATTCCATTGGGGATAAGCTTATTCAGAATAAGCTTAGTTCTGACAAAATATTTCGTCAGAATTAGCCTTTTTTTAGGCTTAATTATATATTATTATCCTAAACAATGTGTCTTATTCTATTTTGGTAATCCATCTTTAAATTTTGTCAATTAGATAATTAAACTATTAATTTTTTCCACATCCATTCAATTGGGTTCACCAAGTAAGAAATTGATGACATGGCTCTCTAGGTAGGCCATAATTCAGCTGATGTGTAACTAAAAAAGAATATTTTAATTTTTAATTAACACATTTATTATATATGAAAGGTTGACAAACCACTTTATTAAATCTTAATACTAATAAAAAACAAGGCTAAAACCATCAGAAATGGGGGTTAAACAATGTTGCTGATGATGTGGATGACTGATTAGTAGTTTATGGGGGAAGGCGGAGCATCGTATCATCGAGCGATGGCACGGTAGTCGAGGAAGGAGAGAGAAAGCATATGGTGACGCCATGAGTACCAGAGCTAAAGAAAGTCGAGAAGAAAGAGGATGGGTGGGCCTTCACCTATCTCTCCTACGTGCATATTGATTACGTGCATATTTATAAATGTACCACAGCACCACCACTATCCTATGTGCATATTGATTCCTACGCCCATTAAGGAAGAAATAAAGAATCAATCTGACGTAGGATAGTGGTGGTGTTGTGGTACATTTATAAATTCATTGAATTGAAAATTTTCAATGAATTTTTCTACTTTTTGAATTTAACAAACTGATTGCTCTTTTGGATTTAAGATTAACATCGATCATTGGTTTGGATCTAGATTTGCATTTGATTGTTCTTTACTTTGATGAAAAATGAGATTTGACTTTTTTACCCTTAGACATTTAATAAATGTAAAAATTCATTTGAAATAATAACTTTTAACTACACATAGGCATTGATTAGCTTAGTCAGCGGGGTCATGTCATTAATTTCTGACGTGGAAGACCTAATTGAATGGAAGTGGAAAAAATAATTGTTTAATCATTTAATTGACAAAATTGAAATGTAGATCAACAAAGTGGAATAAAGCCCATAGTTTATGACAATGTTCTAAAAGCTAGCTAGACGGAGGCAAGCTAGAGGGGGGGGGGCCTAAAGTGCAGGCAAGGGGCCTAAGAGAGATTTTTTATTTTAAGCCAATTTTAATATTTTATCTTATATTTATCTAAACAAAATAATAATATAAAGCAAAATAATTTATAATAAAGATAATAAAGGTCTTTGCTTTAAGTTCAAACACATCTATATTGCTAATGTCAAAGTTCAAACATAAACATGCAATTGTTCAAAGTTCAAACATATTTTTAACTTATTAGTTTTATTCATAAACAAGATTGCTATTAAATAATTAAATTTAAAATTTCAAGAATTTAATTCAATATTAAAACTTAAGAAACTAAACATAAATTTAAGAATTATATTGAATTAAACTAAATATTACAAATGCATCATCATTTATATAATTTGAAATTGGTACAAGTTTAAAAAATTACGACTATAATAAAATTATCCATTTTGACTTGATATTGTTCACTTCTGATTGTGATTTGATATGCTACAACATGTATTATAAATATGATAAATCATTAGAAAAATAAATATATCAAGATCTGGTTTGGGTAGTTATTAAAATAAAATAAAAACCTCTCAGCTTAGACTCTGCCTAGACCCCGCCAAATTTCTTAAAGGGATTTTTTAACCGTCTTGAACATAGGTGAGGTGCCAGGGGGGCCTAGCGCCTAGGCGAGAATTTTTAGAACACTGGTGTATGATAGTAATTTATATTTAAACTTATAAATATATATTATATTGTATGAATGTATAATCTTAGATAAACCAGATCTACTAGATTCGCTAAATCCTAGATAAACTAGAATCTTAATTTTTGTACTTGGGTCAGAAGTAAAAGGTTTACTACATGTATAAACGTTTCTAGGGTTACTACTCCATAACCAAACCTGAAACTCTCCCATTCCATGCCACTTGATCAAATCCCCCAACACCCCCATGCTAATGTTAAAAATGATAATCTCGTCACTACCACCCATAACTAAAGAAAGTCCAAGACTTTGGCAAAGGAAGGGAATGCACTGTCTACGTCACAAGAATATTGGGGTTGTCTACCCATTAAAGGTGGTTTACGCATCGTATTATTCCAATAATACTCAAGATGTCATACAAGAGACTAAAATAGTTAGATCCCTGGATTCACCATTTGTTGTCGGATTCCATGGAGTATTTGAGGTGCCCTCGGGTGCTGTTGCTATTCTAATGGACTTGATGGATTCTGGGACACTCCACAGTCTGATCAAGACTAATGGTACTTTCTCCGAAACCATGATCGCTCGCGTAGCCCGACAGACGCTTATGGGGCCTGACTATCTTCGTAACACAAAGAAGATTGTTCCCTACGATATCAAGCCATCCAATTTGCTTGTAAATTAGAGCATGCAAATCAAGATTGCCAATTTTGGGGTTAGCAATGAGTAGTACTAATGATCCTCCACACTCGCACTTTGGAGGAACTATTGCGTACATGAGTCCTGAACTATTTGGTAGTAGTTTTGGTGTGGGTAATGTTTTTGCTTGGGATTAACTCTTATGGAGATATATATTGGCTACCAGCCTTATTGCCCACCCAGCCGACAATTTATCACTGAGTTTGCTCTCATCGCCCCAATATGTTTCCAAGACCCACCCAGATTGCCTCAAGATGCATCTGTGTATTTTCAGGACTTTACTCGGTGTTGCTTGCACAAGGAGACAACTAAAAGATGGACAGCGTCCCAGTTGCTTTCTCACCCTTTTCTCAACAATGAAGGCATTAAGATTGCAGATTCTTTCCTTGTGTTTATACACGGACGATGAGATTAATACATATAAAAATTTCAGAGCTCGGTATTTTATTTTGTCTGTTGATTTCCTTAGGTCTTATTATTCATTCAGATAGGCTTTGAGACTGTTGCATTTTTTTTCTGTCCTTAACTAATAGCCTGTGGATCAAAAGAGGAATTAAATATGAGATAAAAAATATGAACGATAATCCTAAATTAAGAAACAACATATGTATAAAGCTAGCTAGTTGAAAGGCCGATGTTATCATCCATCTTGAAGGAGAAAGTGTGTATACGTATACATGTGTGTGTACACATTATAAGCAAAATTATATTTGGAGATTCTTTAACATAACCCATTATTGGCAGATTATACTAGGGGATTGTATGCAGATAGGCATATGGGGTAATTATTTAACTCATATACTTAATGAATTGAAGTATGCTTGAAGTAGGAGTAACATCATGGTACTCTTGTGATCACAGCACTGCAGGCCTGCAGCCATCAAACTTCATAAACCGTACTGGATTCTGGATATAGGGCTTTTAAGCTGCTTGTGGAATTATGCTAACTTGCTTCAATAGACCACTACCCTGGTAGTAGAAATTGCATTTAGTTAAAACGCGAGTGTGGTCATTATTGCTTGAGTATCGTGTTGAATGGCAGAAATGTATGTATGTGTGGTATACTGCATGACACTATATATAATCACTAATGGTGCAACCACCTAAGAGAGATTAGAGACACTCCTCAAAACATGAATAAATAAAGAGAAGCAAAGACATTGCTGCTCAATAAGTTGTTGAACTGTAATTCTATTATTGTGTATGACGATGCTAATTCTGCTAATAACAAGGAAGTAAGTATTTTATTCAATAAACAGTTTACAAGAATGTAATTCTAAAGTTACAAAGGGCTGGGGATGAATGAAATGTCTTACTATATTGTTTAACCTTCAGAAGAGTAGCTTGATGGTGATAAATCAGACATCGGTGAACAAAAATAGAGCTATGTTTGTGGCTGCATTCCCTGCCTGCTACGATATGTGTGACGCTCCCAAAATAGGTATACATCATCCATTCTGAGTCGCCAAATACATGGTACAAAAATTAAATACAAACTTAATTATACAATTGTCGTGTAAAATACGACAAAACATAAGCTGAGAGTTTTAACACGAATATTGTCTCGTAGATAATATCCAAACTCAAATGGAGTTCATGAATAAATTATTATCACACTATTTTATAAAATAGTGAGGACTACAATGACCACCATCTCGGATCGTCACTCCATTCCCTATTTCATCACTATATTCTCATTTTCTCATTTAGAAGAGAACTATATTCTCATTTCAACTGGCATCAGTAAAGAATATTACGACCAAGATAAATATGGAATAAATTATCGTTACCCTTCAACGGTGTTAAACCGATAGAAAGTCGAATTTTAATATCGCCAGATAGAGATGGATAATTAATGGATGTGATCTTAATGAATATCACATTAATGGATAATTAGGTGATGTGATTATTATTGGTACGTATACCGATAAAATATTGATGATGAACTTTTAAATCATAGGAGATAATAGATATTATGACTAAGATAGTATGAGAATAAATTATAACTCTTCAACAAATGTGTAAACTAATGAGCAATGTTTTAACTACAGCGGAATAAACAATCCATTAGAAGAGTCAAGTAGACATAATATCTATTATCTCCTATGATTTAAAAGTTCATCATCAATATTTTATCGCTGTAACACAGCTCAATAAATAATCCACATCACCGAATTATCCATGCACTACGGGCCAAGGATATTAGTTAGTATAACATCCATTAATTATCCATGCACTACGAGCCAAGGATATTCATTATTATCACATCCACGAATTATCCATGCACTACGGGCCAAGGATATTCGTTAGTATTACCAGTGGTCACATCAGTACAAAGTACCTAATAGACAACACTTAAACCACAACATTTTTATAAAAACGTTGTGGTATTTTTTTTAACAACGTTTTAAAAAAATCGTTGTAGATATATATGCAAAAACGTTATCTATTTAAAAGGACATTTTTTTGTTTTAACTAGATAACGTTGTTATTTAAAAACGTTGTCTATTAGACAAAACACGAAGCTTAAAAAAATGTGGAAGTGAAAACACGGAGCTTAAAACGTTTCCTATACTTTAATTTCATTCCCTCCTTACTTTTCCCCTAATTTTCCCCGATCCGATATTCCTCCTTCCCATTTTTCACACAAAATCTTTCAATTTCTTCACCGCCACCGCTCTAAGCTTTCAAACGACACATCGGCATGATGGAGTAGACTTTCAGATCTGGAGAATCGAGATCCGATTCGCCCTTGCCACGGTGAATGGCCGCGAATGCTTGGGGTGAATCGGGATCGAGAGCGTCTATTATGGCGTTCGCAGCAGTTTCTACATTGAATGGAAGCCGCCTCGTCAGTTGTAGCCTTTAGCCACCAAAGACCGACGACTCTCAAGTCGCCGCCGCTTTCGAGAAGACGGTTCCCTTGAGATTTGGAGCGTCTCCCCGGCTCGATCATTTGGAATCGTCACTAGTACACACCACTCCTTGCTAAGTTTTCTTCCTATGTGTTTGAAATTTATTTGGTATTTATTTTTCTATGTATGAGACGATACATGGAGACCCTAATTGAGAGTTTCATCCACGGTCTCAAATGAGTATTATTTCGTAAAGATTTCCGGATTCGATCAATTTTGTAATTTTTTGCGATAAATTGTTGTTCGAACTATGTTTAGAAGAATGTTTATCCTCTCACCGTACGCGTAGAAGTTATTTAATACTAAAAAGTTGTCAAAGGTAGTTTGAAACTTTGAGCAAATAATCATGTCTTGGAGCTAGTGGAGTTCTTATTAATTCTTTAAAGGAATAGTTAAATAATGTAATTCAATTTTTTGGGAGGTAATATTATTTTATTTCATTGTTGATGTGGGGTCGATTGCAAGCAAGCTAAAGGCAATTTGGAATCAGTGCTTGAACTCCACTTCTTTGAGGCTTCATGTTCAAGTTATGGAGTTTATAGGTACTCTGTTTTATTCTTACATTTGAAAGGTTGAATCATTAGATTAAGTTATAAACCAATTTCGAACTTCTTCCTCCTTTACATTCTTTTCTATTATTTGTTATTGTTCTTTACAATGGTTGACTCCTATTTCTTAGTCACATTTTGCATGACTTCTTATTCCCAATTCCATCTAATTTATAACATTTCTTTGGATAAAATAAATCAAAACCAATTTGCTATATCTGAATTTCAAAGCTTTGATTGTCTTTAAGCTGTCGATTAGATTTCTTTTTAAGCGGGTGATGTTTTATATGTCTTTGGTTTTGCCTAAGTTTGAACTGTATAATCACACTAAATTTAATGTTCAAATTGAGGCTACAATTTAGAAGTTTGGTGTTTTAAAATTCCTTTACTTTCATTAATTGAAGTTTCTTAGCATTTTTTTTCTTGTGCAAGGTGTCAATGCACCTCTACTTAAGGATCTTTGCTTTATCATTTGAATTTGCTTGCTCGACTAATAGTTATATTGTCTTCAACATTTCACTTGTGGAAAACTTTCTTGGGTGCAAACCATTCCACTGTTGTTTCTCCTTCTCCAAGTGCAATTGCAGGATGGATGTCAAGTACTAACCCTTCCATGCCTCATGCAATTTGCACACTTCGGGTCCCTCTGGTCTTGTACAACCTCCTGGCGCGCAGTCGAAGATTTCTCTCATTTACCGCAGAGTTGGTTGAGTTATCTAGGGTGGGGTGGGTGGGGTGGGGTGGGGTGGGGTGGGGACCCTTGTGAGTATATATGTAGTCTGCAAAGGCTTAATTAGTCAGCTACTATAATTGCACACAATATATTGCGATGTTGATTCCCTGTATCATATTTTTAAAGCAATTCTTGTGTCAGCTACTTGTTGTTGCGCTTTTTATGCTATGCTTAGTTTGCTTACTACCTATGGTTTGTGTTTATGAGTTTGTGCATAATTTTCTTTTGCTATCAAGGATGAGGTTTGAGTTTCTTTTGTTGCAAAGAAGCAAATTAGTTCAAATTCCTTTTGGGTTATTGTATTAGGTTGTAAAATGCTTCAGTATGTTCGCTCTCGCATATGCAAGATGCTAATATTTCAATATATATATATATATATTGTAAAATTTGTAATTCATTATCAATGTAAGAAGATAAAAAGGAAGCTTTATATTATGTTTGTATTCTTAAGTCTATATGCGGTTTATTCGTCATTTCGAAAAAAAATGTTTAGGTTTCCACAAAGTTATTTCCATAACTTTCTACTTTTAATCCATGTTGTTTTTATTGTACTTGTGGTTTCGCTTTTAATGTGTGTAGGATCCGTCATTCTTGGCCCAATAGGAAAAGAGTGTCTTGATCTGTGGCCAAGGATTGCAAGTGTTGCTAATGCTATTATTGTTTAGGTGCGGTGAGGAACTCTAGTGGGGTTTGGATTAGTTATGTTGGCCTTTCTCACAAGGTTCTCTATTAGGTTTTATATTTACAGATGTTAGTTGGATTTGGCAGTGGGATTTTGTAAGGACTAAGATCTGATTTTTGCTTGTTTAAGACACCATATATGTTATTTGATATGTTATTTGACAACTCTTTTAATCTTTCAGGCTACAATATGCTAATCTTTCAGGCATTAGCATATTGCATGTGCATTGGTAATGTAGGTGAACCACAATCTTTTTTTTTAATCTACACCATTTTTAAAACGTTGTGTAAATGTGTCTAAACGTTGTTTGATATACTAAACAACAACGTTTTTATCCAAAAAACGTTGTGAAATCATACCTTCTACAATGTTTTTAAGCATCTGCTAATTTTTGGAAAACAAATCTACAACGTTTTTTTCCTAAAAAACGTTGTGTATTGTGCTTAACTACAACGTTTTAAAAACGTTGTGTAAGGGTGTCAAATAGACAACACCCTTAACCACGACGTTTTTTTGACTGAAACCACAACGTTTTTTCCGCGTTGTCTATTTACTGTGTTGTAGTAGTGTCATGATCATGCCAACAACTGTCCATCAATGCACTATGGGCCAATAAGGACTTTTACCACATCATTTATAACATTACATGTCATGATTATACTAATACATAGTCATAATCATACCAATCAACAATCCATCTATGCACTACGGGCTAAAGATGACTTTCATCACAATATAAGCATGAGGATGATGACAATGATGTAAAAATTCAATTAAGTAAGAGCAATGATAAATTTTAAAGATTTATAAATCAATTTATCTAGAGTTCAAGAATGTCCAAATTGTCAACATGATAACTGTTTTGTGGAGTAAAATTCAAGAATCATATTCATGTATCAAAATAATTTGGACAGAAAAGAAATCAATTTTTATCATGAATAGTGCCCTGGGTAAATAGTACCTGAGTGAATAGTACCCCGTGAATAGTACTTCGTGAATAGTACCCCCTGAATAGTTGTAACACCCCCTTTCCGAAATAGAAAGAGAGGTTACTCAAAACACAACAAAACTGATGAATTTAATAGCAAAACTCAAAGCCATAAAAGAATAACTTTACTATCTGATGAATACCACTAGCCAACCATAATAAATGCTAAACTGGCTCAAACCACAATCTAAAATAATTATTACAATTTCGAAAAAAAAACTACTATATCATAGCCTAATAAAATATATCAAAACCATTGGATAAAAGGGAGCTCTCGTCACACTTGCCCTTGATCCCTCTGATTACCTGTCGGAAGAAAAACACAGCATAAGCCAATGCCCAGTGCGGATATAGAATACAAATAATGCACCAAAATAACTAACTCAATTTAATGAACTGAACTGAAACGAACAAAACTAATACAACGAAATAATAGGCTGAATCAAATGGTTGGGTGTTATTTCATATCGAGCTCAAAATAAATAGTAATATACCTTGCCACACAGGTAAGTCAAATAATGCCACACAGGTAATCACACATCGGACTGCACAATCCAGATGCATGCAAAATTGGAAGGCGTGTTTGGCACAAACATCACCACTCCGCAGAATAGAACAGAACAAAAAACTAGGGTCGACCCATACGTCTCCCACAATAAAACACCAAATGGACAACTCCCACTGGAGCACAAAACAGTGACGGCGTGGACTGATCACACCGCCACGGAAGGTGTCATGCCTCGGTGCCAAGAGGACATGCCTGTGGTACCCCCACAGGTGGTTATAGCTCAAGTATACCCTACGGTATTCTAACAAAGATATAATGTCACAACACATGCGACACAATATCAACACAAAGGGTTCTAACGTGTACATGTTAAACTAAAACGAATTATCAACACAAAGTCTCCAAAATATTAACAGGTACTTTCTACAAAGATCGAAATAAATATTAACCATGATACACTAGATCAAGAGTACAACATGAGTTCTAAGTATTAATACCAAGACGAAACTATCACATGGATTTGAGAATGAATAATTATGGGAAACAATAACTAATTTCGAAACGAGAAACAAAACAAACACATTAAATTTAATAAAAATATTGCTGAAGGAGTACAGAATCCGTACCTGGATTAAGCAATGTAATACCCAAATCTTATACTTCAAATTTGACTCGTTTAGACTCTCTCCATTCAATCTAAATAATTTAATAAGATTTTATTACAATCCAATCATTAATAACATACTACTATTAAATTTATTATTTAAAACTTTTATAACTATGTTGGCAAAATTAATTAAGTCAAATTAATATACATAACTTCAATTTAATTTATTAATTCCATATATAAGTTTCATGGCCAAGAGTTTATTGACATATATATATATATATATATATATAATATACATGCCTCCCTTCCCTGATTCATCAAAAGCCCGAATACCATAAATAATAAAAAAAAATTCTATTACTTGTTTATTATATAAATCTAATGCACTGAAGCCAACAATCATGAATTTGTAAAAAAAAATTGCATCCTGAAGTTATATACTCCATGTAATGCACCCGTTCCAAGACAAGACCAAAGAAAATAAAAAAAAATTAGACATGCTTTTTAATATAATACACCTATATAATCAATCCTCTTATGGCCAAATCAATCAGGTGTACCATCAATAACAGTAAAATTTTCCATTAAAATATCTCTAAATCCGTGCAAGTAAGAAGTCTGATAACACACATATATATGAATATTATACTCAATAATTTTAATAAGAAACCACAAACAGACTTACAGGTATGACAAAAAGGATTCAATTCCTAATCTTCACAGTGCCGCCTCTTCTTTTTTTTTTCTTCCAGACGAATAATGGCTTGAGTATACAATAGGGTTTGTGTTTTAGTTATTTATTATCAATATTTTATTAATTCTCCTAGTTCTAATAGGATTTATTAATCACATATAAATCAAACCTAATTAATTTAAAAGCCCAATTTTATCAAAATAATTTATCCACACATATTAATATTTATTAGCCAACATAAATTAAATAACTAGTTTGACCCAACTAAATGACAAAGTCCAATCAATATATTTTGAAACAATTTTTTATTATTATTTAAATTTTTTTTTTCGGGTATTACATCACATACCCCTTAAAAAGGATTCTGTCTCCGGAATCAAAAGAATAGAACGTACCTAATTTTTAAAGAGATGCGGATACTCCGCTCAAATAAACTCCTCCATTTCCTAAGTGGCTTCCCACTCTGAATGATTCCTCCATAGAACCTTAACAAACGGAATTATCTTCCTCCTCCTAATCCGCTCTTGACGATCCAAAATCGCCTCGGCTTGATCCTCACAAGTAAGATCCTCCCGAATCTTATTGAATGTATATTTCACCACGTCCAACGGATGATAATGATAAGTCCTCAACACCGACACGTGGAACACATTGTGCACATGAGCTAGCTCTAGAGGCAAAGCTAACCGATATGCAACTTCACCAACCCTCTCCAAAATCTCAAATGGGCTAATATAACGCGGACTAAGTTTCCCTTTTAACCCAAATAGCCGAATTCCCTTCCAAGGAGAAACTTTTAGAAACACATACTCATCAGGTTCAAACTCTAAAGTTCTCCTATGTTTATTAACATAACACTTCTGCCGTGATCGAGCCAACTTTAATTTCTCCTTAGCCACCGTTACCTTCTCCGTAGTGATTTGAACTAACTCAGGCCCTTCTATGGCCCTTTCGCCAACCTCGTCCCAAGAAGTCAATGCCCGACACTTCCTACCATACAATGCCTCAAAAGGAGCCATCCCAATACTTTCATGCCAGCTATTGTTATAATCAAACTCAACTAGGCTCAAGTAATCATCCCAATTACCCGACCACTCAAGTGCACAAGACCTCAACATATCCTCTAATGTTTGAATAGTCCTTTCAGATTGCCCATCAATTTGTGGATGAAAAGAAGTGCTAAAGTTGAGCCGAGTGCCCCAAGCTCGTTGAAACCCTTTCCAAAATCGTGAAGTGAATCGTGGATCCTGATCTAAAATAATAGACACCGAAGTACCATGAAGTCTAACAATCTCATGCTGATTAACCCAAATAACATCTACTGAGTAACCCTCATGGATAGCTCAAAAGTGTGCCGTTTTTGTCAGTCAGTCCACCACTACCCAAATAACATCATTCTTCTTAAAAGTCTTCGGCAAACCAGTTACACAATCCATCGTGATATCTTCCCACTTCTACACTGGAATGTCTAACTGTTGCAACAAACCACTAGCTCGTTGATGTCCTATCTTCACTTGTTGACAAGTGAGACACTTCCCAACATATTCAGCCATGTCTCGTTTCATCCCATTCCACCAAAAATTCTTATTCAAATCCCTATACATCTTTATAGAACCTGGATGAATAGAAAATGGCAAAATATGAGCCTCAGCTAACACAGCCTCCCGAATAAATGGATCCGACGGTACACACATCCGCTCACCCAACCAAATCACACCATGGTCATCAATAGGGCTGCTTACCCTCCTCTAGATTTTGCGTCATACTCCACAATTCTCCATCTTCTTTTTGAGCTTCTTTGACCCTTGAGATAAAAGAGGGCTCCACTCTTATACCCATAAAATGCCCATCTGAACCTCAAACAAACAATTCCATCTCAAGCCACTCCATATCTGAAATAAGATGAGGTTGTGTAATAAGAGATGCTACACTCCCTGAACTCTTTTGGCTAAGAGCATCTGCAACCACATTTACCTTCCCCAGGTGATACTAAATCCTCGCATAATAATCTTTTAGAAGCTCCAACCAATGCATCTGACTCATGTTAAGCTCCTTCTGAGTGAAAATGTATTGAAGACTTTTATGATCGGTGAAGATATCACAAGTCTCTCCATACAAATAATGCCTCCAAATCTTTAGGCCAAAGATCACCGCTGCCAACTCCAAATCATATGTGGTGTAATTCACCTTGTAAGGTTTAAGTTGTCTAGAAGCATAAAAAATCACCTTACCGTGTTGAATCAAAACACACCCTAAGCCCTTCTTAGAAGCATCACTATAAATCTAGTAACCTCTTGTCCCCGACGGCAATGTAAGTATTGGAGCTGTCACAAGTCATTTCTTCAACTCCTCAAAACTTTTCTCGTGCTCCTCATTCCATACAAACTTCGCGCCCTTTCTCATCAACTGAGTCAATGGTAAGGCAAGCAAAGAAAACCCTTCCACAAATCACCTATAATACCCTGCCAAACCCAAGAAACTCCTAATCTCTGTCACTGTAGTAGGTCTTGGCCATTTATTGATAGCCTCAACCTTCGCAGGATCCACCTTAATGCCTTCAGCAGAAACAACATGTCCCAAAAATGTTACTTGCTCCAACCAAAACTCACATTTAGAGAATTTAGCATACAATTTCTCTTTCTACAAAATTCCCAACACCGTGTGAAGATGATCCTCATGCTCTTCCTTATACTTGGAGTAAGCCAAAATGTCATCAATAAAGACAATAACAAATTAGTCCAAGTACTCCCTGAACACCCGATTCATTAAATCCATAAACATCGTCAGAGCGTTAGTCAACCTGAATGGCATCTCCAGAAACTCTTAATGCCCATATCGAGTGCGAAAAGCTGTCTTAAGGATATCCTCATCCCTCACCCTCAACTGATGATAGCCCGAACTCAAGTCTATTTTTCAAAAAGACTTTGCCCCCTGAAGTTGGTCAAACAAGTCATCAATCCTCGGCAATGGATACCAATTCCTGATGGTAATCTTGTTCAAATCCCTATAGTCTATGCACAACCTCATAGACCCATCCTTCTTCTTCACAAACAAGACTAGAGCACCCCACGGCTAAACACTCGATTGAATCACACCACGATCTAACAGTTCCTACAACTGCTACTTCAACTCCTGTAACTCCAATGGTGCCATCCGATACGGCACCTTAGAGATAGACTCCACACCAGGAACAAGCTCAATGGCAAACTCCACTTCCCGCTGCAGTGGCAACCCTGACAACTCCTCTGGAAACACATCGAAAAAATCATAAACAACAGGAACATCCTCAATACAAGACTCACCCTTAGAGGCATCTTTCACAAATGACAAATACCCCTCACAACCCTTTGCCACCAACTTTCCAGCCTTCAAAGCTAAAATTAACTTCACCACAGTCGATAGTTGTTGGGTAAAATCTGATTACGTACAACACGCAAGTATACGTGGTCAACAAGTAATATAATTGTAAGTAGAGTATCGTTCCCACAGAGAAATTAGTGAGAATTTATCCTACACAATTAACAGCTTCCTATTAATCCCAATTTTATTAAACTATCCAAATTACTGATTAAAATTATAATTCTCAATTATTAAAAATACTAAAATCGCAAAACAATCATAAATCGCAAAAACTAAATTTCTAAACAAATATCAGAGAATTAGGCTTACAACTTCACCCTAAGCTTTACTCTGGTTATTATCCTTTGTTCCAATTTAATTCACTATCCCAGTTTATTAATCAAGAACAGAAAAGTAAAATTAGCCACCTCTCGATGCATTAACGCCATATTAAGTTAAACACCTTAATTAACTAACTCACAATATCTCTATGTGAATTACAATTAAAGAAGGTTTAAGTTCAAGTTCTCTATCCGATTACATGCGATGTTAAGCATATCTCTACCCTAACATTCATCAAGATTCTGTTCATTCACAAAATTCAAGAACACATGCTATATTAACTAAGTCTAGACTCGTACTTCCTCTCTAGAATCCACACCAGTTCACATAGAATTATTGATCAGGCAATTCATAAATTCAAACACAAATTAATATAGATAATCTAGATAATATCTTATTAAACTAAAAATCAAAGTTACATAACCATCGTTTCACTTAAAGATCCATCATAAGCCTAGAAAGTAATTTAGTTCATCATAAATGAAATAAACACTGAATAAATTAAAGATATTATCCTTTTAATTATAAATAAACTAAAAGAAAAGAATAAATCCAAAACCACCCTTTTCTTTAGCTCAATTTGCAATTGATACAAAAAATCCTTCAAAATCTTCTCTCCAATGCTTGCCCTCAAAATATCTACTCATGCTCTTCGATAGTTATCTTTTTATCAAGTTATTATGTTTGTTGTAATATATCTAGCCACAACATGTAATCTGACTCTAATTCCCTACCAAAAATGAACTCCACTCCAAGCCAAATACTAGTCTTTATAAGTTGCATCATCAGTCCAAAAGCAATAGGATGCTATCTTGTTTTGATACCCCCAGCCGTGAGTTTATCCTAGCAATGAGCGCATGGCATACAATGGCTAGTGTTCGCCTTCTCGACCTGGACCCCCACGGAGAGAGTGTATTAGTTTAATAACGCCTTACAATGACATGCCTTCTGCTAGCAGGTCATCTTAAGCTTTAAACTTGCTAAGTTATTGCCACAATTGCACCCCTTTTATGATCAAATGCCACACCACCAAACCTACACTCAAAATAACAATAAACAAGTAAAATAAAACATAAACGCAAGGAATTAACACTGATTAAGCTTAAATTAGGAACCAATTCACGGGTATAAAAGCCACCTATCAAAATCCCCCAAACTTAAACCATGCTAGTCCTCGAGCACAAAACAAAATAATCATGCTATACAATGAAATGTAATGATATGTACTGCATCTAATCTAAAATGCCTATGAAGCCAACAGTGTCATATAATCAAAATTATTCCTCCGGCCTAAGAGAAATCAAGCAAATACTACAACACTTCATATCAAAACCAATCGATAATTCCTTATTAATCCTCGAATCTTAAACCATTATCACTGGTATAGTGTGTGTGTGTGTGTGTGTGTGTGATTAACATCCGTGCCAATTGATATGGATTCAAATTCAATACATAACCAATTTCATATAAGGAATCATACAGAGTAAACTCAAAACGTTCAAAAGCAGACGAATTTCAAACTAAAACCAAGCAAACACCACTATCAAGGGTTCACATAGGGTACTTATGCTTTATTTTTATTCATATATATATATATTTCCACGGGGGCTTTTTGCACTTATTTCCCGTTTTATTATATTTTTTTTAATTTTTTTTTATAAATAACCATGACTGTGCAATGTCTCATTTTATTAGGCTAACAGTGCTACCCCTTAGCGAGCTTTCAGCCAATGACTCTTAGACCATATATATAAGACCTTAGGGCGCTAGGTGTAGAGACACTCCCTTGGGCGTACTTGCTCAAGTAACAAAGGCCCCGGAACAAGACTAGCCACATATTTATTTATTTTATTTTTTATTTATTTTATAAAGCTTATGTAACCCACATTTATCCCCCCAAACTTAGGTTTTTGCCTAATTCTTCATCTTCACCGCCTATCATTGTCATTTTCTTATTTATACTAACATTATCCTTTAGAAACCCTTTATGTATCAATTTAAGCTAATCAGTCAACACAGATGTTATTAACGTGCTACCCTTTTTATATCAGTTTCAAATAAGAACAAGATCCAATTCATAACAGAAACTACATCAAGGTTCTAATAATTAGTACTGTAATTATCGACTTAATCTTAATCTCATCATTGGCCAAAATAAAATGAACTACAACATCTGCTAGACATATGCAAAATTAACACAATATTTAACTAAATTTTTATTTTTTTATATATGATTGGTAAACATAACATGGATGCAACAATGATTAAAACTATTTATGCTCCTAAGCTACTATGCAACTACATGATTATATGAATACAACTTTTAATCCTAAAACTAAATAATGAACTAACATATGCAATCCTAACTAATGAATGCAAACATGGAAACATGAAATTAAAACCCCCCAAACTTGAAAATTACAATGCCCTCATTGTATAGATATAGAAATAAAAATATGAGGACTTCCCTGTAATCACTTAAGCTTGGGGTGGTGGTGTGTGTTTTTCTTCATTAGAGTCACTTGGTGGAAATCGTGGCATTGGGGCTGGCTGTTGGTACGAGAATTGAGCAGTGGGATTAAAGCTTTTGAGCGTCGCGTTCAATGAGGCGAACGATAGGTTCATGGCGTCAAACATGTGGTCCTGCCTCGTTGCGAGTCGCCGCATCTCTCTTCATGCTATCTTGTTTTGCTCATCCACTCGACGTTGAAAGTTGAGGAACTGATGGCTAGATATAGATTTGACCTGCGGTGGTGCCTCTGTTCCTTCCTCTCCCATTGGTGTCGCCTCCTGGAACTCTTTGTCATCCGAGCTGTCGGAAGCATCAGCCTCATCCTCCAAAGCGGATGAAAATATAAAGCCTAATCCTTTAGGATGTGACTCACCTCCGGGCCATACCGCATACCGTGCAATCATTCTTGAATCTAGTGTTTGAAATGGCATTTGGGCCGCCCGAGAATTGTCCTCGTAAGCACCGTAGGATTGAAAAATTGATTATTACCTCGACGTCGATGATGAAATCTTGTATAATGGCATACAAGAGCACTGCCTTCTCCTTAGTCACGTCGAACGTGTGTGTGGATGGAAATAATTTGGCACACAAGAATGCATAACATATCTTGCCATATCTGTTGAGATCCTTGCTGTGAAAAATCGTGCCTCCTTTGTGCCCTTTTATCCATGTGGTACCCGATTTTGTTATTTCCTTCATAATAACATCGTAATCCAGATCATGATCACGTAAATGAGCATACTGGCAATGTCTAGGCACCCTTAACTAATAGTATATGTTGATGGCATCGACATTGAATGGAACTAATCTTCCCCGCACAAAAGTGTTGAAAGGGGCCTTGTCCTCGGCGTTAGCATATAATTCCTTAACCACACTTACAACGGCAGCCTCGAGTTCCTCCGTGAACTTGTTCCACCCTTTCTGATATATCTATTGCATCATTTCACCTTCGACGTGGTCTGGTGCCAACCCCCGCACCGGTGTGAGAGCTTTTGACACCATGTAATCATAACGATCGGCAGCGGCGACACTTATGAATTTACGTCGGTCGAAGGTTCGTGATGGTGGTGTTATTCCAAAATAATCTCCTCATTGCCTCTTTGATGTGGGTTTAGATGCCATTGAATTCAAGAAGCCTTAACAACAATATTCCCCCCCAAACTTCACTCACATAATCTGTTGAATAATTGGTGTGCACAATATTTTATCCCCCAAACTTGATGATTTTGCTACCAATATAGTGATAGAAAAGGAGGAGTTGGAAGACAAAGTGCTCACTCTCAATTGTTGTATAACTTCCCTCTAAAAAGAACCCTAATTCGTAGCTTTTTGAGTTTGAGTTGAATGTAAGGGGTGAAATTGGGTTATGAGGGAATGAATTTATAGGAATGGTGTGATGGAGAGAATTATGGGTTGGAGTAATGGATTGAAGTAGTGGGTGTGTGTGTCAATGAAGTGGGATGGTAAATTGTAAATTTCCAAAACGTGGGTATATGAAGATGTAGGTATGGTGGGATTGGGAGTTTTAATTGGGGAAGGAGAAGTAGTGGGCAACAAGATGCAACTGTGAGACCCCGAATTTTATGAAATGAAAGTATTCAATTTTCTTATAATTATTATGTTATTTAGTAAATGGTTAAATTGAGAAAGGGTTAAAGTTAAGGGTGATATTTGAAAATTTTACAAAGTAAGCAAGTTGTTATTCGTTGTGTCGGGGAATATTCATTTTCACAGAGAATATTCGTTCGACGACATAATCATTGGTGGACCCCCCAACGGAAGTATTGTTGTATTTAGAAAACGACAGATTTAGCTTTTCTTAAAAATAACGGCGAAAGTGTTACCGTTAAAACTGTTGAACTACCCGGTAGTAAAAGTACAATAATACGCATGGTTGCATAGTAGCACACGGTATTGATTATTGATGCTTACGTAAGAAGTCACTCAGTTATACTCAATTATTACACGAGAATTCTTTGATCATATCTCTCATATTATTGATTCAATTATTGTCACAAAGATCATCTCGCATAATATGTTATATTATTAAATCAATAATTGAGACGACAAAGTTATTCATATTATTATTTGCAATATTGACAATGATAAGAAGTTTTGTCGAGGAGAGGTTTGGTCACCTAATTGTGCTTGATAAGGAGAAATCCTTATCGGAAAAGCCCCCTTTTCCTGGGAATGACCTGGTTGTTAAATATTGTGAATTATAATATTAATGATGAATAAGTTCGTGTTGATTAAAGATGAAATTGATAGTTCCATTATGTTGGAATTATTAGTGGTAGTGAAAATTGACATTTATTTCAATAATAATTGATGTATGGAGGTTATATTGACTAATCGGGTAATTAACTTAGGATAAATGAGCAATTAATTGCTATTGATTCACATGATTATAACTATTTGTTCACATGTGTACTATTAATTCACATTCATTTACTATTAGGGGAGTTGGTGCAAGATTGATAATACTGCATGACTAAGTTAAAATGGAGGTATAGATGGAGGTACTATTTGTAATTTATATTTTCACATGTCTAGAACTATTGATTCACATGATTTACTATTGATTCACATGATTTACTATTAGGGGAGATGGTGCAAGTTTGATAATACTTGCAAGACTAAATTAAAAATGAAGAAAAAGAGGAAGGTATTATATTGTAATATTTCGAGCCCCAAAATGTGTAGTTATCGAAACTATATTTTCCTATAAATAGAAGCTCATTCCTTCATTATTTTTCACCAATTCACTAAAGCTATAGAGCAATTATTATAGAGAGAAAGAAAAAGAGAAGTCTGCTACCTCACTATTCCAGTATCCAGTCTTCTTTTGAGGTAAGGGGTATTATTCTTTCGTATTCATGAAGAGAGTTCTTTTCTTTCAATACTCGTAAAGGTTGTTATTCCATTCTTTGTTATTATGTTGGAATAACTTTGTCATCTAATACGCATACATGGTGAAATTCTTACATTATTCCGTTCTTTATTATTACATTGAATAACTTTCATGCATGCACCAAGCATGCCTGGTGAATTCTGTTGTTATTCCATTCTTTATTATTCTATTAGAATATCATGTCTGTGTGGATTACACATGACTTGGTTCCATTCTTTATTATTCTGTTAGAATATCCGTCATGCGTGTGATTAACGTACGACCTGGTTCCATTCTTTATTATTACATTGGAATATCCCGTCTGCATACGGATTATGCATGACTGGTTCCATTCTTTATTATTCTATTGGGAATAACTTTTGTTTGTGCGATCTATCGCATGCATGGTGAATTCTTACGTTATTCCATTCTTTATTATTACATTGGAATAACTTTGCACATACATGGATTACCGCATGCATGGAGAATGATCCTTTATATTCATTCCCGATTAAATTATGGAAATGATCATCTACGTGGATTCTGCATGGCGGATGAAAATCCATTCATAGATTTAGTATAATCTATTATACTCGTATGAGATATCATTTCTTTTGTACTCAAATCATGGAATATCATTTTCTTTGGTATTTTTTTACGAGTTACTATTTACTGAAGTTACTATTCACCGATTTACTATTCACTTTAGTATTATTCACTCGGGTATTCGGGGCACTTTTTTGTGTCGAGTACTATTCACGAGTTACTATTCATCAAGTTACTATTCATCCAAATTATTATTCACCGAATATTATTCACGGGTATTTGGGGTATTATTTGGGGGGTACTTTTTCATGAGGTACTATTCATGAGTACTATTATTAGAAGTACTATTCATAAGGGTACTATTTACCCAAAAATATATTTATTTTACGTCCAAATTATTTTTGGTACATGAATATTATTCTTGAATTTTACTCCACAAAGCGAAGATCATGTTGATAATTGGAATATTTTTAAACACTAGATAAATTTAAAGTCTTTAATATTTATCCTTGATTTCGTTGATTAATGCTTATATCATTATCATCATTCTCATGCTTTATATGATGAAAGTCATCTATTATTGGTGCAAATTTAGGTATTGGCTTACGTCGAGCATCCTCTTGAATCAATCTATATAGATTTATATCCCCGATTAAAGATACTCTTCCGAATCATTTATGGAGGAATGTTTGTGACAATTTTATCTTTCTTGATTGTAGCATTGGTATGTCATTCCTCATCCGTAGTATATCAACATATAGTACTAGGAATGTCACGATGCTCCTTGACCACTCAGGTTCATTCTTATTTTTGATAAAATCAAACTCTTTTGATTTCCTCATCAAAACGAGATGTTCCATATTTGAGAAACTTGCTTCAATCCATTTCTCCTGATCATCATCTTCTATGATGTGTTGCCTCATTTCATCATCATCATCTATGATGAATCCATTACCTCCAGTATCTTCTGTAGACTATTCGGATTTACGATTCAGTTTGTTGTATAATAGGTGCATCTCTGAGTTCCTCTTATTTGACTTATAGTATTGTGGTTCTTGAACTCTTCAAGATCTATTATCCTCCCACTAGCCCCTTGATGATAAACACCTTTATCTTAGAAGGCGTGTTTCGCAACAAACACCTTTTGCTAAGTAGGGATTATAGAACACATACCTAAACTTACTTTTAGGATGTCCCTAATTCGATACATGTCAAAATCTTGTCCCAAGCTTATCCTTGAAACATTTTCACATAAGTTGGACAACCCTTAACTTAACATACTTAAGATTAGGAATCCTCCTGTCCATAACTTTTATGGAGTCTTCGGGGCCGGATTTTGAGGTTACCATTTTCGTAGATATGCGACCATTTCTTATCGAGGTTCCATTATGAGAAAAACCATTCGAGATGATCTAGAAACTTATTGCACAAGTATTTTATTTTTGATCAATCAAAGAATCTTAATACTTTGCCAATTTGTTTCACTTACGAATTCTTTTTGAACCTTTCAAATAATTGACTTTGACTTGTTCAAAGAAATACACACATTCTGACTCTTTGAATGATCGTCTCCTTTTCTTATCTAATTTGTTCAATATGCAAAATTATTTTTCGTAAGTAAGTCAATATACAAAATCCATAAGTGATATTCCAGTCCTATACAAAACATTATTATAAATAGAACAACAATTGTTCTTAATTTATAATACCAGATTTCTTCTTCAATGAAAATGAAAATAATATTTTTAACACGAATCGGAATCTGATAATAACTTATTGACTTAATAGATTTGCCGTGTGCATAAACTATAAGTTTCTATAATTTAATAATGCACAACCTTTGTTACATTTCCATGGCATGTAGGATTACTTATATTTGTTTTAGCTTCTCATCACTTGGTCCCTTCATAAATCATATTTATGATAATCCAAAGTTAAGTATCCAATACCCAAGTAGAACCTCGACTTAAAGAAAAATTTATTTAAATCATAGAACAAATTTGTATTTGTAAATCAAACTTCACTAAGCTTCTTTGGTGTTAGCCTCGCAAGACGCTTCTTACGCTTTTTCTTTCGATGTCCGGGCTTATTGGGCAAAGCAAGCCAAACTCCTTTGCTATCCATATATCGTTTTGTTCTTATTATCCTTTGTTTATGCCTTTCTACATACTTCCCTTCTTTGGAATCGAATTTCTTCTTTCGTAAGATCCTTTTACCATGAGTATCACTTTGATCTTTCTGTGGAAGAAAGTGACTCAACATTTTCAACAAGTTAGAGCAAATGAAAAATTCACAATCAAAGAGTGGGAAGGAGTCCTGAGGTGATGTGATCAAATTGGCTCATCTTTCCATCCATGCATAAAACGTCGCGTTACTTTGGCCCTGCAGCCATTATGGATAAGAATTATCATCATGAGATCTTTGGCTTATGATATAGATAATTTTGACATTATTTAACGCTTTTGATATATGGACTTTTCTTCCTAGGTTTGGTTCATAAAGGGATATTTATGAACCAAAGCTTGGAACTATGAGCTATAAAAGGTACTTAACCTCGGTTTAATTGAAAATTATTTTAAAATAACTATTATGGTAGTTTTTAACATTAAACATTGCAGCTTCCATTACGAAATCTATCTTGGCTTTTCTTGTCCCTTAGATCTCTAATTGGTATCTCCCAGCATTATTTCTAAATATTCTATATTACCTTCTGAAACTTATAGTTAAGTAAAATCTAATTAAAAGATTTGCTAGTCGAGAATAATAGTCCCATTTCAAAGTATATATAGCCTTGAGGTGACATTCAAACTATATAAGAAAAATAGAGAAGACAACTTTTATAGACCAAATTCGCTCAAAACCTGACTTACATTTTGCCTCTATAAATAAAATCCAATCATTGGTGATGGTGTCATTCATAATCAATCTAAAATTATCAAGATATACAATTTACTACTCATATGCATTTTAAAAATAAATATCATCCTTGTGGTGAATAATAAAACGTTTAATATATATTGAATAATTTATTAAGCATCAAATTCGATGATAAATAAAACATCTTAAATTGATCTTTAATAAAAATTGAATTCCTTTATTAATTAATTCTGGCAGAATCTAATTCGGCATGTAATACAAAAAATTATTAAATAAGGAAATTAATTGATTATTTTCCTATTTGCATAATATAACCTCATTATATAGTTTAAATATTTAATTAAAGATACTATATTAATAGGATTTAAATAAACTCCTTTATTTAAGGAAAAATGCACTTCTTCCTAATTCAACCAAGCCAAAATTGAGCTCTTTAAATTTTTGAATAATATTTAAATCTAGCTATTTCATATTTAAATAAGACTCCATTTATTCAAAAGGAAATTAATGATTACTCTTTCCTATTCAACCAAATAAATTCTTTTTATTTTCTTGATAATAATAAATATGATTAAATAAACTCCTAAGATTTTAGAAAAATTAGTCTTATGAATCAATTTCAACTCCAATTACGTTAGTTCATGTTAAAACCAATTCCAACTATTAATTGGGCATATTCATGCATTTAAATTATAATTTAAAATTATCATAATAAATCTTTTATTTTAATATTAAAATAAACCTTTATTTTAAGATTAAAATATTCCTTTTATTTTAATTATAAAATCTATTTAAAAATCAAAATAAACTCCCTTTATTTTAATAATATTAAAATAAACGCTTTTATTTTAAAATTAAAATAAACTTTTATTTTAATTATATAAATATTAAGAATATATATGTATATATATCAACGTAATATAATTATATATATATATTACCATAATATATTATATATATATCTAATTCGCCGATGATATCGTATTCCATAATAATAAATTCATATTGACCCTAAGTTTATCTTTGGCTTGTTTACTGGCTGTTAGAATAAATGGAAGTACTTATATTAAATTAATTCTAAACTCGATGATTAAATTAAATATACTTAACATATTATATCTTTACCCTTTAGGTTCTCCATATTAAACCTAATGAATAAATCAATTTGATTCGGCCAAGTACTATATGATGATCTCAAGTCCAAGGATTATGATAAGCTACGTACTTGATGATGAGTATCTTTGGCTTATGTGCATAGATGGACTTGGTATGATATGACCATGACCGTGATTATTCATTGGTATAATCATGACCCGTAATGTTACGAATGATGTGGAAAAAAGTCCTCATTGGCGTAGTGCATTGATGGGCGATTATTGGTATGATTATAACCAGGGATTATTCGGTATAATCATGACCATTGATGATTACATGAATATCCTTGGTCGTAGTGCAGGGATGATTCGATGATGTGTATTATTTATTAAGTTGAGTCTCAGCGATAAAATATTGATTATACACTTTTAATTCGTAAAAGATAGTAGATATCATGCTCTACTTGACTCTTCTAAAATACAGTTGTATGTCTTTGTCTGTAGTGCAAAGATGAATTGTTAATGAATATCTTTGGTCAGTAGTGCAAAAGATGAATTTATTAAGTATGATTATGGCGAGGAATTGTGATTTGGTATAACCATGATTTTTGATGTTTGGTGAAGATAGGTGATGAAAATTATCTTCCTCACAGGTGCGAAGAGGAATTTAAAATCACAATTATGATTATGAGTTATTCATATGATTGTGGGCGAGGAATTGTTGATTGATGTTACGGGGATAAAACATTATTGGTGGACTTTTAACATGGAAGATAATAGACACGATGGTCAATTTGACTCTTCTAATGGATTGCTCGTTCCGCTGTAACTATGGTTGAAAAGTTTTACCATCTACCATGTGTTCTAAATCTCGATTTATTCTTGATGAAGGCTATTGATAATTTAATTATCTTTAGTCATGATATTCTTTCTTGGGCTAGTTGTGCTCACCCTTTTGCTTCACAATTCCTTTCGGGTAATAAGAGTGTTGCACGGTCAAGCGGGGATAACGAGGGGAATAAGCGGGTATTTATAGTTGTTGAGGTTCTCCCTAAATAGTATGAAAATAATTTTATTGAGAACTTTAGATAAGTGTGTCATGTATTGTATACATCATTTGATATTTAATTTTGGTGAACCTGAATAGGGTGAGGTGAACCCAACTTTGGAAGGGTTTTTTGCCCTTTCACATACATAAGATGTCTAATGATATACAACTTCGTGTTATCATAAGATAGGGTTATGCACATCCACTTGCTGAGTATATCTATGAGCACTACCGATATAATCTTGGAGTTTGTTTGAAATATGATTCTCAATTGGAGACAATGGAGATAATTATAAGTCAAGAGAAGACTCACCATTGGAAAGAAGATGATAGCAATCTTCTTATTTTTCTTTGGGGACTATTGGGTCAACGAGGGATTATTCTGTGGACATATGATATCTATCATAACCTAGACGCATGGCCTCCCATGTACGAAGGTTTCCTTGAGTATTTTCCAAAGATTTTAATTTCTAAAACAGTTATTAACTGTACTTTTATGTAAAGTACCATTGTAAGGTGTTGTGGTCGAGGCACCATGAGAGTTACATATATTTGTATTAAAACTCACAGCTTATCTGTTGTCGTACTCTACACGATAGTTCAACAGTTCTATAAATGAAGTATATATTTGATTTCTGTAGTGTGATATCTGGCGACTCAAAATGGGTCGTGTGGACCTATTTTGGGGGTGTCACAGCAACTGCCAAAAAAATATGCCGCTTCAACTTCATGACCTCTGCCCCGGCGGGGGGTACTATGCTTTTTAAGCCCGCCCCGACAGGGATGCCTCTTCTTAATAGAATTAGGACCCCCACCCCGGCGGGGGTGTTGTGCTTTAAATAACTTGCCCCGGTGGGCATGCTCACTGTTAACTGCTGTTGAAGACCCCCGGCCCAGCGGGCATGGTAGGCTTATAAGGGCCCGCCCCGGTGGGCATGTATTCTATAATTGGCCTTTGATTTGCTTATTGTTACTTCCTTAGTGCCACTCTTTGCTCCTTAATTCATCTATTAGCACCTTCATTATCTGCTCATTATGAAAACATAAGTATCATTAGATCTTGTACAAATTAAGCATGAGAGATTAGATTATCTAGAACAATACAACTAAATACTAAGTAATAAACTAATTTATATTCTAATTATTACTCTAAACTTTAATCTAACTAGCACAGATAAAAATATGAAGAATAAAAATACGATTGGGTTGCCTCCCAATTAGCGCTTGATTTTAAGTCGTTCAACCTGACTACTCCCTGTTTATGGTACGTCGAATAATGTAATTGTGATGACATCCATGTTGGATTTGCCACCCCAATAATGCTTCAGCCTTTGACCATTGACCTTGAACATTTCCAATGGATTCCTACTATAGAGTTCAACGGCGCCGTATGAGAAAACTCTTTTAATGGTAAATGGGCCCGACCATCGTGATTTTAGCTTCCTTGGGAACAACCTCAACCTTAAGTTGAACAGTAGTACTGATTGCCCCGGCTGGAATGTTCTTTGCATGATTTTCTGGTCGTGCCATTTCTTAACATTTTCTTTGTATAATTTTGAGTTCTCGTAAGCTTGAAGTCGGAATTCATCGAGCTCATTTAGCTGAAGTAGTCTCTTTTCACCCACAGCAGCTTAATCGAAGTTCAATTTCTGAATAGCCCAGTAGGCTTTGTGTTGTAACTCCACAGGCAGGTTACATGCTTTCCCATAGACCAATTGATATGGTGACATACCAATTGGTGTTTTGTACGCAGTTCGGTAGGCCCATAGCGCATCATCCAATTTGAGAGACCAGTCCTTTCTATTGAGGTTCACCACCTTTTCCAAGATTCTTTTCACCTCCCTTTTGAAACTTCAGCTTGCCCACTTGTTTGGGGATGATATGTCATTGACACCTTATGGTTGACCCCATACTTCGCCAAGAGAGCTGTAAATGATTTGTTGCGGAAGTGACTACCTTCATCACTTATAATAGCTCTTGGTGTGCCAAACCTTGTAAAGATATTCTTTTGCAAGAATTTGGGGATCACTTTTGCATCGTTAGTTGAAAGTGCTATGGCTTCAACCCATTTTGATATATAGTCGACCGCAAGCAATATGTACTGATTGGTAAATGAGGAAGGGAATGGTCCCATAAAATCCATGCCCCATATATCAAAAATCTCCACTTCTAAGATTGTTTGTAGTGGCATCTCATTCCTTTTCGATATATTGCCCACCCTTTGGCATCTATCACAGCTTTTTACGAACTGGTGGGCATCTTTAAATAATGTAGGCCAATAAAACCCGGATTAAAGAACCTTCGTTGTTGTTCTCTCGCTTTTGTAATGTCCCCCGTATGCAGATGAATGACATTCATGCAATATATTATTCACCTCTCTATAGGGCACACACCTTCTAATCATCTTGTCGGCGCACTGTTTAAATAGGTATGGCTCATCCCACATATACCACTTGACGTCATGTAGGAATTTCTTTTTCTCCTGACATGTAAGATCAGGGGGAAGTATATTGCTCACTAGATAGTTGGCGAAGTTCGCGTACCATGGGAATTCCGCATTGACTCCAAATAGTTGTTCATCCGAAATGAATCATTAATTACACATTTATCCTCATCATCTTTACCCTGATTTTCCAGTCTTGATAAATGATATGCAACTTGATTTTTCGTCCCCTTTCTATCTTTTATTTCCAAGTCAAATTCCCGTAGAAGAAGAATCCATCTGATAAGGCGTGGCTTAGCATCTTTCTTTGAGATTAGGTATCGAATGGCTGAGTGATCCGTATAAACTACAACCTTTGTTTCGATCAAATATGCCCGGAATTTGTCAAAGGCATATACTACTACAAGCAATTCCTTTTCTGTAGTTGTGTAGTTCATTTGGGTCTCTGTAAGGGTCTTACTTGTATAGTATATGGAATGAAATATCTTCTCTCGGCGTTGGCCCAAGACAGCCCCAACCGCATAGTCACTTGCATCACACATTAACTCAAACGGCATTGTCCAATCCGGTGCGATGATAACTGGGGCTGTAGTTAATTTCTTCATCAATAGCTCAAATGCAAACTTATAACCCTCATCAAACTTAAAAATTGAATCCTTCTCTAAAAGACTGCACAATGTCTTTGTAATTTTAGAGAAGTCTTTCATAAATCTCTTATATTACCCAGCATGTCCCAAAAAACTGTGTATTCCCTTAACTGAAGTAGGTGGTGGAAGCTTTTCAATCGTTTCCAGCTTTGCTTTATCAACCTCTAATCCTTTTGCTGAAACCTTGTGACCCAAAATTATGCATTCCTCAACCATGAAGTGGCACTTTTCCCAGTTAAGTATCAGATTTGTTTCTGTGTATCTCTTTAATACCATCACCAAGTTCTCCAAACATGCGTCAAAATTATCTCTATAGACAGAAAAGTCGTCCATGAAGACTTTCGCATTCTTCTCCACCATGTCCGAGAAGATGGCCATCATACACCGTTGGAAGGTAGCGGGTGCATTACACAAACCGAAGGACATTCTCCTGAATATGAATGTGTCGTATGGGCACGTGAAAGTTGTCTTCTCTTGATCTTCAGGAGCAATAACTATCTGATTATTATACCCTGAATACCATCCAGTAAGCAGTAAAATTTATGGGCCGCCAATCTATCCAATAACTGGTTAATAAAAGGCAAAGGGAAATGGTCTTTTCGGGTTGCCTTATTTAATTTCATGTTGTCCATGCAAACCCTCCAGCTAGTTACTGTCCTCGTCGGAATTAGCTCGTTGTCATCATTTTGTATCACGGTCATTCCTCCTTTTTTTGACACACACTACACCGGACTGACCCACTTACTGTCGGAAATTGGGTAGATGATATCGGCGTCCAACCATTTCAGTATTTCTTTCTTCACAACTTCCTTCAGGATTGGGTTGAGCCGTCTCTGTTGCTCCACCATTGGCTTTGCATCCTCTTCCATCAGAATTTTGTGCATACAAAAGGATTGGCTGATTCTCTTGATATCTGCGATTGTCCATCCTATAGTCGATTTATGTTCTCTAAGCACCCTTAGCAACTTACTTTCCTGCAATTCGTTAAGCGCAGCAGAAATAATAACAGGTAAAGTATTAGAATTCCCTAAATACGCATACCTGAGGTGATTAGGTAGTGGTTTTAGCTCAAGGGCAGGTGGCTCCTCCAATGATGGTTTCATTCTTGTTGCGGCTCTTTCCTCCATGTGCAATGGTTCAGAAGGTGCTTTAAATCTGCTAACTCGTGGCAGGGAGTCTAACATCTACAAGTAATCCACAAATTTCGGATCATCCAAATTTTCATCTCCCAATAATGTCGTTTCTAATGGATCATTAGCCAAACTTTTACCCATGTCTTCGTTGATTATCTGCTCAATGATATCTTCGTTGATTATCTGCTCAATGATATCCATCCTAAAACACTCTGCTTCATCCTTAGGGAATTTTATGGCCTTAAAAACATTAAACTTTACTTTTTGATCTTGGACCCTCATAGTTAGTTCACCTTTCTGTACATCGATGAGTGTCCTACCCGTAGCCAAAAACGGTCTCCCTAGGATAATTGGGATGTTCTTATCTTCCTTAAAATCCAGAATTATGAAATCTGCAGGGAATATAAATTTGTCAACCTTGACCAAAATGTCCTCCACAATGCCTCTCGAATGCGTGGTGACCTATCCACTAAGCCGCATGATGAGATGTTCAGTAGGCTTTGGGCAGGGTAGACCTAATTACAGTATACACTGATAATGGCATAAGGTTTACACTTGCTCCCTAATCACATAAACACTTGTTGAACACCGTGTTCCCAATTGTGCATGGAATGGTAAAACTCCCTGGATCTTTCAACTTTGGTGGCAATTTTTGCTGTAAAACTGCACTACACTCCTCTGTTAACTCCACTGCTTTGAAATCTTCCAACTTTTTCTTCCTAGACAGAATACCTTTCATAAATTTTGCATAACTTGGCATCTGCTCTAGGGCTTCTGCGAAAGGGATGTTAATCTGAAGTTTCTTAAACACTTCCCAAAATTTTACGAATTGTTTATCTAATTTCTGCTTTTGGACTCTCTGCTGAAACGGCGGTGGAGGATACACAACTAGCTTGTTATCTAACTTTGTTTGTTCCACTTTGTCATCTGGTCTAACTGAATTTTCTGCACTTTTCCCATCTAGATGTTTTCCACTTCTCAAAGTGATTACCTGACACTGTTCGTGATTTCCCTTCAGATTTCTTTCGGTGTCACTCGGTAGAGTCTCTTGTGGTCTATTGTTTAATGCTAAGGCAATTTGTTCCATCTGATTTTCTATATTCTTGGTGGCTATCTCTTGCGATTTCATGGCCATTACTTGGTTTTTCATAGCTGCATCGTTTATATAATTTGACAACAACTCCTCTAAATCTGATTTCCTTTCTTAATGTTGAGTTGGTTGTTGTTATTGATTCTGAAATCATAGGGGATAAGATGGTCGTGGAGCTTGCTGATGCTTATTATTATTCCATAAAAAATTTGGGTGATTCCTATTCCCCGTATTGTATGTATTTTGGTACATGTTCTATGGAATCCTGTTGTAGCTACCCATAAATTTCACTGATGCCGGGTTGATTGCACATTGATCTGTAGGATGTTCACCCGCGCACAATTCACAAATAACTGCAACTTGTTATGTTTGAACCCCTGACAAAGCATCCAACTTCTTAGAGAGTGTTGAAATATGCGCTGCTATTGCCGTCACTCCATCTAACTCTAACACTCCTCAATTTGCGCTTTCGCATGTAAACTTTTTAGTAGGCCTTTGGTAGTTGTTAAGCGCCATTATTTCTATCAATTCGTATGCCTCTTCATAACTCTTTGTCATAAAAGCTCCACCCGAAGCTGCATCTATACTAGTTCTGAGATTTTCGTTCAACCCGTTGTAGAATGTGTTCATCTGCAACCATTTGGGTAATCCGTGATGTGGGCATTTTCGGTGTAACTCTTTATATCTCTCTCATGCTTCATACAATGATTCCCCATGCTGCTGTTCAAACATGGTAATCTCGTTTCTCATTTTTGCCATCTTTGCTGGTGGGAAAAATATTGCTAAGAATTTTTGAGTGAGGTCTTCCCATGTAGTTATTGATCCCGGCGGTAAAGAGTGTAGCTAACTCTTCGCCTTGTCCTGTAAAGTGAATGAGAACAAGCGAAGCCTTACTGCATCATCCGACACCCCATTATACCTGAAAGTGTCACAAATCTCCAAGAAGCTGACTAAGTGTTCATTCGGATCATCATTTGCCAAACCCCCAAACAGAACTGAAATTTGAATAATTTGAATAGTCCCAGGCTTGATTTCAAATGTGTTCGCAGCTATAGCAGGCCTAGTGATACTTGACTGCAACTCAGTAACCTTGGGTGTAGCAAAGTCCCTTAATGCTTTCTAGTCTTCGGCAGCCATTGCTTCTTCTTTTTCAGAGTTTTCGAAGTCTTCTCTTATTTCCTTGATCCACTTACTTAGCCTTTGAAACTGTTTCTCAATGTTGTCCTCAAAAGAAAGCAAGTCTGGATTTTTGGACCGTGTTTGCATAAACCAACTTCAAAAACCTGAAATAAGACGAACAAATCAAAAATAAAAATGTTTAAGTAAAACTGGACTAATTAAACTGATATCGTAAAATATAAAAATCTATACTAATAAATCCCCGGTAACGGCGCCAAAAACTTGTTGGATAAAATCTAATTACGCACAACACGCAAGTATGTGTGGTCAACAAGTAATATAATAGTAAGTAGAGTATCGTTCCCATAGGAAATTACTGAGAATTTAACCTTCACAATTACCAGTTTCCTATTAATCCCAATTTTATTAAACTATCCAAATTACTGATTAAAATTATAAATTCTCAATTATTAAAAATACTAAAATCGAAAAACAATCACAAATCACAAAAAATGAATTTCTAAACAAATATCGGAGAATTAGGCTTACAACTTCACCCTAAGCTTCACTCTGGTTATTATCTTTTGTTCCAATTTAATTCACTATCCCAGTTTCTTAATCAAGAACACGAAAGTAGAATTAGCCACCTCTCGATGCACTAACACCATATTAATTCAAATCCATAATTTAGATAGAATTAAGTTAAACAACTTAATTAACTAACTAACTATATCTCTATATGAATTAAATCAAAGAAGGTTTAAGTTCAAGTTCGCTATCTGATTACATGCGATGTTAAGCATATCTCTACCCTAACATTCATCAAGATTCTGTTCATTCACAAAATTCAAGAACACGTGATATATTAACTAAGTCTAGACTCATACTTCCTCTCTCGAATCCACACCAGTCCACATAGAATTGTTGATCAGGCAATTCATAAATTCAAACACAAATTAATATAGATAAACTGGATAATAGCTTATTAAACTGAAAATCAAAGTTACATAACCATCGTTTCACTTAAAGATCCACCATAAGCCTAGAAAGTAATTTAGTTCATCATAAATGAAATAAACACTGAATAAATTAAATATATCATCCTTTCAATTACAAATAAACTAAAAGAAAAGAATAAATCCAGAACCACCCTTTTCTTCAGCTCAATTTGCAATTGATACAAAAACTCCTTCAAAATCTTCTCTCCAATGCTTGCTCTCAAAATCTCTATTCCTGCTCTCTATTAATTATCTTCTTATCTAGTTATTATGTTTGTTGTAATATATCTAGCCACAACATGTAATCTGACTGTAATTCCCTACCAAAAACGAAGTCCAAAAGCAATAGGATGCTATCTTGCTCTTACCCCCCTCCCCGGCGAGGGTTTAGCCTTCTAATGAGCACCTTGGTCAACTAGTGTTTTGTCTTCCGACTCTGGACCCCCCCTGGCCGTGGTGTATTTAGGTTTAGTAATGCCACTTCGGTGGCATGTGCCTTCTACTTGGTTGGTCATCTTAAGCTTTAAACTTGCTAAGTTATTGCCATAATTGCACCCCTTTTATGATCAAATGCCACACCACCAAACCTACACACAAAATAAAAATAAACAAGTAAAACAAAACATAAACGCAAGGAATTAACACTGATTAAGCTTAAATTAGAAACCGATTCATGGGTATAAAACCCACTTATCAATAGTGGCCTGGTGCTGACCTCCATTGCCACCATTATTACCACCTCCACCATTTCCACGTGGCCCGATACAATTCCTAGCAATATTATCCATCTGTCCACACAAGAAGTATGCACCGGTGAGTCTGTGGCACTGCCGCTCCGGATGATTAGCCCCACAAGTAGCACAAGGAGCTATCGGAATGAGATTTGGGTTACACCCACCAGCTAGTTACGGATAACGACCCTGATTCTGTACCTGCTGATGATTCTGCCACTGCTGACGATTCTCACCATGCTAAGGTAGCTGAAGCTGATGATTCTACCCTTGCTGAGGCAATTGCTGATAACCTCTATTTTGATTCTGACCACGCCATTGTCCCTGCTGGCCACCACGATTCCTGTTCCACTGACCACCCCGATTTCTCCTATGTTGACCTGAAGTTTGACCCTACTAGTCATCTCTGTCCCTCTTTTGACTCCCTTCCGGTTTAGAAGACCGGAAATCATGTCACTCCATCTCAATATTCTTGGTCGCATTGGCCACTGTTGATGTGACGCCCCCAAAACAGGTATACATCACCCATCTTGAGTCGCCAGATACATGGTACATAAATTCAAATATAACTATATTATACAACAGTTGTGTAAAATACGACAAAACATAGCTGAGAGTTTAAACAAGAATATTGTCATCTAAACAATATCCACACTCAATGGTGTCCTCATTACAATTATTATCACATTATTCTGTAGAATAGTGAGGACTACTAAAGCCATTTATCTTGGACCATCACTCCATTCCCTGACTCGTCCCAACTATATTCTCATTTCCTGAAGAGAACAATGAAAGAAAAGGAGAGCTCAACTAGCCCAGTAAGAAATATTATGACTAAGATAATGCATAATAAATTATCCTTAGCCTTCAACAGTATAACAACTGATAGAATATAATAGACAACAAGTTTTAGATCAACAACTGCAGCGGAATAAGCAATCCATTAGAAGAGTCAAGTAGAGCATAAAATCTACTATCTTCTATGATTTAAAAAGTTTTTCATCAACTTTATCGCTGAGACTCAGCTTAACAAATAAAATCGAATCATCCATGCATCACGGCCAAGGATATTCATGTAATCATCAATGGTCATGATTATACTGAATAATCCCTGGTCATAATCATACCAACAACTATCCATCAATGAACTACAGGCCAATGAGGACTTTACCACATCATTCGTCACATTACGGTCATAATTATACCGAATAATCCCTGGTCATAATCATACCAAGTCCATCTCTTCACGTAAGCCAAAGATGACTTTCATCACAATATAAGCATGAGGATGATGACAATGACATAATAATTCAATAAAAAAAGTTCAAGGATAAATTTTAAAGATTTATAATTTAATTTATCCAGGAATCAATAACGTCCAAATTGTCAACATGATACTGCTTTGTAGAGTAAAATTCAAGAATAATATTCATGTACCAAAAATAATTTGGACAGAAAAGAAATATATTTTTTGGGGGAATAGTACCTTGTGAATAGTACATCGGGAATAGTACCTCGTGAATAGTACTCCGACATGAAAAGTACCCCAAATACCCGAGTGAATAATATTTGGGTGAGTTGTAATTTGGGTGAATAGTAACCTCCGTGAATAGTAACTCATGAATAGTACTCCGACACAAAAAGAGCCCCGAATACCCGAGTGAATAATACTAGAGTGAATAGTAACTAGGTGAATAGTAACCCATGAATAGTAACTCGTAAATAAAATACCAAATAAAATGATATTTCATGACGAGTACAAAAGAAATGATATCTCATACGAGTATAATAGAATATACGAAACTGCAAATGGATTTTCATCTACCATGCGGTAATCCACGTAGACAGATCATTTCCACAATTTAATAAAGAATGAATACGAAAGGTCATTTACCGTGCATGCGGTAGTCCACGTAGACAGGTTATTCCAACAGAATAATAAAGAATGGAATAACAAAAGAATTCACCAGGCATGCGATAGACCACACAGACAGGTTATTCCCAACAGAATAATAAATAATGGAATAACAGAAGAATTCACCAGGCATGCGATAGACCGCACAGATAGGTTATTCCCAACAGAATAATAAATAATGGAACCAGGTCATGCGTAATATGCACAGACAAGATATTCCAACATAATAATAAAGAATGGGATTAGGTCATGCGTAATCCGCACAAACAGGATATTCCAATAGAATAATAAAGAATGGAATAACAAAAAAATTTCACCATGTAAGCGGTACTTCGCATAGACAAGTTATTCCAACATAATAATAAAGAATGGAATAACAGAAGCTCTCTTCATGAATACGAAAGAAATAATACCCCTTACCTTAGAAGAAAACTGGATACTGGAATAGTGAGGTAGCAGACTTCTCTTCTTCTTTCTCTCTATAATTTCTCTCTATAATAATTGCTCTATAGCTTTAGTGAATTGGTGAGAAATGAAGGAAGAATGAGCTTCTACTTATAGAAAAATATAGTTTCGATAATTGCACATTTTGGGGCTCAAAATATTACAGTATAATACCTTCCTTTTTCTTCATTTTTAATTTAGTCCTGCAAGTATTATCAAACTTGCACCACCTCCCCTAATAGTAAATCATGTAAATCAATTGAAAATCATGTGAATCAATAGTTCTAGACATTTAAAATATGAATTACAGTATAGTGCCTCCATCTATACCTTCATTTTTAACTTAGTCATGCAAGTATTATCAATCTTGCACCAACTCCCCTAATAGTACAAGAATGTGAATTAATAGTATACATATGTGAACAAATAGTTATAATCATGTGAATTAATAGCAATTAATTGCTCATTTATCTGATTAATTACCCAACTGGTCAGTATAACTTCTAGACATCAATTAATATCGAAATAAATGTCGATTTTCACTAACACTAATAATTCTAACACAATGGAACTATCAATTTCATCTTTAATCAACACGAACTTATTCATCATTAATATTATAACTCATAATATTTAACAACCAGGTCGTTCCCAGGAAAGAGGGGGCTTTCAAATAAGGATTTCTCCATATTGGCGTGCAATTAGATGACCAAACCTCTCCTTGACAGAACTTCTAGACATTGTCAATATTGCAAATAATAATATGAATAACTTTGTCGTCTCAATTATTGATTTAATAATATAACATATTATACAGATGATACTGTGACAATAATTGAATCAATAATATGAAAGATATGATGCAGCAATTACTGTAGTAATAATTGAGTATAACTGAGTGACTTCTCACATAAGCATCAATAACCAATATTGTGTGCTACTATGCAACCACGCATATTACTGTACTTTTACTACCGGGTAGTTCAACAGTTTTAACGGTAACATTTTCGCCGTTATTTTTAATAAAAGATAATTCTGTCATACGTACCTGGTATGCCAAAGAGGTGAGGATACCTTGAATACCTTTATCGTCAAAAACATTACACGTTGCATATGTGCATGCCCGATGTCCTTCGATTGTCTTTGAATGCACATCAGTCCCTAAAATAGCCATTTTAGGCCTTGATACCGACCTCAAATCTCAAAATATAAAGAATGAAAGTTTTAGGTCTACTTATTATCTTTCCGAATCATACTGAATCACCTCAATCGGAGTTTGTATAAAAACGTTATGCCCAATTTACTAAAGGACATCCGGACAGATTTTGGCTTAACACTTGACCAAATTTGGCCTTGGGCAGGCGCCTAGGCACCCAAGAACAGATTCTAAGCACCAAGCCTAGTGCCTAGGTGCTCGACCTTTGGCACTTAACTCCAATTTTCCAGATTTTACGACTTTTGACACGCATACTTCAAATCTTCATAACTTCTTCATCCCTTATCGGAATTAGTCCATTTTCGAGGTATGGAAAGCTTGTAACATGCTCTATAAAACCCCCATGATTTCATAATTTTTTAGACTCATTAATTATTCCAAAATTTGGCTCCAAAGTCCCCCAAGACTAAGTTTTTACTAACAACGATACGTGAAAAATGTTATGAACACGCGACATACTTGGCTGTCAAACGAGTCTATAGGCCACAGTTCCTACTCGATCGAGGATTTCAAATGGGCCAATTAAATCGAGGGTTGAGATAACTCCTTCTTGAACCTTCTTCTTCACATTCATCAGATTCGGGTCTGTAGCTTAAGCGGCTTTAACTTTATCGATTAAAGTCGATTCTACTCGTATATTCGTTATTTTCAGGTGGGTCCCTAGAGTATTTAACTCTATCTTCATCATTTGTAAGTTATACGAAATGGGTTTTTGTGTTAACAACATCGCACTCATAAACGCATACAATCTTCTACTCAACGCGTCAGCTACCACGTTCGCTCTTCCACGATGATATTGAATGGTATAGTCATAATCTTCAACAGCTCGAGCCAACGTCCTTGGCTCATGATACGTTTGTTTTAGTTAAATAAATATTTGAGGGTTTTAGAAATGGGTTTTGTATTGGGGTCAATACAAAATTCGATTTCACGCTCTGGGGGTAGGCCAAGAAGTCTTCAAGAATACGTCAGGAAATTTAAAAACTATGACTCTCATTCAAGACTTGGATAGCAGATGAAATGAAGGTTTCAACTAACGAAGTTTCAACCGATAAGTCAAAGTCTATTTTCTCTAAAGTCAAATTTAAACGTTGAGCACAAGCAAGAGAGATAAAAGAATGGGAAGAACCGGTATCTAATAAGGTATAGACTTTGCAAGAATTTATAATTAACTAACCCGTACTAACTTCGTCCGGGTTACTCGCTTTTTGAGAAGTCACAAAAAACGCTCTTCCTAAAACCACCGACTTTGTTTTGTCCGTATCCACCTTTGGTGCCACCGTCCCCCCAGCTGGACTTGACTTTGGTGCACGAAAAAATCGGGCCAGGTGACCTTCTTTTCCATAATTGTATCATACTTTGGACTGCATCACGCAGTTTGGACTGATATGTCCCTCCCCTCCGCATTTGAAGCATACAATTGGTGATCGTTCTCCTTCCTTGAAAACGGGTGTTGGTGCTGCTGTCTTTCCATCGTTGTTGAACCATCTCTTCTTTAAATTTCCACTCCTATTATCTTGGCCATGATTACCACCGAAGTGGTTACCATTCTTGGCATGATAATTTCCCCCGCGATGGTTATCATTGTTCCGATGGCCGTTACCACCGGTACGATTATTATTGTGTTGTTGGTCATTGCCTTTTGGTTGTGCTGACTCATTATCGCGCTCCAATAACTGAGCCATATTCACAACATCTGAATATAAATAAAGTTTGTGAGAAATGAGGTATTAACGTATATCGGGTTTTAAACCTCTTAGAAACATTCGTGTCATTCGCTCCTCATTATCGACCAAATGGGATGCAAACCGGGATAACTCCACAAATTTAGCCTTGTTTTGCGACACGGTCATATTGTTTAGCTCCAACTTGATGAATTCCACCTCCTTCATGTGATGAATACTTTCGGGAAAGTACTTGTCGTTGAACAGTTCTTGGAACTTCTCCCAAGACATCTTGAGTGCGTCAGGCTGGGTACGCTTTACAGATTCCCACCAATAATATGCCTCTTCACGCAACATAAAGGTGGCGAAAGGAACCTTTTGCTCCTCTGAGCATTCCAAGACATCAAATATCTTGGTGATTTGCTTTAACCACGTCTCCGCCTTAAGTGATTTTGGCTTTCCCAAAAACTCTGGTGGTCCCAGCTCCTTGAACTGCTTAGCGGTGACCGACCATGGGTTGCCATTATTTCCATCTATATTTTGAACAGGAGTCTCTTTACCGGATGTTTCATGAATTGCATAAAGCCTCTGAACATCCCATCGTTCATCATTTCATCGGTGTTATTGTTTACCTGAGGATTATTGTCTTCCTGTTGCACATTACCCTGGGTATTGATCGTTGGTGACTCAACGGTCTCATGTGCTTCATTGATGATCTCAACATTTTGGATGCCATTTTCAAACAACATCACAAAACAAGGGTTAATTAACATATCACATATTATCCCTATATACTCGACCGACCAATTAAATACCAAATAAACTTAGGTAGGTCAAACTAGCGAAGAATTCCCGTCTCTCCCTCCTAGTTCTTGTCTCACATCTCAGCCAGGGATCATATCCCTAAGCTTGATACCAACTGTGACGCCCCCAAAATAGGTATACATCACCCATCTTGAGTCGCCAGATACATGGTACAGAAATTCAAATATAACTTAATTATACAACAGTCGTGTAATATATGACAAAACATAGCTGAGAGTTTAAACAAGAATATTATCATCTAGACAATATCTACACTCAATGGTGTCCTCATTACAATTATTATCACATTATTCCGTAGAATAGTGAGGACTACTAAAGCAATTTATCCTAGACCATCACTCCATTCCCCGACTCGTCCCAACTATATTCTCATTTCCTGAAGAGAACAATGAAAGAAAGGGTGAGCTCAACTAGCCTAGTAAGAAATATTATGACTAAGATAATGCAGAATAAATTATCCTTAGCCTTCAATAAAGATAACAACCGATAAAATATAATAGACAACAAGTTTTAGATCAACAACTACAGCGAAATAAGAAATCCATTAGAAGAGTCAAGTAGAGCATAAAATCTACTATCTTCTATGATTTAAAAAGTTTTTTCATCAACTTTATCGCTAGAGACTCGGCTTAACAAATAAAATCGAATCATCCATGCATCACGACCAAGGATATTCATGTAATCATCAATGGTTATGATTATACCGAATAATCTATGGTCATAATCATACCAACAACTGTCCATCAATGAACTACAGGCCAATGAGGACTTTCACCACATCATTTGTCACATTACGGTCATGATTATACCGAATAATCCCTTGTTATAATCATACCAAGTCTATCCCTGCACGTAAGCCAAAGATGACTTTCATCACAATATAAGCATGAGGATGATGACAATGACACAAAAACTCAATAAAACAAGTTCAAGGATAAATTTTAAAGATTTATAATTTAATTTATCCAGGAATCAATAATGTCCAAATTGTCAACATGATACTGCTTTATAGAGTAAAATTCAAGAATAATATTCATGTATCAAAAATAATTTGGACAGAAAACAAATATATTTTTCGAGTGAATAGTACCCCGTGAATAGTACTTTGGGAATAGTACCTCGTGAATAGTACCCCAACATGAAAAGTACCCTAAATACCTGAGTAAATAATATTCGGGTGAATAGTAACCCGTGAATAGTACTCTGACATGAAAAGTACCCTAAATACCTGAGTAAATAATATTCGGGTGAATAGTAATTTGGGTGAATAGTAACTAGTGAATAGTACTCGACACAAAAAGTGTCCCAAATAATTCGAGTGAATAATACTAGAGTGAATAATAAAGAATCGGGTGAATAGTAACTCGTGAATAGTAACTCATAAATAAAATACCAAATAAAATGATATTTCATGACAAGTACAAAAGAAATGATATCTCATACGAGTATAATAGAATATACGAAACTGCAAATGGATTTTCATCCACCATGCGTTAATCCACGTAGACAGATCATTTCCACAATTTAATAAAGAATGAATAGGAAATGTTATTCGCTATGCATGCGGTAGTCCGCGTAGATAGGTTATTCCAACAGAATAACAAAAAATGGAATAACAAAAGAATTCACCAGGCATGCGATAGACCGCACAGACAGGTTATTCCCAACATAATAATAAAGAATGGAATAACAGAAGAATTCACCGAGCATACGATATAGACCGCATGATAAAAGTTATTCCCAATGAATAATAAATAATGGAACCAGGTCATGCGTAATACGTACAGACAGGATATTCCAATAGAATAATAAAGAATGGGACTAGGTTATACGTAATCCGCACAGATAGGATATTCCAATAGAATAATAAAGAATGGAATAACAAAAAAAATTTCACCATGTATGCGGTACTTCACATAGACAGGTTATTCCAACATAATAATAAAGAATGGAATAACAGAAGCTCTCTTCATGAATATGAAAGAAATAATACCCCTTACCTTAGACGAAAACTGGATACTGGAATAGTGGGGTAGCAGACTTCTCTTCTTCTTTCTCAAAATAATTTCTCCCTATAATAATTGCTCTATAGCTTTAGTTAATTGGTGAGAAATGAAGGAAGAATGAGCTTCTATTTATAGGAAAATTTAGTTTCGATAATTGCACGTTTTGGGGCTCAAAATATTACAGTATAATACCTTCCTATTTTCCTTCATTTTTAATTTAGTCCTGCAAGTATTATCAAACTTGCACCACCTCCCCTAATAGTAAATAATGTGAATTAATAGTACAATCATGTGACTCAATAGTTATAATCATGTGAAAATACGAATTACAGTATAGTACCTCCATCTATACCTCCATTTTTAACTTAGTCATGCAAGTATTATCAATCTTGCACCAACTCCCCTAATAGTACAAGAATGTGAATCACAAGTACACACATGTGAACAAATAGTTATAATCATATGAATTAATAGCAATTAATTGTTCATTTATCCGATTAATTACCCAACTGGTCAGTATAACTTCCAAACATCAATTAATATCGAAATAAATGTCGATTTCCACTAACACTAATAATTCCAACACAATGGAACTATCAATTTCATCTTTAATCAACACGAACTTATTCATCATTAATATTATAACTCATAATATTTAACAACCAGGTCGTTCCCAGGAAAGAGGGGGCTTTCTGATAAGGATTTCTCCTTATTGGCGGGCAATTAGATGACCAAACCTCTCCTTGACAGAACTTCTAGATATTTTCAATATTGCAAATAATAATATGAATAACTTTGTCGTCTCAATTATTGATTTAATAATATAACATATTATACAGATGATACTGTGATAATAATTGAATCAATAATATGAAATATATGATGCGACAATTCATTTGTAGCAATAATTAAGTATAACTGAGTGACTTTAGCATACGTAAGCATCAATAACGCAAATCACGACCCGACGTGATATTATTATACTTTTACTACGGGTAGTTCAATGGTTTTGTAACCTTTCGCGTTATTTTTAATATAATTTTGTCTTTTACTACTTCCGTTGTGGGGTCCACCAATGGGTAGTTCAAAATATTTTAACGGTAACTCTTTGAAAAATTTGTTATTACCCACAATTATCTTTATTCACCATAAAATCTATTTTGAGAAATTTAGATCTTTATTCATAAAATCTAGGGTCTTACAGCTGACACATCTGAAAACTTGGTGTTAATGAGATGTTGTCGATATCTATAATGAATTCGCCACTTAAACTTCTCTACTTGTTCTACTGTAGTCCCTGCTGAGGTCCCCACAAAGCCTATCAACCTAATGAACCTCGTCATAAAATCCGTGATGGACTCATCATCTTTCTGTCGAATAGACAGATAGTCTCTAGCATAGGCCTCTTTATCAGCTGCTGGGAAGTACTGCTGATAAAAGACCTCACAAAACTCTATCCAGCTAAGTGCCTCAGCATAACCATCACCCTTAGTTACTTTCGTCGCCATCCACCACCTCTGTGCATCCCCTTCCATCTTGTAAGCAGCAAGTAACACTCTCTGATTATCCGGGCACCCCAACACATCATAAATCTTCTCTAAGTGGGCAATCCAATTCTCTACATCAATTGGAGTTGAGCTGAACTGAATGACTGTGGTTTCTGCTTATAAAATCTCTGCAACCATACATACATCGGAATCACTGGCTGATCATGACCATCTACATTCTCTTCCAATTCATTTTCCTATGGACCATTATTTCCCGGATTCTCCTGTTTAGGAATTTCTGGTGGCGGCTGTTGCATTGCATGTACAACTTGTGCCACCAACTGAGGTAAAGCCTGGTTTACTGCCTGATTCACCAAGGTAGCCAATTGAGCATTTATCCGATCATTAGGTTGCTCATTGGGCTGACCCTCACCTCTTCCCCTACTGTTGCCTCGTCTCCCAGCAACTTTAGTGGATCAACGAGCCATCTAACAAAGAGATCAACGAATAGATAACAAAGCAGATTAGAGACAGATTAGGATATAGCTGATATGATAGCTGAACAAAAAATCAATAAGAACAAAAACCTAACCCATAAGTCTACACATAACTCACAAGTCAAACCTAAATAAGTTTTCTACAAGAAAGAACCTAAGCTCTAATACCAACTCTATAACACCCCCTTTCTGAAATAGAAAGAGAGGTTACTCAAAACACAAAAAAAACTAATGAATTTAATAGCAAAACTCAAAGTCATAAAAGAATAACTTTACTATCTGATAAATACCACCAGCCAACCATAATAAATGCTAAACTGGCTCAAACCACAATCTAAAATAATTATTATAATTTAGGAAAAAAAACTACTGTATCATAGCCTAACAAAATATATTGCCCTTGATCCCCCTGATTACTTGCCGGAAGAAAAACACAGCATGAGCTAAATGCCCAGTGCGGATATACAATACAAATAATGCACCAAAATAACTAACTCAATTTAATGAACTGAATTGAAACGAACAAAACTAACACAACGAAATAATAGGCTGAATCAAATGGATGGGTGTTATTTCATACCGAGCTCAAAACAAATAGTAATATACCTTGCCACACAGGCAAGTCATATAATGCCACATAGGCAATCACACATCGGACTATGCAATCCAGATGCATGCAAAATTGAAAGGCGTGTTTGGCACAAACATCATCACTCCGCAGAACATAACAGAACAGAAAATTAGGGTCGACCCATATGCCTCCCACAACAAAAAACCAAACGGCCAACTCCCACCGGAGCACAAAATGGAGACATCGTGGACTGATCACACCGCCACGGAAGGTGTCATGCCTCGGTGCCAAGTGGACATGCTTGTGGTACCCCCACAGGTGGTTATAGATCAAGTACACCCTACGGTATTCTAACAAAGATATAATGTCACAAAACATGCGACACAATATCAACATAAAGGGGTTCTAGCGTGTACATGTTAAACTAAAACGAATTATCAACACAAAGTCTCCAAAAATATTAACATGTACTTTCTACAAAGATCGAAATAAATATTAACCATGATACACTAGATCAAGAGTACAACATGAGTTCTAAGTATTAATACCAAGATGAAACTATCACATGAATTTGAGAATGAATAATTATGGGAAACAATAACTAATTTCGAAACGAGAAACAAAACAAACACATTAAATTTAATAAGAATATCGCTGAAGGAGTATGGAATCCGTACCTAGATTAAGCAATGTAATACCCAAAATTTATACTCCAAATTTGACTCGTTTAGACTCTCTCTGTTCAATCTAAATAATTTAATAAGATTTTATTACAATCTAATTATTAATAATATAATACTATTAAATTTATTATTTAAAACATTTATAACTATGTCGGCAAAATTAATTAAGTCAAATTAATGTACATAACTTCAATTTAATTTATTAATATATATAATTTATATATATATATATATATATATATATATAATATACATGCCTCCCATCCCTGATTCATCAAAAGCCCGAATACCATAAATAATAATAAAAAAATCTATTACTTGTTTATTATATAAATCTAATGCACTGAAGCCAACAATCATGAATTTGTAAAAAAAAATTGCATCCTGAAGTTATATACTCCATGTAATGCACCCGTTCCAAGACAAGACCAAAGAAAATAAAAAAAATCACACATGCTTTTTAATATAATACACCTATATAATCAATCCTCCTATGGCCAATTCAATCAGGTGTACCATCAATAACAGTAAAATTTTCCATTAAAATATCTCTAAACAAATGCAAGAAGTATGATAACACAGACACACACACACACACACACACACACATATATATATATATATATATATATATATATATATATATATACATATATATGAATATTATACTCAATAATTTTAATAAGAAACCACAAACAGACTTATAGGTATGGCAAAAAGGATTCAATTCCTAATCTTCACAGTTCCGCCTCTTCTTTTTTTTCTTCCAGATGAATAATGGCTTTAGTATACAATAGGGTTTGTGTTTTAGTTATTTATTATCAATATTTTATCAATTCTCCTAGTTCTAATAGGATTTATTATTCACATATAAATCAACCCAATTAATTTAAAAGCCCAATTTTATCAAATTAATTTATCCACACATATTAATATTTATTAGCCAACATAAATTAAATAACTAGTTTGACCCAACTAAATGACAAAGTCCAAACAATATATTTTAAAACAAAATAATTTTTTTTATTATTTAAATTCTTTTTTTTTGGGTATTACAATAGTACTCCGACATGAAAAGATTAAAATTTAACAAAAATATTCTGAAAAATATTCTTGTAAAAAGATACTAGATGAATCGCAAACTTTCAAGGATATTCTACTAATCTCAAGAAGTATAGAAGCAATACTTATCAAAATGAGTGTAGAATTCAGAATCTGAAACGAAATAATATTACTTACATACTACAGAGTATGGAAAAAAATATTATTTCATACGAATATTGAACAAAAATAATATCCCTTACCTTAAAAGGAGAGTATTTCTAACTGGTAGGGCAGGGATATTCTTGAAGAAAACGTATACTATTTTCTACGCTTAAAGCTTCCTTAAACTCAAAAGAAATACGTTCAATATTGTAGAAGAAGAATTCTCTGATTCTGTGTGATTTTCATTTCTAAACTAAGCATCCTATTTATAGGAGAATTGCATGGCACTATTTGAATAAAAATCATGGGTGCACAGTTTAGAAAACTCACGAACGAATACGGCGGATTCAACGAATTTTTTTTATTTTACTATGTTGCACTATGCAGCACTATGCACACACTATGCAGTACTATATAAATAAAATATAATATATTCTATTTTATATAAAAAATCAAACTATAATATATATATATATATATATATATAACTTATATATATATATAAGTAATAAGAAAAATTGAGATAACTTTCTATCGACGATTTTGAAAAATGGGTAAGTGAGGGTCCAAATAATAAGCCAAGTTTAAAACAAATACTTCATAAAAATTCCTCTATTTATCTCAATTCACTTGGCTTTACTAAACACATTTTTAACAACATTTATTCATCATTAATATTATAACTCGCAGTATTAACAACCAGATCATTCCCAGGAAAGAGGGGGCTTTCCGATAAGGACTTCTCTTTATTAGCGCGCAATTAGGTGACGAAACCCCTTTCCTCAACAAAACTTTCTAGACATTATCAATAATATAAATAATAATATGAATAACTTTGTCGTCTCAATTATTGATTTAATAATATAAAAAAATTGTGCAGATGATACTGTGACAATAATTGAATCAATATAATGAGATACTATGCATCAATTACTATTGCAATAATTAAATAAAACTAAGAGACTTCTCACGTAATCATCAATAATCAAAGATATGTGCAATCTGGTGTGCTACTATGCAATTATCGTATTCTTGTACTTTTTTTATCACGGGTATTTCAACGAGTTAACGGTAAATTTTTTTTGTTATTTTTTATAAAAGTTATTTACATAGTTTTCTAACTCTGACAGTACTACCATTGTGGGGGCCACCAAAGATTGTATCGTCGTACGAATATTCCCTGCTAAAACGAATATTCCCCGACCAAACGAATATTTTTTTAACAACTTGCTTACTTTGCAAAATTTATAAATATTACCCACAACTATAATATCATATCAAATTCATACCTTATTACTTCAAATGATATTTAGAGAAAATTAATTCTTTATTCATAAAAGTTGGGGTCTTACAACCTCCTCTTCTTATGAAATTTTGTCCTCAAAATTGGTGTACGTACCTGGTATGTCGAAGAGGTGAGGATACCTTGATTTCATTTCAGATTCTAACTCCCAAGTCATTTCCTCAATATCGTGGTTTCTCCACAAAACTTTAACTTGAGGTATAACCTTAGAGCATAGAATATCCTCCTTCTTATCCAAGATTTTAGCAGGTGCTTCTTCATACGTTAAATCTTCCTCTATCTCATCGGTTCTAACTTCAATAATGTGGTTGAAGTCTTCCACATATTTACGTAACATAGATATGTAAAAATGTTATGAACACAAGACATACTTGGCGAAGAGAAGCGAGTCTATAGGCCACAGTTCGTACTCAATTAAGGATTTCAAATGGGCCAATGAATCGAGGATTAAGCTTTCTTCTCTTTCCAAATCTCGTAACTCCTTTCTATGGGAAAACAAGTAACAACACATTATCCCCAACATTGAATTCCACGTCCCTTCGATGAAGATCAGCATAACTCTTTTGTCGATCTTGTGAGGTTTTTATACGTTGCCGGATCATTTGAATCTTTTCCGTTGTCATGCGTACCAATTTTGGTCCTAACAACATAGCTTCACCCACCTCGTCCCAGCATACTAGAGAACGATACTTTCGTCCATACAACACCTCGAATGGAGTCATTTTTTATACTTGCTTGATAACTGTTGTTGGAGGAGAATTCCACTAATGGAAAGAACTTGTCCTAACTTCCTTTGAAGTCAAGGACACAGAGTCTTAATAGATCTTCAAGAGTTTGAATAGTCATCTCCAACTGCCCGTCCATCTGAGGATGATATGCCGAACTAAATCGTAAATTCGTGCCCATAGCTTTCTGCAAACTGACCCAAAACCATGAAGTGAATCTTGGGTCTCGATCAGAAATTATGGATACTGGCATACCATGCAGTCTTACAATCTCATTTATGTATATATGAGCAAGACGTTCAAGTGAATAAGTTTCTCGTATAGGTAAGAAATGAGCAAACTTGGTTAATCTATCAACAATGACCCAAATTGCATCTATGCCTTGAGAAACCTTGGGAAGACCAGTAATGAAATCCATGGTAATGTGCTCCCACTTCCATTTTGGAATTTCAAGTAGTTGCAATGGACCTTTTATCACTTGATGCTCTGCCTTGACTCGTTGACAAGTTAAACACCTTGAGATAAACTCCGCTATCTCTCTCTTCATATTGCTCCACCAAAATGTATGTCGAAGATCATGATACATTTTGGTACTCCTAGGATGGATTACAAATGGTGTTGTGCGCCTCCATCATGATTTTATACTTCAAATCAGAGTCATTAAGAACACAAAGTCTGGAGTTGACTCGAAGTATTCCTTGTTCATCGATTCTTGATTCCAAAATAGCACCTTCTTACACTTTCTTCTTAATACACATCGGCTCCAGGTCCGTAGCTTGAGCAGCTTTAACTTTATCGATTAAAGTTGATTCTACTCATATATTTGACATTATCACGTGGGTCCCTGAAGTCTTTAACTCTATCTGCATCCTTTATAAGTCATATCAAATGGGCCTTTGCGTTGACAATATCGCACTTGTACCCGCATATGATCTTCTACTCAACACGTCAGCTACCACGTTCGCTTTTTTAGGATGGTATTGAATGGTATGATCGTAATCTTTCAACAGCTCGAGCCAACATCGTTTCCGCATGTTGAGCTCCTTTTGGGTGAAGTTGCATTTAAGGCTTTTATGATCTGTATAGATCTCCACTTTCTCCCCATACAGGTAATGTCTCCATATCTTTAGCACAAAAACGACTGCTGCCAACTATAGATTATGAGTAGGATAATTCCTTTAATATTCTTTGAGTTTTCGTGAGGCATAGGCTATGAATTTCCCATGTTGAATGAGAACACATCCTAAACCTTTGCCTGAAGTATCGCTGTATATGACAAATCCCTCCGAGCCAAATGGTATTGTTAGAACAAGTGCTGAAATGAGTCTCCTCTTGAGTTCTTGGAAACTCTTTTCACATTCCTCGCTCTAACCAAATTTTGTATCTTTTCGAGTCAGATGAGTTAACGGAGTAGCGATTCGAGAAAATCCTCCCACGAATCTCCGATAATAACCAGTTAAGCCCAAAAAAGCTATGTACTACGGTCACTGACTTAGGTTGCTCCCAGCTTTGAATTGCTTCAATCTTTACCGGGTCAACAGATATTCCATGATTTGATATCACGTGCCCAAGGAATGCTACTTCCTCAATCCAGAACTTGCATTTCTTTAACTTGGCATATAGCTTATTTTCACGAAGCTTTTGGAGTATCAGCCTCAAGTGTTGCTCATGATCTTCATGGCTTTTTGAGTATATGAGGATGTCATCAATAAAGAAAACCACAAAATGATCCAAATATTCCTTGAATACTCGATTCATCATATCCATGAAGGCAGCAGGAGCATTAGTCAATCCAAAAGACATGACTATAAATTTGTAATTCTCGTACCGAGTTCTGAAAGTCATCTTAGGAATGTCATCAGTTTTAATCTTTAACTGATGATATCCGGAAAGAAGATCGATCTTTGAAAAGAATTTAGCGCCTTACAACTGGTCAAACAGGTCATCAATACGAGGCAACGGGTACCTATTTTTGACGGTGACATGATTCAACTCCGGATAATCAATACAAAGTTGCAAACTCCCATTTTTCTTCTTTACGAATAAAATAGGAGCACCCAAGGAGACATACTAGGACGAATGAAACCGATGTCTAACCATTCCTGCAGTTGGGTTTTTAACTCCTGAAGTTCAATAGGAGCCATTCGATATGGGGTTTTGGAAATGGGTTTTGTACCGGGTTCAAGGTCAATACAAAACTAGATTTCACGCTCTGGGGTAGGCCAACAAGTTCTTCAGGGAATACGTCAGGAAATTCATTAACAATAGAAATATCATTCAAATGTGACGTATTTTTGTTTAAATCCATGACATGTGCTAAGAAAGCTTGACATCCATTTTTTAATAAACGAATGGCTTTATGGCTTGATATGACAGTGATTGACTTTAGTGGTTTGGTTGCTTGAATTTGCATAATAGGTTGGTTAGAATATGAAAGCTAACAACCTTACGAAAATAATCAATTTTAGCGTGATGAGTAGTTAACCAATCAATCCCTAAAATCTTATCAAATGCAAGTATTTTCAAAGAGATAAGATCGACAGGTAACGTGAGGGTGTCGATTTGAATCAAACAAGATTTATAAACAGTGGATGTAATGAAGGTTTCTCCCAACGGAGTTTCAACAGATAAGTCAAAGTCTAATTTCTCCGGAGTTAAATTTAAAGGTTGAGCGCAAGTAGGAGAAATAAAAGAATGAGTAAACTTCGCAAGAGTTTATGATTAGCTTACCCGTGATAACTTCGTTCGGGTTACTCGCTTTTTGGGAGGTCACGACAAACGTTCTACCTTGAACTATCAACTTTGACTTGTCTGGGACGGCCTTTGGTGTCTCCATCCCCACTGGACTTGACTTCACTACATGACAAAATTGGGCTAGGTGACCTTCCCTTCCGCAATTATATATTCGCGCTGGCGGGAAACCCTCGTGCCAGGGAGAAGATCTTAAATCCGACTGATGTCAGTCGAGGATACATTAATTCAAACTGAATTAATGTCGACTAAATATTCGATCGGTCTTATATTAACATCGACTGAATATGTTTAGTCGACAATAATTCTGTCAGAACTAAAGCTTTTTCTTGTGGTGGCTTTGGATTGCTGCGTAAAGTTTGGACTGATGTGTCCCTCCCCTCCGCATTTGTAGTATACGATCAGTAGTTGTTCCCCTTCTTTGAAAACAGGTGCTGGTGCTGCTATCTTTCCATCATTATTGAACCTTCTCTTCTTGAAATTTCCACTTGACTCATTTCTTCTATTATCTTGGCCAGGGTTACCACCGAAGTTGTAAGACCCCAACTTTTTATAAAATTGAATTTTCTCTATTTTGAAATAGTAAGGGGTTGATTTGATTAATGTGGTTAGTTATAGGTAAAATGCGTAAATATTTTAAATAAGCAAGTGGTTATAAAATACTCATTGTTGTCGAGGAATATTCATTTGATCATGGAATATTCTTGTTTTCGAAGAATATTCATAAGACGATGCAGCCATTTGTGGGCCCCATAACGAAAAACTGTCGGATGAAGAAAACGACAAGTATGAGTTTTTTTAATAAATAACGGCGTAGTTGTTACCGTTAAAACTGTTGGAATACCCGGTGGTTAAAATACACTGATGTCTGGCGGTGTTGTTATAAGATGTACAGCGGTATTGCACAAATTATTGATTCTTACGTAAGAAGTCACTACTCAATAATTGTTAGAGTAATTACTGTTCAATATTTTATTTTATTGATTCAATAATTGCTACGTTGATATTTTATATTATTGATTCAATAATTATCACTGCATATTATTTTCCATTATCAGATCAATAATTCATATTATTTGAATAATATTATTAGATAGCATTATTGGTAATGTCTAAGGAAGTTCTGTCTAGAAAAAGGGTTTGGTCACCTAATTACGCGCCAGTAAGGAGAAATCCTTATCGGAAAGCCCCCTCTTTCCTAGGAATGACCTGGTTGTCATTATTGTAATTCTGTAATATTATTTGTAAATAATTAATTATTGATAAAAATGATAAGAAAATATTTATTCAATGGAGAAATTTTTAAAGAGACAATTATTAAGAGTTGATATTTTATCTTCTTCGATAAAATAATTCATTCAAATATATTATTGTAATATTACATTATAAGTGTATGGTGTAATAATATAATAATATAATAACAATGATATTTTTGCAAATATGAATGCACGATATATGAATAAAAGAGGAGGAAGAGAACAAATTGGGTTCGGAGTATTTTTGTTACAAAAAACATGTTAAATATGTTGGTGAGCCCCATTTTTGACTGAAATTTGATTATAGCCTGCAAGATCATCCGTATGTGGATTTCGGTCATTTTTCGTTTAGAATTTGGAAAAACTTTCTTCTATAAAGTTGTAGAGAATTAAATTTCCTATAAAATGGACATAAAATTCATTTTTTCTGATAAAAGGGCTATTTATTGAGAATTATTGAAGTTCTGGAATATTGGGTCTAAATTGATTTTGGGGTTATAAATATTTTTTTTATAAAAAATGTTTTTTGTGAGGTGGGCCCCACTTGTGTGGGTTGATGAAATGGTCAAGGAGGTGTGCGGGAATTTTTTTTTATAAATATAATATTTTATTAAATTTTCTGCTTATGGCGTTCTAAGCATTTTTCCTATAAATATGGTGTTTAGGTTAGAATTGAAAATCACACCAGAATCAGAAGTTTTTCTCTCTATAATATCAAGCGTATTTTTGTGAGTATTTAGATATCTTGAGTGTTGCTATACAGTGCAAGTTTCCTTCAGCATTATATTCGTTATTTCAGCCAGAAGTATTATTCTTTTGAGGTAAGGGGTGTTATTTTTTTATAAATGATGTTATTTCTTTTAATATCGTTATACTAAAATATTGACATAAATTTTATTGTGAAATTTTTACCTTTTCGTGCCGGGGTTACTATTCACGTAAACGATACTATTCACGTATACGGCACTATTCACGAATACGACACAATTCACAAGAAAATATTAAATTTTCTTTTCTTTGTCCAAGTTGTCTATTATAGTTACTGTAAGACCCCAACTTATTATAAATGAAATTGAATTTCCTCTATTCATTATTTTGAAATAGTAAGGGTTGATTTAATTAATGTAGTTAGTTATGGATAAAATGCGCAAATATTTCAAATAAGTAAGTGGTTATAAAATATTCATTTTTGTCGGGGAATATTCGTTTGGTCGTGGAATATTCTTGTTGTCGGGGAATATTCGTACAACGACGCAGCCTTATGTGGGCCCCATAACGGAAAGAGATTGGATGAAGAAAACGACAAGTATAAATTGTTTATAAGTAATCTGGCGTAGTTATTCACAATTATCTTGTTGGAATACGGTGGTTAAAACACGGTATATGCAGTATTGCACCAATTATTGATTCTCACGTAAGAAGGCACTAATCAATAATTATTACAGTAATTACTGTTCAATATTTTATTTTATTGATTCAATAATTGCTACGTTGATATTTTATATTATTGTTGTTTCAATAATTGTCACTACACAGTATTTTTTTCACTATCAAATCAATAATTCATATTATTTGAATAATATTATTAGATAACATTATTGGCAATGTCTAGAAAGTTCTGTCTAAGGAGAGGTTTGGTCACCTAATTGCGGCGCCAAAGAAGGAGAAATCATTATTGGAAAGCCCCTCTTTCCAGGGAACTACTGGTTATCGATATTATGATTACGTAATATTATTTGTGAATAATTAATTATTGATTTATATGATAAGGAAAATATTCATTTTATGTGGATATAGATGGAGAAAATTTTTAATGCGACAATTGTTGAAAATTGATATTTTATCATTTCTGATAAAATAATTCATTAAAATATATTATTATATTTTAATAATATAATAATGGTGATATTTTTATAATGAATGTGGGATATATGAATAAATGCGGAGGAAGAGTATTTTTGTTACAAAAAAAATATTTAAAACATGTTTTTCATGTTTGTGGACCCCATTTCTTGACTGAAATTTGATTATAGCTTGTAAAATCGTCCGAATGTGGATTTCGGTCAATTTCTGTTTGAAATTTGAAAAAACTTAAACTTACAAAGTTGTAGAGAATTGAATTTCTTATGGAATGGACATCGAATTTTTCTGATAAAAGGGTTATTTATTATGAATTATTGAAGTTCGGAATAATTGATTTTTTTGGAGTTTTAAATGATTTATTTAAGAAAAACATTTTTGTGGTTTTTGTTGAGGTGTGGCTGATGTTTGGACTAAGTTGGTGTGCGTAGGAAGTTTAACAAAAATAAATTATTATTTTATTAAATTTTTTGCTTTGGTGTTCTAAGCATTTTCCTATAAATAGGGTGCTTAGGTTAGAATTGAAAATCACACCAGAAACAAGTTTTCTCTCTCTTTCTCTCTCTATATTATCGAGCGTATTCTTGTGAGTATTTTGATACTTTGAGTGTTGTTATACGGTGCAAGTTCCCTTCAGCACTATATCATGTATTCCAGTCAGAAGTACTGTCTTTTCGAGGTAAGGGATATAATTTTTTTTAAATGATATTATTTCTTCCAATATCATTATGCCGGAATATTGATAGTATTTTTCTTGTGAAATTCTTGTCTTTTAGTGTCGGGGTTACTATTCACGATTATCAAGACTATTAACATATCTGATACTATTCATGAATACGGTCTTTATTCACGAATACTCATGACTATTCACAGAAAAATTAAATTTTTGTTTTTGTCCAAAATATCTATTATGGATACTAGCTTTGATTGTATCCATGTTTTGATCATTCTTGAATTTTGATCCACTATGATTATTTATGAAGTATTTTTGAACTCAGATTGTTTAAAGTACGAATCCTTAATATTTGTTCTTTTGTTTCACTGGATTTGTTTTCTTTAAAATATTTTTCATCATCCTTAGTCCTAAATGATGATTTTACTGAACATCTTTGGCTTGTAGTACAAAGATTAATGATTTTCTGATGAATATCTTTGGCCCGTAGTGCAAAGATGAATAGGTGTTGAGATGAACATGATTAATCGATGAATATCTTTACCAGAGTGCAAAGATGAATATTTAATTCAAAATGAATCTTGATTGATGTTACAGGATAAAATAATGATGATGGACTTTTTAAATTCATAGATTATAGTAGATTTCATTCTCTACGTAACTCATCTATGAATTATTATTTCACGCTAATATTGATCCGAAATTTGTTATCTATTGTATTTTATCGATTTTTTCCTGTTGAACACTAACGATAATTTGTTCTATATTATCTTAGTCATAATATTCTTTACTGGGCTAGTTGAGCTCACCCTTTTTCTTTTTGTTCCATTTTTCTTCTCAGGAGGCGAGAATGTAGCGAGTTCTAGTCGGGGTGTGGAATGTTGGTTCCAGAAAGTTGTTTTAGTAGTCCTCACCATTTTTATAAAATAATCTACCAATAATTGTAATGAGGACTTATTTGGGTGTGAATATTGTCTAGATGGCAATATTTGTATTTAAACTCACAGTTTTTATGTTGTATTAATAAAGTTGTAGTTGTTTCTGTACCATATTATTGACGACTCAAAATGGCAGATGTATACCTATTTTGGGGGCGTCACAGTTGGTATCGAGCTTAGGGATGTGAACTCTGGCGGAGATCTGGGAATAGAACTAGGAGGGGAGAGACGAGTAAATCCTTCCCTAGTGTGTCCTACCTAAGCTTATTTGTTGGTTGGTAAGAATATAAGGATATTATGTGATATGTTAATTTCTTTAATTAACCCTTGTTTTATGGCAGGATTTGAGAATGTCGACTGAGAATGTTAATAGATGGAGTAAATGAGACCGTGGAGTCACCTTTACTCACCAACGAGGAGAACGTGCAACAGTCGGCAATGTTCCTCCGATGAAACAACACCATCGAAAGCGAGATGATGAACGACGGGATGTTTAGAAGCTTTTTCTTTGTTCATGTAAAATCGCACGAAGGAGACTCGTGTTCAAAATCTGGTGGAAATGATAATAACGCATTCGGTTTGTCACAACCAAGTAGTTCAAAAGAGTGGGACCACCGTAATTTGGGGAAAGCCGGATCCGATTAAAGGCAAAAACGTGGGTCAAGCAAATTACCAAGATATTCGATGTCTTGGGATGCGGAGGAACGAAGGTTCCATTTGCCACCTTTATGTTTCCGTAATGAGGCAGATTACTCATGGGAATCGTGAAGCGTACCATCATCCGGCACTTTTTCGGCATGTCTTGGGAGACGTTTCAAAAATTGTTCAATGACAAGTACTTTCCTGAAAGTAAGTGGAGTTTATTAGATTGGAACAAAACAACATGACGGTGTCCCAGTATGAGGCGAAGTTTGCAGAGTTATCTAGGTTTGCAATTCATTTGGTGGAGAATGAGGAACGTATGACGCGGATGTTTCTGAGAGGTTTGAAACCCGGCATACGTCAATATCTCATTTCTCATAAATTTTCTCTATATTCAGATGTTATGAATTGGGCTCAGTTATTGGAGCGCGATAATGAGTCAGCTCAATCGAAGAATAACGACCTACAACTCGATGATAATCGTATCGATGGCAATGGTCATCAGAACAAAGATAACCATCGTGGAGGAAATTATCGTGCCAAAAATGGTAACCACTTCGGTGATAATCATGGCTAAGATAATAGAAGAAATAACTCAAGTGGAAATTTCAAGAAGATAAGATTTAACGATGACGGGAAGACGTCGGCAGCAGCACTAGCAACAAATTCTAGGGGAGGAGAACGACCGCCAGTTAGATGCTACAAATGCGGAGAGGAGGGACATATAAGTCCAAACTGTTCATAACCTTCCAAGGTATGTTTTAGTTGTGGAAAAGACGGTCACATAGCTCAATTTTGTCCTGTAGTGAAATCAAGTCCAGCTGGGACAGTGGCACCAGAGGCGGATACGGACAAGTCAAAGTCAACGGTTCCTGGAAGAGCGTTTGTCGTGACTGGTCAGAATGTGAGGAACCCAAACGAAGTTAGCACGGGTTAGTTAATTATAAATTCTTGCGAAGTTTATACCTTATTAGATACCGGTTCTACCCATTCATTTATTTCTCCTACTTGTGCTCAACGTTTAAACTTAACTCCGGAGAAATTAGACTTTGACCTATCTGCGGAGACTCCGTTAAGAGACACTTTTATTACATACACTATTTATAAATCTTGTTTAATCCAAGTTGGCACCATCACATTACCTGTTGACCTTATTTCTTTAAAGATACTTGCTTTTGATGTGATTTTAAGGATTGATTGGTTAACTACTCATCATGCCAAAATTGATTGCTTTTGTAAGGTTGTTAGTTTTCATATTCCTAAACAACCTGTTATTCGAATTCAAGCAACCAAACCATTGAAGTCAAACATTTTCATATCAAGCCATAAAGTCATTCGTTTATTGAAAAACGGATGTCAAGTTTTCTTAGCCCATGTTATGGACTTGAACAAAAATACGTCAGATTTGAATGATATTTCTGTTGTTAGTGAATTTCCTGACATATTTCTTGAAGAATTTCCTGGCCTACTCTCAGAGCGTGATATTGAATTTTGTATCGAGTTTGAACCCGGTGCAAAACCCATTTCTAAAATCTCATATCGAATGGCTCCTATTGAACTTCAGGAGTTAAAAGCTAACTATAGAAGTTGGTAACCGAGCCTCTATCTGGTGACTTCCTTTGTGGAATGCACTGAAGCCAGACTCTCTGTAAGGGATGCCATATTCGTGCGATAGTAAACTGATAGGTGCCATTGTGATGTGCTATCCAAGATTGGGATATAAGTCACAGTTGAGAGCAACCTAAGTCAGTAATTGAAATACGTAGCTTTCTAGGCTTAGTTGGTTATTATCGGAGATTCGTGGAAAGATTTTCTCAAATCGCTACTCCATTAACTCATCTAACTCGTAGAGATACAAAATTTGAATGGAGCAAGGAATGTGGGAAGAGCTTCGAAGAAACTCAAGAGGAGACTCATTTCGGCACCTGTTCCTGACCATACCATCCTGGAAAAACAAACGTGGTAGCTGACGTGTTGAGTAGAAGATCGCATACGAGTACGAGTGTGATATTGTCAAAGACCCATTTCATATAACTTACAAATGATAGAGATAGAGTTAAAGACTCTAGGGACCCACGTGATTATATACGAGTAGAATCGACTTTAATCGATAGTTAAAACCGCTCAAGCTACACACCGGAGCTGATGAATATGAAGAAGGAGGTACAAGAAGTTGTTATTCCAAAAACGAGAATCGGCGATGTGAGGAAAGCTCAAACCTTCGATTTATTAGTCCATTTGAAATCCTCGATCAAGTAGGAACTGTAGCCTATAGACTCGTTTTACCGCCAAGTATTTCGCGTGTTCATAACTTTTTTCACGTATAGATGTTACGTAAATATATGGATGACCCGAACCACATTATTGAGTTAGAACCAGACGAGATAACCGAAGATTTAACGTACGAGGAAGTACCGGTCAAGATCTTGGATAGGAAGGAGCATGTCTTACGTACAAAGGTCATACCACAAGTCAAAGTTTTGTGGAGGAACCATGCTATTAAGGAAATGACCTAGGAGTTGGAAACGAAAATGAAAGCGAGGTATCCTCACCTTTTCGAAACACCAGGTATGTACGTCAATTTTGAGGATGAAATTTCATAAGGAGGGGAGGTTGTAAAACCCCAACTTATTATAAATGAAATTAAATTTCCTCTATTTATTATAGTAAGGGTTGATTTGATTAATGTGGTTAGTTATGGGTAAAATGCGCAAATATTTCAAATAAGCAAGTGGTTATAAAATATTCATTTTTATCGGAAAATATTTATTTAGTCGTGGAATATTCTTACCGTGGGAATATAAATGACGCAACATGAAACTTGTAATGGGCCCCATGAAAAAGCGATTGTATGAAGAAAATGACAAATATAAGTTGTTTATAAATAACGGCGTAGTTGTTACCGTTAATACTATTGGAATACCCGGTGGTTAAAACACAATAGCACAGGGTATTGCATCAATTATTGATTCTTACGTAAGAAGGCACTACTCAATAATTGTTACAGTAGTTACTGTTCAATATTTTATTTTATTGATTCAATAATTGCTACATTGATATTTTATATTATTGTTGTTTCAATAATTGTCACTACATAGTATTTTTCATTATCAAATCAATAATTCATATTATTTGAATAATATTATTAGATAACATTATTGGCAATGTCTAGAAAGTTCTGTCTAAGGAGAGGTTTGGTCACCTAATTGTGCGCCAGTAAAGAGAAATCCTTATTGGAAAGCCCCTTCTTCCCGGAAGCAGCATGGTCATCGATATTGTGATTTCGTAGTATTATTTGTGAATAATTAATTATTGATTTATATGATAAGGAAAATATTCATTTTATGTGGATATAGATGGAGAAAATTTTTAATGTGACAATTGTTGAAAATTGATATTTTATCTTTTCCGATAAAATAATTCATTTAAAAATATTATTATATTTTAATAATATAATAATGGTGATATTTTACAATGAATGTGTGATATATGAATAAATGAGGAGGAAGAGTATTTTTGTTACAAAAAATGTTTAAAATATGTTAAACATGTTTGTGGGCCCCACTTTATGACTGAAATTGGATTATAGCCCGTAAAATCGTCCGTTTGTGGATTTCGGTCAACTTCTGCTTGGAATTTGGAAAAACTTAAACTTACAAAGTTGTAGAGAATGGAATTTCCTATGGAATGAATATAAGATTTGAATTTTTCTGATAAAAGGGCTATTTATTATGAATTATTGAAGTTCGGAATAATTGATTTTTTTGGAGTTTTAAATGATTTATTTAAGGAAAACGTTTTTGTGGTTTTTATTGAGGTGTGGCTGATGTTTGAACTAAGTTGGTGTACGTAGGAAGTTTAAGAAAAATAAATTATTATTTTATTAAATTTTCTACTTTGGTGTTCTAAGCATTTTTCTATAAATAGGGTGCTTAAGTTAGAATTAAAGATCACACCAGAAACAAGTTTTCTCTCTCTTTCTCTCTCTATATTATCGAGCGTATTCTTGTGAGTATTTTGATACTTTGAGTGTTGCTATATCATGCAAGTTCCTTCAAAGACTAAATCCGAAGATTCCGATCAAAAGTATTATTTTTTCGAGGTAAGGGATGTTATTTTTTTTAAAATGATATTATTTCTTCCAATATCATTATGCCAGAATATTGGTAAGATTTTTCTTGTGAAATTCTTGTCTTTTAGTGTCGGGGTTACTATTTACATATACGACACTATTCACAGAAAAATTAAATTTTTGTTTTTGTTCAAGATATCTATTATGGATACTAGCTTTGATTGTATCCATGTTTTGGTCTTTATTCTTAAATTTTTACTCCACTATGATTATTTACGAAGTATTTTTGAACTTGGATTGCTTAAAGTACGAATCCATAATATTTGTTCTTTTGTTTCACTGGATTCGTTTTCTTTAAAATATTTTTCATCATTCTCAGTCTTAAATGATGATATTACTGAATATCTTTGGCATGTAGTGCAAAGATTAATGATTTTCTAATAAATATCTTTGGCCCGTAGTGCAAAGATGTACAGGTGTTGAGATGAACATGACCAACTGATGAATATCTTTGGCCTGTAGTGCAAAGATGAATATTTGATTCAAGATATTTATTTATTGATGTTACAGGGATAAAATATTGATGAAATACTTTTAAATTCATAGAAGAAAATAGATTTCATTCTCTACGTAATTCTTCTAATGAATTGTTATTTTCGCTGTGAATATTGATCTGAAACTTGTTGTCTATTGTATTCTATCAGATTTTTCCCTATTGAGAACTAACGATAATTTGTTCTATATTATCTTAGTCATAATATTCTTTACTGGGCTAGTTGAGCTCACCCTTTTCTTTTTTGTTCCATTTTTCTTCTCGTGGAAGTAGTACTACTGTGGGGTGTGGAATCTTTGGTTCTACAAGTTGATTTAGTAGTCCTCACTATTTTGTAAAATAGTGTATCAATAATTGTAATGAGGACTTATTTGAGTGTGGATATTGTCTAGAGGACAATATTTATATTTAAACTCACAGTTTAAGTGTTGTCGTATTTTGCACGACAATTGTATTAATAAAGTTGTAGTTGTTTCTATACCATGTGTTTGGCGACTCAGAATGGGTGATGTATACCTATTTTGGGGGCGTCACAGTTGGTATCAGAGCTTAGGGATATGATCTCTGTCAGAGATCGGGGAATAAAACTAGGAGGGGAGAGACGAGTAAATCCTTTGCTAGTGTGTCCTACCTAAGCTTATTTGTTGGTTGGGCAGAATATAGGGATATTATGTGATATGTTAATTTCTTTAATTAACCCTTGTTTTATGGCAGTATTTGAGAATGGCAACTGAGAATGATAACAGTGGAGCAAATGAGACCGTGGAGACACCTTTACTCACTAATGAGGAGAATGTGCAACAGGCCGACAATGTTCCTCCTGTAAACAACACCATTGATCAGACGATGAACGACAGAATGTTTAGAAGCTTTTTGCAGTTCATGCAAAATCAGACGAAGGAGACTCGTGTACAAAATACAGGTGGAAATGATAGCAACACACGGTTTGTCATAGCCACGCAGTTCAAAGAGTTGGGACCACCAGAATTCTGGGAAAAGTCGGATCCGATTAAGGCGGAAGACGTGGGTCAAGCAAATTACCAAGATATTCGATGTCTTGGGATGCACGGAGGAACAGAAGGTTCCATTCGCCACTTTTATGTTCCATAATGAGGCAGATTACTGGTGGTTATCTGTGAAGTGTACCCATCCAACCGCACTCAGCATGTCTTGGGAAACGTTTCAGAAACTGTTCAATGACAAGTACTTTCCTAAAAGTATTCGTCATATGAAGGAAATAGAGTTTATTAGATTGGAGAAAAATAACATGACGGTGTCCCAGTACGAGGCAAAGTTCGCAGAGTTATCCAGGTTTGCACCTCATTTGGTGGAGAATGAGAAACGTATGACGCGGATGTTTCTGAGAGGTTTGAAACCCGACATACGTTAATATCTAATTTCTCATAAATTTTCTCTATATTCAGATGTTGTTAACAGGGCTCAATTATTAGAGTGAGATAACGAGTACGTTCAATTGAGGGACCACAACCAGGGTCATACTAGTGACAGCAGTCATTGGAACAACGATAACCAGCGGGGAAAGAAAAATATGGACAAAAGCGGTAACCACTCTGGTGGAAATCATGGCCATGATAATAGAAGAAGTTTAGTAGGGAGGAATAGATTTTAAAAGAGGGTACAACAATGACAATGCGAAGACGCCAAGACCAACAAAGAATCGGTTCTAAGGGAGGAGAACGACCACCGATCAGATGCTATAAATGCGTAAAAGAGGACATATCAACCCAAACCGCCCACAACAATTCAAGGTATGTTATAATTGTGGAAAGGAAGGACATATCGTTCGAGATCAGACAAGAGAGCAAAACCAAGTCCAGTGGGGATGGTGACTCAAAAGGTCATCCCCAGAAAAGTCAAAGTCAACAGCCTAGAAGAGCGTTTGTTGGATTTGGTCAAAATGCAAGGAACCCAAACGAGGTGATCACGGGTAAGCTAATCATAAATTCTTGTGAAGTTTATACATTACTAGATACCGGTTCTACCCATTCATTTATCTCTCCTACTTGTGCTCAACGTTTAAACTTGACTCCGGAGAAATTAGACTTTGACTTATCTGTGGAGACTCCGTTAGGAGACACTTTCATTACATCCACTGTTTATAAATCTTGTTTGATCCAAGTTGGCACCATCACATTAGCTGTTGATCTTATCTCTTTAAAGATACTTGCATTTGATGTGATTTTAGGGATTGATCTGTTAACTATTCTGTCAGGAATATGCATGTGAATTATATTCCTATTTACATATGATTTGATTATGATATATATATATATATATATATATATATATATATATATACATGAATGAATATGCAAGTATGCTTACATTAAGAAAAGATGTAAAGTCCTTTGATAGATAATAGAAACATATGTACAAGGACTTAGAATGAATTGATCAAATGTGTTAGGTTGATCCTACATAAGCAAAACAGCTTTGTAAAGTCCTTAAAAAGAAATGATGTTCAAGGACTATAAATATAGAAAGATCAAGCATGTTAGGTTGATCGTATAATGTAATAGATAGGCTTGTCTGATCATCGAGCACTGCACCAGAAATCGTAGTCTTCCAGGAGAGTCAAGGAAAACTCGAGAGCTATCGAGGCAGAATCGTAGTCTGCAAGATAGTTGATCTCAGAGTTCGTAGACTTCCAGGAGAGACGAGGAAGGATCATAGTGTGTCGAGGAGAACTTCCTCAGGACCATAGTCTGCTGAGGAAGTCATATTCTGAATCGTAGAGACAGCCTGCCTACAAGCCGACCGAGCATCTACCGAAAACAAGTAAAGAATCGTAGACTACACTCGGAGTCGTATAATCTACTCGATCAAGTAAAGGATCGTAGACCACACTCAGAATCGCAGAGTCTACTGATCGTATCAAAGGCAAAGATAGTAGTCGAACAAGATCAGATGAAGACAACAATCACAATGATAGAAATATAGAGTGTCAAGATTTGATCTCAGAGTCGTAGTGTCTGCACAACCAAAGCTGAATCAAGAGTGCATAACTAAGACCTCAACAGATGTCCTCACAAGGCCAAGGCAGAATCGTAGAGCAAATACGAGTCTCAACGAATGAGCACTCCCTGAATATCCAAAGGAATGAAGCCTCTGGTTGGTAATGCAAAGATACATATCACTTGAAGAAAGCCAGAGAGCACTTAACGAATGGCATGCAAGATAATAGAAGATCTAAGCATCAACTCAATCAGCATCCAGATTGAGTTGAGAAGCTATTCAAGGTAAATTCTTCCACAAGATGATCATAAGAAGACTTGAAGAGCTTTATTTAAGGAAAGTCAAGATATATCAAAGTTGGCTATCATGAAGAAAGATGATAATGATCTCTAAGTAACCGTGGATCGTAGTGTTTGCCAGACAAAGAAGAAACTGATGAAGTATACTCAAAGATACTGGTCAGCCTATGAATAACAAGGCTAAAGTGATTAAGCATTGGGTCAGTCCATTGATGATAAGTGAACGAGAGATCACAAGGAGGAAGCGAGTTGGACACGCCACAAATCTGAAGTATCTTGTTATTCAGAAGGGGCCAGAGCAAGAAGTCAAGCCATCGAAGATTTGAGAACAATCGAAGTGCGTAAGTGATAAAGCATCGCATAAGAGAAGGAAGAGGTGCTCTACATTGAAGATCCAATCAACACTCTTCAAGATCGTAATGTTGTCTCTACCAATCAACAAGACACTATGATCAGGTCCATGAAGATATGCATCAGAATCGTAGAGTTTGAATAGCTGAAGACTGAAGCATTGGACACGAGCTTATTGAGAGCATTGATGCAAACCAAACAACATTTTTATCATTCCAATAGAATGATTCATTCCATTCTCCCTTTTATTTCATCGATCCAAACGTAGCATAAAAGAGTCAAGTCTTTGGAATCTTATATATATCATACCCATTTTATTTCAAACCCTAATCTTTCATATTTTTTTATGGAAAAAAAATGTTTCGATTTATTTTATGATTGTTTACCTTTCCACTCTCTCGTTCTTTGATGCATTATAAGGTTTGCTATGAGCGCACTTAAACATAATTTTAATTTTCCAAGTTGTAGTCTTAATTAGTACTTAGTGCCTTAATTTTATATATTTTTTGGTTTTTTATTCTTCAAATAGTAGTATTTTCATTGGACGCATTATATAAAAAAAAATTGGATACATTTTTTTATTTAAATACTAAAATTTATAATCAATAAATTACAAATATTGAGATAAATTATGTTTGATTATGCCAAATTAAGTACTCTATTCGTTTTAAAGTTAATGATACATGCATTTTGACTTTTTAACTTCATTTGAAAATCTTAGTTTAAAAAAAACTTATTGAGAGCATTGATGCAAGGACAACCTCTGATCGAGAAATTAGAAGGGTGAAATAAAGTCGTCGACCTGCCCAAGATATCAAAGTGACATATCTGACAGGGTTGGTGAAACAATGACCTACGCGATGTCGGGAAGTCGAAAAGATGTCATTTCACATCTGTAGTCTGCACCAAATAACTCGAGATCTGCGAGGCAATTTGAATAGCTTTCAACGGCTACTTTCCAACAGGAAGATTGGGAAGTAGTATAAATCAACAGAGCTTCAAAGATCTAGAAGGGCTGATGATTGTGAAGTAGCAGAATCGTTTAGTTGGTGAATGCTATTGTTGACTCTACGAGTTCCACCAAAGATCAATAGAACAAGTCTTAGTGACAATTGAGACTACAAGGTGGAAGTGAAGCGACTTTGAAGAAGAACTCAAAGCAGATCAAAGCTTCACTCAACAAAGATGAGAATGCCACTAAAGATGGCGATGCCAAGCCGAGAGCTTCGAGAAGGCCAAGAAGATAGCATTCAGGAAAGTGGCTGAGTACAAGGAAGATCAAGAGAGCCACTCTACGAATCACCATGAACCGAAAGCTGAAACTGAATAAGTGCAGAACCATATCTGCAAATTATTCAAGAAGGGTTCAAGGATTGCTAAGTGCAAGACGAAGACTACTAAAAGCATAGAGACTTAGCAAACCCAGATGGTGATGGTGCACAGCTGATACCAGCTGAAGATGAGCAGAAAAGAGAGAAGATCAGCTGCACCAAAGAAGATGTGGTCCGGACTCGAAGCTAAAAGCAAAGAGGATCACACCAAGCTGCTAAGTACAAAAGATGTTCAGAGCTTAATGAGATCTTAGCAGCTCATCACCAACAACAACAACAACTACAACAACAAGAAGCCAGGGCATGAGGGGTCCTTGTCCGGAGGGACTAAATAAAGTTCCAAGCCTGCTGGGCTTGAAGAGTTCCTAGGGAACTAGAGAAGTTCCAAGGCTGCTAGCCTTGAAGAGATCTTAGTGAACTGAAGTCCCAAGGGCTGGCCTTGAAGGAATCTTAGTGATTAAGGGTGCTGCCCTTCCTTAGTGGAAATCCTACTAGTTGAAAGTAGAAGAGTGGATTAGGAGCTTGAGTCTCTAAACCACTTAAAACCCCTTGTGTCTTTTACTTTATGTCATTTACATTATGTACATTAAGCGTTATAATCATGTATGTATGTTTTAACTGCTTACCATTGAACTAACTCTACGAACAATGTATGTATGATTATGATTATATCAATGAAGGGGATCTTTTACTTATTCCGCTGTGCTTGAAAAGATTCTTATGTTTGTCATATGCTAAATTATTAGCAATGCAATATAAACCAGAAAAGTATTTGCAATCGAAAAGGATCTATTCAACCCCCCCTTCTGGATCTATTGTGCCTACTAGGAACTAACAATTGGTATCAGAGCAGCTTCTCATGTTATTCAAAAGCTAATCGCTTTGAGTCTGATCCTAGGCACAAACATTGTTCTAAACTTAGTTTAGTAGTAAGTCACTTGTTATATGCAGATGAGCTCACACATTAGAAATATTATGTACAAGTAAATGTGCATATATATATCTGAAGCTGCTCAGATTGGTCCATACTCTCGATTGCCATAATCAACAAGACCAATCCTTGCTCACAGTCAATCTTGTTGTCTGAAGACCAGGCTAGAAAGCTCAAGAGACATCAACAGAAAAGATTCAAACATCCACCAGCCTAAAAAGATGAAAAGGCCATACATGCTAAGTAATGCTTATCTAGAGAAGAAAGAAGAACTTCTCAAACATGTGTCTGGCCAACCTGCAGCTGGATGTAAACCTTGTGAACTCAAGGATGTCAAAGAAATTAGAAATGCTAACACTCTTAACTTGTATCTTCAAAACCACGACTGATTGACTGAAGATCAACTGGAGCAACTAGCTATCAGAAGTAAATGAGAAATCATGCACATCAATGCCTAAACTCAATATATCAAAGATAAATGATTGTTAAGAAACTATCAGTAAAGGTACAGTTCCTCGCTAACATAGATATGAACATCATATTTGCACCTTACTTATGAACTATTACAGGTTTCCTTCAAGCATTCATAATCTACCTAAAAAGGTGAAGAGAGAAAGTACACTGATGATGGGAACTCAAGTGTCTATAAACTTTCTCTCCAACCAAGTTTTAGGTTGAAGATGATAACTTGAAAGAGACCTGAAATGGTTTTAAAAGCCTCACAAGTCGATAGAATGTGGAGTAACTTTTGCTTATGGGTTAATGTGCGTTGTACATCCTATGGTCTAAGTGTTTAAGAACACACAGAGTATGATCAGATCTACAAGATAATCTTGAAGATTCATAGAAACTGATCACCTCCATGAATCAACCATATGCTAATAAATAGTAGAGTTGATTCTCACTATGTGAACATTTAAACTCTGTGAACATAAATTAGCAGAAGATGAAACCATTAAGGAAAAGAGTGTCTTATTAAAATGATAGATTTCTTTCACACTCACCACCATGCATCTCAAAATATATTATCTAAATATAGTATATGCATGAATACAACTGATGGTGGTTTATATGATGTTTACCCAAATTTGTGAGGAACAGGGGTTAAGTAAACTAACCTAGCAGGACCCATTTAACCATGGGTACCAAAAATTAGAAATGTATAACCTGCAGGTACTTGGTCTATCTGACCACACTAAGGAATGATAAAGCAAAAGACTTTAGTCAAAGAAAAGTTAACCAGCAGAAGGCTTAGGACTGTTCAGAAATAATTCTGACAAAATTTCTATATGTCAAAGCCTGTCCTTGAAGACCTGCTGAGCTAATCTAAATGAAGCTCAAATGGTTGCATACCTTTATATAAAAGCAGGCCACTCAACCAGAGATGAAAAAGGGTATTACATGCTCAAGCATGCAAAACTTGTTCTTAAGGAAGCTCACATCAGAGAACTATAGAGCATCAAACAATAGGAACTTAGTACGGGAGCAGACCTCCACGAGCACAAGCTGATGAGGAAGACTACGTACGTAGTGCTATCAAAGGATCGTAGAGTGATCAACCCTGAAGATACTCATTTCTACGATATAAGAAGATTTAATGACTTCAGTCAGAAGGAGATATGCAGGGATGCTTCCTTATGTACATAAGGAGAAAGGAATCACACCTCGCTGAAAAGACAGCATCAACCATGGGAGAGCAGTGATCTGTTAAGGAATAACAGTACTGAAATGTTTTATGAAGTGATGTACCAGCTATAGAGTCCCAAAACTTTGTGGTTGATGAACCAAATGAAAATCCATAGTTAGTAGGAACGTCTCAAAACGTACTATTGATAACTTATCAGCCACCCAATTCAAAATCGTGGAGCACCTACAATCAAACATATGATCGTAGTATAAAAGCAAGAAGACACCATGATCACAACAAATGCAATTATCTAAAGTTGATAAAGGGTCACCTCACCAGAAAAGGTCAAAAGAGATATCAGTGCAAATTACTCCTAAAGCAAATTCATCTGGAAAGAGCCTCTAGGGACAAACCTGACCCTTAGCTCACTCTAAGAGATTGGCCCTTCCTGAGTTACCTTATCCCAAAAGAATTGCTTAATTAAGTTCATCTCAAGGACCAAAACAGTCAACGATCGTAGAGTAGAGGTTGAAGAGAACTCCACGATCGTAATGCAACCTCAGCGATCGTAGAAGCAGACTCGACGATCGCAGTCCTACCAGAGGATACTCTAGCTCATGAGGAGCTCGAAAGAACTAGACAATTGCCCAACCATTCAGATTGTGAGGAGATAAGTTCGAATGCTGGTTGGAAAGATGTCATGCTAAAGGAAAGTGCCCAAGGCTTTATAAAGCACAACAGTGGATGAGCCATGGAGGTTTAAAATGAGAAGTAATGTCAAAACCATCCACTACAACATCTTTCAGAGAGTTGATCGTTGAAGTCAACAAAGGAAAACGTAGAGTCAATAGTTGTCCTATCATGCTACTCTACGAACTCAAGAGGTCAAAGGTCAATCCACATTGTCCACTCTTCTAAAAGAGGCAGCTAACTGACAAGTTACTGGGGAGTTACAGCTTGTTACTGGGTATCGTGCAACCAATGACTGGGAGAAACATCACAGCGTTTGCAGGGAGAGAAAAAACTGCCTTAAAGACAAATTCAAAATCTACAAACAGTTGTTAGAAACTATCAAAACTTCTTCCCTCTCATTTTCAAACCCTAAAAGCCTGTTCACTTCCTGAATCCATTAACCCTCCAAATCCTTACCTAAATCACAGTTAACTATCTCTCATAAGACTTCCTAAAACCAACACCCATATTCCTTGAACTCCTCAAATGGCAGATTGGCGAGTAATAACTGGCATTCAGCTAGGAACCAAGACGTTCAAAAAATCTGAAAAGAAGTTCAAAGATATTCTTAAACTTGTGGAGAAGGCCGGGTTCTCAGAATGTCTTGAGGAAAACACACGAATATATGGTGACCTGGTCAAGGAGTTCCATTCAAACGCAACCATAAATTCTGGAATCCTCTCCACTAAGGTTAAAGGTCAGATTCTAAAACTAAACTCTTCTGACATCAATCAATGTTTAGGCCTTCGTGACCGAAATTTGGAAAACCTAAAAGAGATCGACACGGAAAAAGCTAAAGAAGATTATGCAGTACAGAAGAAACCCTAATCTGAAGGACATGAAGAAAAAGGAGTTTCCTAAAGAATTCGAGTTCCTTGCTGAAATCGTGGGGAAATGTATCTTATGCAAAGACACTACACATGATACTGTGATTGACCAACATCTGAAGATCATGTCTGCCATAGTCTTGAAGGAACACATCAACTTTGGAGATGTCCTGCTCGATCACATGTCTAAGTGGTTGGACAAGGAAGAAAAGAAAAGATTGACTGAAAAACCACTCACAAAGGTTTTTCATGGGAGATTCTTAAGTATCATCCTGAAGAAAAAGTTGAAGAATAAAATTAAGGATGATGATGGTGAAATCCTTAATGTTCACAAGGTAATGTCTCCACAGCTGTTCGTAAATTGGAAGAAAAACCCAAAGGATAATAGAAGGTTGACAACTGGGAGCATCAGCAAAGCCTCTGCAAAGAAGAGGAAGGCAAAAGAGGTAGAAAATTGTGAATCTAATGATTCTGTACCAACGGCAACAGCACCAGCCAGGAAGAAATCCAAGAGCATGAGTAAAGTTGAGGCCTCTTCAAAAAGTCTATCCACAGAAGTCAAGGTTGAAGATGAAAAGGTCTCAACTGCAGAGACTACTAAGAGAAGAAGTAACAGATTACTTCAAAGGCTATCCAGCAAGAAAGCTAAGATGATAGATAGTCCAATTTCAACTCACCATGAAGGTACGTCTAATGAAGAAAAGGACGTAGAATCAGAAGAAGAAAAGGCTGAGCCCCCACAGGCCAAATCTAGCAATGAAGGTGAAGCTGGATTAAAGGAAGAAAATGCAGCATCTGCTGATGAAGAAGAATGCACAAGCCCCCAGAGCATTCACTCTATTGATAATGATAAGATACAAGTTGACCAAACTACATCTCCAAATGCAAATGCTGCAACCAACCTAGATAATGGATCAAATGATGCTGATTCTGATAAAGAAGGAAATGCCCCCACTATCGCTAAACATCAAGCTAGCATGTCTCATGATGAACATGATAATGATTCTAAAGAAGAAGGAAATGTCCCCACCAATGATGAAGATCAAGAAAGTTCATCTGCTGACTCTAAGATCTCAGAGTCTGAAGAAGAAGAAGTATCTGTTTCACCTATAACTGAATCCCCAAGAAGAAGAAGGAGTCACCGATTGATAGCTCAATTTCCTCCAAAAGGAGAAGTGATCACTCTAATGCTGTCATTGAATTAAGTGATAATGAATCTGGATCACAGAAAGAGGATGCTGAAGATGGGACCAGAAATGAAGAGAATGAATCTAAGGAAGATATTGCTGAAGAAGGTTCTGAAAATGAAAACCGACAAGAAAGATTCACTGACGAATCCGATTAGAATGATTCAGGCTCAGAGAGAGAGGAACTGGAGAAGGATTTTGATTCTACACATCAGGAATCAGAAGAACTAGAATACTATCATGTTCTCTCTCCAGCAAGAATCAGCAGAAGAATAGTGGTGGAAGTCTTTGATGAGCCACCAGCAAAACCACCAGCAAGATGGATAAATCATAGAAATGAACAACTTCAAGTTGTAAGGATGACTATAGATGAAGTGCTTCATAACTGGAAAAATATGGAGTTAGATTGCACAACTATACTGTATAATTTTGAAGACCTTCTGATGAGATGGTTCTTCCCGTGGATGCCATGGTTAAAGGCACATACTAATGTTGATAAGAGCTACTTTAGTTGGTGCTACTCTCAGTTTCCAAATTTGGAACTGGTATCACAAAACTTTCTCAGGGTTAAGAAGTTTACAACCATGATGATCAATAATAAGCCCCACTAAAAGATCTACCGACATGCTGAAAATCATTATATTCCTTATGATCGTAGAGTGGACTCTGAGGGAAAAAGGAATTTGGCCAAGACACGGATCGTAGAGTCTGTTCACTCTACCACTGATAATGATCAAGTCTAGAATCAGATGTCTCCATCTGCCCAAACACATTTATCTAACATTCTTCCATCCTCAACCAGTGATTGGAACTCAACAATTCTTCAGATTCTCAACACCTTCAAAAATCTATCCAAAGAAGCAGATCGTAGAGTCCAATCTGGTGTTTAGCAAGAGACTGCCCAACCAAATGACGAAGTCTCTATGGAGAAAGAGCTAATGAAAAACTCTGATGAACTGATTGAGAAGATATCTCTATTCCATGAAGAATCAAAGTGAGTGACAGCAGCTGGAGATAATTCAGTTCAAGATAAACTCCAAGCAACTATGGCTGATGTATCCCTCAAAATTAGAGAAAGAGATCACATCTATCTCAAGGCTCTACATGATCAAAAGGCTGATGCTCTACTAGCACAAAAGACAAATGAAGAAAAACTCAAAGTCCTCTCCGACAAGATTGACAACATGAACCAGTCCTTCTCCATACAACTTGAGTTAAGCCAACAAGAACTCAAGATTGAAGTTGGTAACTCCTCCTACATGATGGAGCAGCTTATGTCCAACATGGAGCAGCTCTCTAAAATGATTAATGACAAAAAGGGGGAGAAAAAGAGGCACTCTAGAAAGAGCAAGGAGAGTATGAGCAAACAAGTCAAGAAGACGAAGAAGGAGAAAGCAGAAGAAAGAGATGGTTCATCAGGTGAGGGGGAGCCTAAGGCTGAGGGGGAGCCAGAGCCCGAACTAGGAAAAGAAGAAAGGAATAGCTCCACACCCCAGGGGGAGCAGGAGCAAAGGAATCAACAGATGAGTAGCTGATCAACATACATCCTGGAAATAATCATGGAGCCAAAGAGGTACATCTCTAACTAGTTAAGCATGTTCTGGATCCAGGATGTAAAATGTCAGTGTATTAAATTCATTCCACATCTTTATAAATGACATTCATAATTATCTGTTTTAGAAATATAGCTGCTCACTATATATAAGATTCATTCATAACATGCATATGCACTTATTGTTTTTGTCATAATCAAATAGGGGGAGATTGTCAGGAATAAGCATGTGAATGATATTCCTATTTACATATGATTTGATTATGATATATATATATATATATATATGAATGAATATGCAAGTATGCTTACATTAAGAAAAGATGTAAAGTCCTTTGATAGATAATAGAAACATATGTACAAGGACTTAGAATGAATTGATCAAATGTGTTAGGTTGATCCTACATAAGCAAAACAACTTTGTAAAGTCCTTAAAAAGAAATGATGTTCAAGGACTATAAATATAGAAAAGATCAAGCATGTTAGGTTGATCTTATAATGTAATAGATAGGAGCATTCGATCATCGAGCAATCGCACTGAAATCGTGAGTCCGCCGGAGAGTCAAGGAAAACTCGAGAGCTATCGAGGCAGAATCGTAGTCTGCAAGATAGTTGATCTCGGAGTTCGTAAACTTCCAGGAGAGACGAGGAAGGATCATAGTGTGTCGAGGAGAACTTCCTCAGGACCATAGTCTGCTGAGGAAGTCATGTTCTGAATCGTAGAGACAGCTTGCCTACAAGTCGATCGAGCATCTACCGAAAACAAGTAAAGAATCATAGACTACACTCGAAGTCGTAGAATCTACTCGGTCAAGTAAAGGATCGTAGACCACACTCGGAATCGTAGAGTCTACTGATCGTATCAAAGGCAGAGATCGTAGTCGAGCAAGATCAGATGAAGACAACAATCACAACGATAGAAATCGTAGAGTGTCAAAATCTGATCTCAGAGTCGTAGTGTCTGCACAGCCAAAAAGCTGAATCAAGAGTGCATAACTAAGACCTCAACAGATGTGCTCACAAGGCCAAGGCAGAATCGTAGAACAAATACGAGTCTCAACGAATGAGAACTCCCTTGAATATCAAAGGAATGAAGCCTCTGGTTGGTAATGCAAAGATACATATCACTTGAAGAAAGCCAGAGAGCACTCAACGAATGGCATGCAAGCTAATAGAAGATCTAAGCATCAACTCAATCAGCATCCAGATTGAGTTGAGAAGCTATTCAAGGTAAAGTCTTCCACAAGATGATCATAAGAAGACTTCAATAGCTGACTAAGGGAAGTCAGCATATGCAGTGGCTGTCAAGAAGAAAGATGACAACGATCTCGGAAGTAACCAGGATCGTAGTGTTTTCCAGACAAAGAAGAAACTGATGAAGTATACTCAAAGATACTGGTCAGCCTCTTAATAACAAGGCTAAAATGATTAAGCATTGGGTCAGTCCATTGATGATAAGTGAATGGGAGATCACAAGGAGAAAGTGAGCTGGACACGCCACAAATCTGAAGTGTCTTGTTATTCAGAAGAGGCTAGAGTAAGAAGTTAAGCCATCGATGATTTGAGAGCAATCGAAGGCGTAAATGAAGTGATGAAGAACCTTTGCATGAGAGAAGGAAGAGGTGCTCTACATTGAAGATCCAATCAACACTCTTCAAGATCGTAGTGTTGTCTCTACCAGTCAACAAGACACTACGATCAGGTCCATGAAATTATGCATTAGAATCGTAGAGTTTGAATAGCTGAAGACTGAAGCATTGGCAATGGTTCAATCTGAAGGGTAATATTCGGACAAGTGCTTATTGAGAGAATCGATGCAAGGACAACCTCTGATCGAGAAATTAGAAGGGTGAAATAAAGTAGCCGACATGCCTAAGATATCAAAGTGACATATCTAACAGGGTTGGTGAAACAGCAGACTACAGTGTTAGGAAGTCATAAAAAGATGTCATGTCACATCTGCAGTCTGCACCAAATAACTCGAGATCTGCTAGGCAATTTGAATAGCTTTCAACGGCTACTTTCCAACGGGAAGATTGGGAAGTAGTATAAATCAACATAGCTTCAAAGATCTAGAAGGGCTGATGATTGTGAAGTAACAGAATCGTTGAGTTGGTGAATGCTATTGTTGACTCTACGAGTTCCACCAAAGATCAATAGAACAAGTCTTAGTGACAGTGAGACTACCAAGGTGGAAGTGAAGCAGCTTTGAAGAAGAACTCAAACAGATCAAAGCTTCACTCAACAAAGATGAGAATGCCACTAAAGATGGCAGCCAAGCTGAGAGCCGAGAAGGCCAAGAAGATAGCATCCGAGGAAAGTGGCTGAGTACAAGGAAGATCAAGAGAGCCACTCTACGAATCACCATGAATCGAAAGCTAAAATTGAACAAGTACAGAACCATATCTGCAAAGTATTCAAGAAGGGTTCAGGGATTTCTAAGTGCAAGACGAAGACTACTAAAAGCATAGAGACTTAGCAAACCTAGATGGTGATGGTGCACAGCTGATACCAGATGAAGATGAACAGAAAAGAGAGAAGATCAGCTGCACCAAAGAAGATGTGGTCCGGACCCGAAGCTGAAAGCAAAGAGGATCACACTAAGCTGCTAAGTACAAAAGATGTTCAGAGCTTAATGACATCTTAGCAGCTCAACACCAACAACAATAACAACTACAACAACAAGAAGCCAAGGCCTGATGGGTTCTTGTCCGAAGGGACTAAATAAAGTTTCAAGCCTGCTGGGCTTGAAGAGTTCTTAGGGAACTAGAGAAGTTCTAAGGTCTGCTGGCCTTGGAGAGTTCTTAGTGAACTGAAGTCCCAAGGCTGATGGCCTTGAAGGAATCTTAGTGATTAAGGGTGTTGCCCTTCCTTAGTGGAAATCCTACTAGTTGAAAGCAGAAGAGTGGATTAGGACCTTGAGTCTCTGAACCACTTAAAACCCCTTGTGTCTTTTACTTTATGTCATTTACATTATTTACATTAACTGTTATAACTTCTATGTATGTTTTAACTGCTTACCACTGAACTAACTCTACGAACAATGTATGTATGATTATGATTATATCAATGAAGGGGATCTTTTACTTATTTCGTTGTGCTTGAAAAGATTCTTATGTTTGTCATATGCTAAATTATTAGCAATGCAAAATAAACCAGAAAAGTATTTGAAATCGAAAAGGATCTATTCAACCCCCCCTTCTAGATCTATTGTGCCTACTGGGAACTAACATACTCATCATGCCAAAATTGATTATTTTTGTAAGGTTGTTAGTTTTCATATTCCTAACCAACCTGTTATGTGAATTCAAGCAACTAAACCACTAAAATCAATCACTGTTATATCTAGCCATAAAGCCATTCATTTATTAAAAAAGGGATGTCAAGCTTTCTTAGCCCATGTTATGGATTTGAATAAAGACACGTCAGATTTGAATAATATTCCTGTTGTTAGTAACTTTTTTGACGTATTTCCTGAAGAACTTCATGGTCTACCCCCAGAACGTGAAGTTGAATTCTTTATTGATCTTGAACCTGGTACAAAACCCATTTCTAAACCCCATATCGAATGGCTCCTATTGAACTTCAGGAGTTAAAGGTCCAACTACAGGAGTTGTTGGACATCGGTTTTATTGGTCCTAGTACATCTCCTTGGGGTGCTCCTGTTTTATTTGTAAAAAAGAAAGACAGGAGTATGCGACTTTGTATTGACTACCGGGAATTGAACCATCTCACCATCAAAAATAGGTATCCGATACCTCGCATTGATGACCTGTTTGACCAGTTACAAGGAGCACAATTCTTTTCAAAGATCGATCTTAGTTCTGGATATCATCAGCTGAAGATTAGAACTGAGGATATTCCGAAGACTACCTTTAGAACTCGGTACGGGCATTATGAATTCTTAATCATGTCTTTTGGATTGACTAATGCTCCTGCGGCTTTCAATGATATGATGAACCGAGTATTCAAGGAATATTTCGATCAGTTCATTGTTATCTTTATTGATGACATCCTCATATATTCCAAAAGTCGTGAAGATCATGAGCACCATTTGAAGCTGGTACTCCAAAGGCTTCGTGAAAATAAGCTATATGCCAAGTTGAAGAAATGCGAGTTCTGGCTTGAGGAAGTAGCATTCCTTGGGCACATGGTGTCAAAACATGGAGTATCTGTTGACCCGACAAAGATTGAAGCAATACAAAGTTGGGAGCAACCTAAGACAGTAACCAAAGTACGTAGCTTTTTGGGTTTAGCTGGTTATTATCGGAGATTTGTGGAAGGATTTTCTCGAATCGCTACTCCGTTAACTCAGCTGACTTGGAAGGATATAAAATTCGTATGGAGCGAGGAATGCGAGAAGAGTTTTCAAGAGCTCAAGAGGAGACTCATTTCGGCACATGTTCGACAATACCATTGCGGTTCTGGATGGATTTGTTATTTACTGTACGATGCTTCGTGCAAAGGGTTAGGATGTGTTCTCATGCAACATGGGAAAGTCATAGCATATGCCTCATGACAACTTAAAGAATATGAGAGGAATTATCCTACTCATGATCTAGAGTTAGTAGCGATCGTTTTGCCGCTTAAAGATCCGGAGGCACTATCTATATGGGGAGAAAGTGGAGATATATTCAGACCATAAAAGCCTCAAATATTTCTTCACTCAAAAGGAACTCAATATTCGACAACGACGTTGGCTCGAGCTGTTGAAAGACTACGACCATACCATTTAATACCATCCTAGAAAAACAAACGTGGTAGCTGACGCATTGAGTAGAAGATCATATACAGGAACTAGTGCAATGTTGTCAATATAAAGGCCCATTTTGTGTGATTTACAAAAGATGAAGATAGAATTCAAGACTTCGGGAACTCATGCGATGATGTCAAGTATACACATAGAGTTGGTGAAGAAGAAAGTACAAGAAAGTGTTATCTCAGAAACAGATGCGTATGAAGAAGAAAGTACAAGAAAGTGTTATCTCAGAAGCAAGAATTGATGAAGAAGGAATACTTCGAGTCAACTCTAGACTTTGTGTTCCTAACGATTCTAATTTAAAGTACAAGATCATGATGGAGGCACACAATACACCGTTTGCAATCTATCCTAGAAGTACCAAAATGTATCGTGATCTTCGACATACATTTTGGTGGAACAATATGAAGAGAGAGATCGCGAAGTTTATCTCGAGGTGTTTAACTTGTCAACGGGTAAAGGTGAAGCATCAAGTGCTTAAGGGTCCATTGCAACCACTTGAGATTTTGAAATGGAAGTGGGAACATATTACCATGGATTTTGTTACGGATCTTCCCACGGTTTCTCAAGGCATAGATGTTATTTGGGTTATTGTTGATAGATTAAATAAGTCTGCTCATTTCTTGCCGATACGGGAGACTTATTCCCTTGAACATCTTGCTCGTATGTACGTGAATGAGATTATGAGATTGTATGGCATGCCAGTATCTATAGTTTCGGATCGTGACCCAAGATTCACTTCACGATTTTGGGTTAGCTTGCAACAAGCTATGGGAACGGATTTACGATTCAGTTCGGTATACCATCCTTAAACGGACGGATAATCAGAGAGGACTATTCAAACTCTTGAAGATCTATTAAGACTCTATGTCCTAGACTTCAAAGGGAGTTGGGATAAGTATTTACCATTGGTGGAATTCTCCTACAACAACAGTTATTAGGCAAGTATAGGTGTGGCTCCATTCGAAACATTATATGGACGTAAGTGTCGCTCTCCAGTATGTTGGGATGAGGTGGGTGAAGCAACATTGTTGGGACTAGAGTTGGTACGTATTACTACAGAAAAGATCCAAATGATTTGACAACGTATACAAATGGCACAAGATCGACAAAAGAGTTATGCAGATCTTCATCGAAAGGACGTGGAATTTAGTATTGGGGATCATGTATTGTTACATGTGGCTCCATGGAAGGGAGTTACAAGATTTGGGAAGAGAGGAAAGCTCAATCCACGATTTATTGGTCCATTTCAGATTCTTGACCGAGTAGGAAATGTGGCCTATAAACTCGCATTACCTCCAAGTATGTCTCGTGTTCATAATGTTTTTCACATATCTGTGCTTCGTAAATATGTGAAAGACCCGAACCACGTTATTGAGTTAGAACCGGATGAGATAGCCGAAGACTTAACGTATGAAGAGGTACCTGTTAAGATCTTGGATAGAAAGGAGCATGTCCTACGCACAAAGGTCATACCACAAGTCAAAGTTTTGTGGAGGAACCATGCTATTGAGGAAATGACCTGGGAGTTGGAAACGAAAATGAAAGCGAGGTATCCTCATTGTTCGAAATGCCAAGTACGTACGTCAATTTCGAGGACGAAATTTCATAAGGAGAGGAGGTTGTAAGACCCCAACTTATTATAAATGAAATTGAATTTCCTTTATTTATTATTTTGAAATAGTAAGGGTTGATTTAATTAATGTGGTTAGTTATGGATAAAATGTGCAAATATTTTAAATAAGCAAGTGGTTATAAAATATTCATTTTTGTCGGAGAATATTCATTTGGTCGTGGAATATTCTTCATTGTCTGAGAATATTCGCATTTACTCACAGTAATTTTGTGTGGGCCCCATAACGGAAAGCGATTGGATGAAGAAAATGACAAGTATAAGTTGTTCATAAATAACTGCAGTAGTTATTACTAATTAATCTTTTGTTGGAATACGATTATGGTTAAAACACATAAGAAATATTACCAGTATTGCACCAATTATTGATTTCTCGTAAGAAGGCACTAATCAATAATTGTTACGATAATTATTGCTTAATATTTTATTTTATTGATTCAATAATTGCTAAGTTGATATTTTATATTATTTATGTTTCAATAATTGTCACTACACAAAGATTTTCCTTTATCGATCAATAATTCATATTATTTGAATAATATTATTAGATAGCATTATTATTGGCAATGTCTAGAAAGTTTCTCGTCAAGGAGAGGTTTGGTCACCTAATTCTTGCCGCTAGTAAGGAGAAATCCTTATTGGAAAGTCCCATCTTTCCCGGAACTACTGGTTGTTTCAGTATTGTGATTCTATAATATTATTTGTGAATAATTAATTAATGATTTATATGATAAGAAAAATATTCATTTTATGTGGATATAGATGGAGAAAATTTTTAATGTGACAATTGTTAAAAATTGATATTTTATCTTTTCTGATAAAATAATTCATTAAAATATATTATTATATTTTAATAATATAATAATGGTGATATTTTTATAATGAATGTGGGATATATGAATAAATGAGGAGGAAGAGTATTTTTGTTACAAAAAAATATTTAAAACATGTTTTTCATGTTTTGGACCCCGTTTCTTGACTGAAATTTGATTATAGCCCGTAAAATCGTCCAAATGTGGATTTCGGTCAATTTCTGTTTGGAATTTGGAAAAACTTAAGCTTACAAAGATGTAGAGAATTGAATTTCCTATGGAATGGAGATAAGATTCAATTTTTTTGATAAAAGGGCTATTTATTATGAATTATTGAAGTTCCGAAATAATTGATTTTTTTGGAGTTTTAAATGATTTATTTAAGAAAAACGTTTTTGTGGTTTTTGTTGAGGTGTGGCTGATGTTTGGACTAAGTTGGTGTGCGTAGGAAGTTTAAGAAAAATAAATTATTATTTTATTAAATTTTTTACTTTTGTGTTCTAAGCATTTTCCTATAAATAGGGTGCTTAGGTTAGAATTGAAAATCACACCACAAACAAGTTTTCTCTCCCTTTCTCTCTCTATATTATCGAGAGTATTCTTGTGAGTATTTTGATACTTTGAGTGTTGCTATACGGTGCAAGTTCCTTCAAAGACTATATCCAAAGATTCCAATCAAGTACTCGCTTTTCGAGGTAAGAGATGTTATTTTTTTAAAATGATATTATTTCTTCTAATATCATTACGCTGGAATATTGGTAAGATTTTTCTTATGAAATTCTTGTCTTTTAGTGTCGTTACTATTTCACGATCTGCAGACTATTCACGGAAAAAATTAAATTTTTGTTTTTTGTTCGGGATATCTATTATGGATACTAGCTTTGATTGTATCTATGTTTTGGTCTTCATTCTTGAATTTTTTACTCCACTATGATTATTTACGAAGTATTTTGAACTTGGATTGCTTAAGCATTAAATCTTAATATTTATTCTTTTGTTTCATCGGATTCGTTTTTTCTTTAAAATATTTTCATCATCCTCGCCTTAAATGATGATATTATTGAATAACTTTGGCATGTAATGCAAAAGATTAATGATTTTCTAATAAATAAATAAGATCGAATTTTATGAAATAAAAGTATTCAATTTTTTTTTAATTATTATTCATGAAGTATTCAAGTTTTTTAATTACTATTCACGAAGTTACTATTCATGAGTTACTATTCACGAAGTTACTATTCATGAGTTACTATTCACGAAAGTTACTATTCATTTAGTACTATTCATGAAGCATGATAATTTTTTTTCAGAAGAAGGCATTACTCAATAATTGTTACAAAGAATTATCGCTCAATATTTTATTTTATTGATTCAATAATTGCTACGTTGATATTTTATATTATTGTTGTTTCAATAATTGTCACAAGACAAGATTTTCCATTATCGAGCAATAATTCATATTATCCGAATAATATTATTGGATAACATTATTGGCAATGCCTAGAAAGTTCTGTCTAAGGAGAGGTTTGGTCACCTAATTATGCGCCAAGAAGAGAGAAATTTTATTCGAAAGCCCCTCTTTCACAGGAACCGCGTCGGTTCATAATATTGTGATTATGTAATATTATTTGTGAATAATTAATTATTGATTTTTATGATGAGAAAATATTTATTTTATGTGGATATAGATGGAGAAAATTTTTAAAGTGACAATTGTTGAAAATTAATATTTTATCTTTTCTCGATAAAATAATTCATTTAAATATATTATTTTAATAATATAATAATGGTGATATTTTTACAAATGAATGTGGAATATATGAGTATATGAGGAGGAAGAATATTTTTGTTACAATAAATGTTTAAAACATGTTAAACATGTTTGTGGACCCCATTTCTCGATCGAAATTTGATTATAATCGTAAAATCGTCGCTTGTGGATTTCGGTCAATTTCTGTTTGGAATTTGGAAAAACTTTCTTCCGCAAAGTTGTAGAGAATTGAATTTCCTATTAAAACTCGCGAGATTCGAATTTTTTGATAAAAGGGCTATTTATTATGAATTATTGAAGTTCAAGCTCAAATAATTGATTTTTGGAAGTTTAAAATAATTTAAATAACAAAAACGTTTTTTTGTGCAAGTCTTGTGAGGTGGGCTGTTTGGTGGCTGAGGTTTTGAAGCAAAATAAGTGTGCTTTGGAATAAAAATAATATATATTAATATTTTATTAAATTTTCTGCTTTGGTGTTCTAAGTATTTTCCTATAAATAAGGTGCTTAGGTTAGAATTGAAAATCACACCGTAAACTCAAGTTTTTTCTCTCTATATTATCGAGTTTATTCTTGTGAGTATTTTGAGTATACTTTGAGTATTGTTATACTGGTGCAAGTTCGTTTTCGCGTTATTCCAAATGTAAGTCTTGCTTCTTTTGAGGTAAGGGTAGTAAGGATTTTAAGGGTTATTATGTTTTTAGTTTCAAAATTTTTTTGAACCTTCAAAAATTCTGGAAAAATTTGAAATGATATTTTGATGAGTTTTAGAGTGTGTCCAAAATGGCGATTTTTGGATGTATAGATTAGAGTTATGGATTTTATGAGAAAAGACTATTTTAAAAGTAACTATTTATAACTCCTTGTGATTAACTCCAAAATTGATGAAATTTTTATTGGGAGTACATCTATATAATATCAGTATACCGTGTAAATTTTAGAATTTTTGGATAAAAGTATAATTTATGATAAATGTTTAAATATTTGGTGGTTTTGGCCATATATGAAAAATAGTAAATGAATTTTTAAAATTTTGAGAGAAAATATATGTTCAATATGGGACTATGTTATGCTAAATCCCAGAAAAGAAATATTTTTGGAACTGATTTGGTATTTTTCATGAAAATATTCTAGTTATGAGTAAATGAATTAAATATGTTATGTGAAGTAAGAAAATTGGAAAATATGATTTTATGGCTTGAGAATCATATATGAGGTATATGCAGATTTTTGATGAGGGTTTTGGTTATGGTGATGAAATCTTATGAGTTTGGCATTTTATGATGATTAAATGCATTAATTAGTAAAGTGTAAACAATTTAATTAAATTGTTTATAAGTTTTAGAAATGATTAAAATATTATTATAATATTAATAATATTAGATTATGAGATTTCTAAGTGATTTATAACATTTGGATTAAGGTGTTATAAATATGGATATGAATTTTATTATGAAACTTTATCTTTTCGTGTCGAGGTTACTTTACGCACGATATACGTATGATTATGTATTTAACATGGGTACTATTCACTTACAAATTGGTTTCTTCTTCTCCACCAAATTATCGTTGATTTATGAATCTTACTCTTGAAATTAAAACCATGTTTTGATTATATTATTTTTATATAACATTCTTATAACCCTAATGATGATATTTCTTCGACTTGAGTGTAAAGATGGGTAGATTATTGGTATGATCGTGACCATAGGTTCTCTTTGGCGAAGAGTGCAAAAGTTGAATTGTTGATTTGGTATGATCATGACCATTGAATTTACAATTGAATATTTTTAGCTTAAGTGCAAAGGTGAATCGATCAACATGGTTATAATTATTGTTATATAACTTCCGAAATGATTATGTATTTCGATATTTGATATATGAATATGAATATCTTCGCTAAAAAAGAGTATTGATGAAGATGAATTGTTGATGAATATCTTTAGCCCAGTAAAAAAAGATGAATTATTGATGAATATCTTTCGCTCAGAATGCAAAGATGACTGTTGATGAATATCTTTAGCCTTGTAGTGTAAAGATGAATCTGTTGATGAATATCTTTGGCCGTGGTGCAAAGATGAATTTATTAGTATGATTATGAACATGAATCGTGATTTGGTATAACCATGATCTTTGATGTTTCGTGTAAAGACAAGTGATGAAAATTATCTTTGTCTTGGATGAGGAAAGGAATTTAGAACTACAATTACGATTATGAAGTTATACACGTGATTGTGGATGAAATTGTTGATTGATGTTACAGGATAAAATATTGTTGGTGGACTTTTAACATGGAGAAGATAATAGATTTTATGGTCTATTCGACTCTTCTAATGGATCGCTTCGTTTCATCGCAACTATGGTTGAAAAGTTTTATCATCTACCATATGTTCTAAATCTTCGATTTATTATCGATGAAGACTATTGATAATTTATTTATCTTTAGTCATAATATTCTTTATCGAGCTAGTCAGGCTCACCCTTTTGTTTCACAATTCCTTTCGTGTAATAAAAGTGTATATTATCGGGTCGAAGCGGGGATAGCGAGGAATAGAATGGTGGTCTATAGATGTTGAGGGTGAGGTGAATTTAACTTGGAAGGGTGTTTTGCCACTATCATACAAGATGTCTAATGACATACAAACTCGTGTTATCATAAGACATGGTTGTGCTCATCCACTTGCCGAGTATATTTACAAGCACTACCTATATAATCTTGGTGTTTGTTTGGAGTATAATACCCAATTAGAGACAAGTGGAGATAATGATATGTCAAGAGAAGACTCACCATTGGGAAGAATATGATAGTAATCTTCTCGCTTTTTTCTTTGGGGTCTATTGGGTCAACCAAGGATAATTTCGTGGCCATATGATATCTACCATAACCTAAAAGCATGGCCTCCCATGCATACGAAGGTTTTCTTGAGCACTTCCCAAAGATTCTAATTTCTAAAACAGCTTTTTGACTATACCTTTATGTAAGGTGTCATTGTGACGTACAGCTTGGTATATATTTGTATCCAAACTCACAAAGATATGTGTTGTTGTATTTTGCACGACAATTGTTGTAATAAAGTTGTAGTTGTTTTTCGTACCATATATTTGGCGACTCGTAATGGGTTGGATGGAATGGACCTATTTTGGGGCGCCACATTTGGTATCGAGCTTAGGATATGATCTCCATGAGATCGGGATTAGAACTAGAGGGAGAGATGAGTAAATCCTTCGCTAGTGTGTCCTACCTAAGCTTATTTGTTGGGTCACCATAATATCGGGATATTATGTGATATGTTAATTTGTTAAATTAACCCTTGTTTTGAAGTCAGATTCTAGAATGATATCCAAAAATACGTGGAGATGAGTTAAATGGAGAAATCATGATGATATGGGGAGATAGAATGAAATGAAAACAAGGTATTCTCAACTCTTTGAAATACTGTGCACGTAAAATTTTGGGGACTTAAATTTCATAAGGAGGGAGATTGTAAGACCCCTAATTTTATGAAATAAAAGTATTCAATTTTTTTAATTACTATTCATGAGTTACTATTCATGAAAGTTACTATTCACGAGTTACTATTCACGAAGTTACTATTCACGAAGTTACTATTCACGAAGTTACTATTCATGAAGTTATTATTCACGAAGTTACTATTCACGAGTACTATTCATGAAGCATGATATTTTTTTTTCGTAAGAAGGCATTACTCAATAATTGTTTCAAAGAATTATCGCTCAATATTTTATTTTATTGATTCAATAATTGCTACGTTGATATTTTATATTATTGTTGTTTCAATAATTGTCACTAAGACAAGATTTTCCATTATCTGAGCAATAATTCATATTATCTGAATAATATTATTGGATAACATTATTGGCAATGCCTAGAAAAAGTTCGCTCTCAAGGAGAGGTTTGGTCACCTAATTGCGCATGCCAAAGAAGGAGAAATTTTATCGGAAGCCCTCTTCTTCGAACCGCCGGGTCAAGTCATAATATTGTGATTATGTAATATTATTTGTGAATAATTAATTATTGATTTTTATGATGAGAAAATATTTATTTTATGTGGATATAGATGGAGAAAATTTTTAAAGTGACAATTGTTGAAAATTAATATTTTATCTTTTTCTCGATAAAATAATTCATTTAAATATATTATTTTAATAATATAATAATGGTGATATTTTTATAATGAATGTGGAATATATGAGTATATGAGGAGGAAGAATATTTTTGTTACAATAAATGTTTAAAACATGTTAAACATGTCTGGTGGACCCCATTTCTCGACCGAAATTTGATTATAATTTTGTAAAATCGTCTGCTTGTGGATTTTGGCCAATTTCTGTTTGGAATTTGGAAAAACTTTCTTCGCGCAAAGTTGTAGAGAATTGAATTTCCTATAAAACTCGCGAGATTCGAATTTTTTGATAAAGGGCTATTTATTATGAATTATTGAAGTTCAAGCTCAAATAATTGATTTTTGGAAGTTTAAAATAATTTAAATAACAAAAACATTTTTTTTGTGCAAGTCTTGTGAGGTGGGCTGTTTGGTGGCTGAGGTTTTGAAGCAAAATAAGTGTGCTTTGGAATAAAAATAATATATATTAATATTTTATTAAATTTTTCGCTTTGGTGTTCTAAGTATTTTCTATAAATAGGTGCTTAGGTTAGAATTGAAAATCACACCGTAAATCAAGTTTTCTCTCTATATTATCGAGCGTATTCTTGTGAGTATTTTGAGTATACTTTGAGTATTGTTATACGGTGTGCAAGTTCGTTCGGCGTTATTCCTAATGTAAGCATCGCTTTTTTGAGGTAAGGGATAAAAGGATTTTAAGGGTTATTATGTTTTTAGTTTCAAATTTTTTTGAACCTTCAAAAATTCTGGAAAAATTTGAAATGATATTTTGATGAGTTTTTAGAGTGTGTCCAAAATGGCGATTTTTGGATGTATAGATTAGAGTTATGGATTTTATGAGAAAAGACTATTTTAAAAGTAACTATTTATAACTCCTTGTGATTAACTCCAAAATTGATGAAATTTTTATTGGGAGTACATCTATATAATATCAGTATACCGTGTAAATTTCAGAATTTTTGGATAAAAGTATAATTTATGATAAATGTTTAAATATTCGGTGGTTTTGGCCATATATGAAAAATAGTAAATGAATTTTTAAAATTTTGAGAAAAATATATGTTCAATATGGGACTATGTTATGCTAAATCCCAGAAAAGAAATATTTTTGGAACTGATTTGGTATTTTTCATGAAAATATTCTAGTTATGAGTAAATGAATTAAATATGTTATGTGAAGTAAGAAAATTGGAAAATATGATTTTATGGCTTGAGAATCATATATGAGGTATATGCAGATTTTTGATGAGGGTTTTGGTTATTGGTGATGAAATCTTATGAGTTTGGCATTTTATGATGATTAAATGCATTAATTATTAAAGTGTAAACAATTTAATTAAATTGTTTATAAGTTTTAGAAATGATTAAAATATTATTATAATATTAATAATATTAGATTATGAGATTTCTAAGTGATTTATAACATTTGGATTAAGGTGTTATAAATATGGATATGAATTTTATTATGAAACTTTATCTTTTCGTGTCGAGGTTATTACGCACGATACGATCTGTGATATACGTATTTAACACGGGTACTATTCACGACAAATTGGTTTCTTCTCCCGACCAAATTATCGTTGATTTATGAATCTTACTCTTGAAATTAAAACCATGTTTTGATTATATTGTTTTTATATAACATTCTTATAACCCTAATGATGATATTTCTCTTTCTTGAGTGTAAAGATGGGTAGATTATTGGTATGATCGTGACTATAGGTTCTCTTTGGCCCAAGTGCAAAAAGTTGAATTGTTGATCGGTATGATCATGACCATTGAATTTACAATTGAATATTTTTAGCTTAAGTGCAAAGGTGAATTGATCAACATGGTTATAATTATTGTTATATAACTTTTCAAATGATTATGTATTTCTTTGATATATGAATATCTTTGGCTCAGTAGTGCAAAGATGACTTGTTGATGAATATCTTAGCTTTGTGTAGAGTAAAAGATGAATTATTGATGAATATCTTTGGCTCAGAATGCAAAAGATGACTGTTGTTGAATATCTTTGCTTCAGAAGTAAAGATGAATTATTGATGAATCTTTGGCTCTAATGCAAAGATGATTTGTTGATGAATATCTTTAGAGTAAAGATGAACTGTTGATGAATATCTTTTGGCCGTGGTGCAAAGATGAATTTATTAGTATGATTATGAACATGAAGCGTGATTTGGTATAACCATGATCTTTGATGTTTCGTGTAAAGACAAGTGATGAAAATTATCTTTGTCTTGGATGAGGAAAGGAATTTAGAACTACAATTACGATTATGAAGTTATACACGTGATTGTGGATGTGAATTGTTGATTGATGTTTACGAGGATAAAACATTGTTGGTGGACTTTTAACATGGAGAAGATAATAGATTTTATGGTCTATTTGACTCTTCTAATGGATCGCTTCATTTCACGCAACTATGGTTGAAAAGTTTTATCATCTACCATATGTTCTAAATCTCGATTTACATCGATGAAGACTATTGATAATTTATTTATCTTTAGTCATAATATTCTTTATCGAGCTAGTTGTGTTTCACCCTTTTGTTTCACAATTCCTTTCGTGTAATAAAAGTGTAGTTGGGTCGAAAGCGGGGATAGCGAGGAATAGAATGGTGGTCTATAGATGTTGAGGGTGAGGTGAATTTAACTTGAAGGGTGTTTTGCCACTATCATACAAGATGTCTAATGACATACAAACTCGTGTTATCATAAGACATGGTTGTGCTCATCCACTTGCCGAGTATATTTACAAGCACTACCTATATAATCTTGGTGTTTGTTTGGAGTATAATACCCAATTAGAGACAAGTGGAGATAATGATATGTCAAGAGAAGACTCACCATTGGGAAGAATATGATAGTAATCTTCTCGTTTTTTTTGGGGTCTATTGGTCAACCAAGGATAATTCTGTGGCCATATGATATCTACCATAACCTAAAAGCATGGCCTCCCATATACGAAGGTTTCTTGAGCACTTCCCAAAGATTCTAATTTCTAAAACAGTTTTTTGACTATACCTTTATGTAAGGTGTCATTGTGACGTACTACAGCTTGGTATATATTTGTATCCAAACTCACAAAGATATGTGTTGTTGTATTTTTTGCATCACAATTGTTGTAATAAAGTTGTAGTTGTTTTTCGCATTACCATATATTTGGCGACTCGAGATGGGTTGGATGGAATGGACCTATTTTGGGGGCGTCACATTTGGTATCGAGCTTAGGGATATGATCCGGCGGAGATGGATTAGAACTAGGAGGGAGAGATGAGTAAATCCTTTCGCTAGTGTGTCCTACCTAAGCTTATTTGTTGTCGGTCACCATAATATCGGATATTATGTGATATGTTAATTTGTTAAATTAACCCTTGTTTTGAAAGTCGTATTCTAGAATGATATCTCAAATACGGGAGATGAAAGCAATGGAGAAATCATGATGATGGGGAGATAGAATCAAATGAAAACAAGGTATTCTCAACTCTTTGAAATACTGTGTACGTAAATTTTGGGACGAAATTTCATAAGGAGGGAGATTGTAAGACCCGAATTTTATGAAATAAAAGTATTCAATTTTTTTTTTAATTACTATTCATGAATTATTCATGAGTTACTATTATATTCACGAGTTACTATTCTATTCACGAAGTTACTATTCACGAGTTAGATTATTCACAGTTACTATTCACGCAGTACTATTCATGAAGCATGATAAATTTTTTTTCGAAGAAGGCATTACTCAATAATTGTTACAAGAATTATCGCTCAATATTTTATTTTATTGATTCAATAATTGCTACGCGTTGATATTTTATATTATTGTTGTTTCAATAATTGTCACAAGACAAGATTTTCCATTATCGAGCAATAATTCATATTATCCGAATAATATTATTGGATAACATTATTGGCAATGCCTAGAAAGTTCTGCTTCAAGGAGAGGTTTGGTCACCTAATCATGCTGCCAAGAAGGAGAAATTCTTATCGAAAGCCCCTCTTTCTCGAACCACCTTGGTTGTTAATATTGTGATTATGTAATATTATTTGTGAATAATTAATTATTGATTTTTATGATGAGAAAAATATTTATTTTATGTGGATATAGATGGAGAAAATTTTTAAAGTGACAATTGTTGAAAATTAATATTTTATCTTTTTCTCGATAAAATAATTCATTTAAATATATTATTTTAATAATATAATAATGGTGATATTTTTACAATGAATGTGGAATATATGAGTATATGAGGAGGAAGAATATTTTTGTTACAATAAATGTTTAAAACATGTTAAACATGTCTATGGACCCCATTTCTTGATCGAAATTTGATTATGTATCGTAAAATCGTCCGCTTGTGGATTTCTTTCAATTTCTGTTTGGAATTTGGAAAAACTTTCTTCGCAAAGTTGTAGAGAATTGAATTTCCTATAAAAACTCGCGAGATTCGAATTTTTTGATAAAAGGGCTATTTATTATGAATTATTGAAGTTCAAGCTCAAATAATTGATTTTGGAAGTTTAAAATAATTTAAATAACAAAAACGTTTTTTTGTGCAAGTCTTGTGAGGTGGGCTGTTTGGTGGCTGAGGTTTTGAAGCAAAATAAGTGTGCTTTGGAATAAAAATAATATATATTAATATTTTATTAAATTTTTCGCTTTGGTGTTCTAAGTATTTTCCTATAAATAGGTGCTTAGGTTAGAATTGAAAATCACACCGTAAAATCAAGTTTTTTCTCTCTATATTATCGAGCGTATTCTTGTGAGTATTTTGAGTATACTTTGAGTATTGCTATACGGTGCAAGTTTCGTTTCAAGTTATTCCAAATGTAAGCATCGCTTTTTGAGGTAAAGGATAGTAAAGGATTTTAAGGGTTATTATGTTTTTAGTTTCAAAATTTTTTTGAACCTTCAAAAATTCTGGAAAAATTTGAAATGATATTTTGATGAGTTTTTTAGAGTGTGTCCAAAATGGCGATTTTTGGATGTATAGATTAGAGTTATGGATTTTATGAGAAAAGACTATTTTAAAAGTAACTATTTATAACTCCTTGTGATTAACTCCAAAATTGATGAAATTTTTATTGGGAGTACATCTATATAATATCAGTATACCGTGTAAATTTTAGAATTTTTGGATAAAAGTATAATTTATGATAAATGTTTAAATATTCGGTGGTTTTGGCCATATGAAAAATAGTAAATGAATTTTAAAATTTTGAGAAAAATATATGTTCAATATGGGACTATGTTATGCTAAATCCCAGAAAAGAAATATTTTTGGAACTGATTTGGTATTTTCATGAAAATATTCTAGTTATGAGTAAATGAATTAAATATGTTATGTGAAGTAAGAAAATTGGAAAATATGATTTTATGGCTTGAGAATCATATATATGAGGTATATGCAGATTTTTGATGAGGGTTTTGGTTATTGGTGATGAAATCTTATGAGTTTGGCATTTTATGATGATTAAATGCATTAATTAGTAAAGTGTAAACAATTTAATTAAATTGTTTATAAGTTTTAGAAATGATTAAAATATTATTATAATATTAATAATATTAGATTATGAGATTTCTAAGTGATTTATAACATTTGGATTAAGGTGTTATAAATATGGATATGAATTTTATTATGAAACTTTATCTTTTCGTGTCGAGGTTCTTTACGCACGTGATACTAAGACTATGTATTTATCACGGGGTACTATTCATTTACAAATTGGTTTCTTCTCCGACCAAATTATCGTTGATTTATGAATCTTACTCTTGAAATTAAAACCATGTTTTGATTATATTGTTTTTATATAACATTCTTATAACCCTAATGATGATATTTCTCTTTCGACTTGAGTGTAAAGATGGGTAGATTATGGTATGATCGTGACTATAGGTTCTCTTCGCCAAGAGTGCAAAAAGTTGAATTGTCGATTGGTATGATCATGACCATTGAATTTACAATTGAATATTTTTAGCTTAAGTGCAAAGGTGAATTGATCAACATGGTTATAATTATTGTTATATAACTTCCGAAATGATTATGTATTTCTTTTTGATATATAACTTCGAAATGATTATGTAAAGATTTGATATATGAATATCTTTGGCTCAGAGAAAAAGATGAAATTGATGAATATCTTTTGTTGATGAATATCTTGAATATCTTTAGCCTGTAGTGCAAAGATGAATTATTGATGAATATCTTTGGCTCATAATGCAAAGATGACCTGTTGATGAATATCTTTAGCCTGTAGTGTAAAGATGAACTGTTGATGAATATCTTTGGCCGTGGTGCAAAGATGAATTTATTAGTATGATTATGAACATGAATTGTGATTTGGTATAACCATGATCTTTGATGTTTCAGGTAAAGACAAGTGATGAAAATTATCTTTTCTTGGATGAGGAAAGGAATTTAGAACTACAATTACGATTATGAAGTTATACACGTGATTGTGGGATGTGAAATTGTTGATTGATGTTACGAGGATAAAACATTGTTGGTGGACTTTTAACATGGAGAAGATAATAGATTTTATGGTCTATTTGACTCTTCTAATGGATCGCTTCGTTCACCGCAACTATGGTTGAAAAGTTTTATCATCTACCATATGTTCTAAATCTCGATTTATTACATCGATGAAGACTATTGATAATTTATTTATCTTTAGTCATAATATCTTTTATCGAGCTAGTCAGTGCTCACCCTTTTGTTTCACAATTCCTTTCGTGTAATAAAAGTGTAAATGGGTCGAGCGGGGATAGCGAGAGGAATAGAATGGTGGTCTATAGATGTTGAGGGTGAGGTGAATTTAACTTGGAAGGGTGTTTTGCCACTATCATACAAGATGTCTAATGACATACAAACTCGTGTTATCATAAGACATGGGTTGTGCTCATCCACTTGCCGAGTATATTTACAAGCACTACTATATAATCTTGGTGTTTGTTTGGAGTATAATACCCAATTAGAGACAAGTGGAGATAATGATATGTCAAGAGAAGACTCACCATTGGGAAGAATATGATAGTAATCTTCTCGTTTTTTTCTTTGGGGTCTATTGGTCAACCAAGGATAATTGTGGCCATATGATATCTACCATAACCTAAAAGCATGGCCTCCCATGTACGAAGGTTTCTTGAGCACTTCCCAAAGATTCTAATTTCTAAAACAGCTTTTTGACTATACCTTTATGTAAGGTGTCATTGTGACGACGTACTCTGATTGGTATATATTTGTATCCAAACTCACAAAGATATGTGTTGTTGTATTTTGCACGCACAATTGTTGTAATAAAGTTGTTGTAGTTTTTTTCGCACCATATATTTGGCGACTTCAGAATGGGTTGGATGGAATGGACCTATTTTGGGGCGTCACATTTGGTATCGAGCTTAGGATATGATCTCTCATGGCGGAGATCGGGATTAGAACTAGGAGGGAGAGATGAGTAAATCCTTCGCTAGTGTGTCCTACCTAAGCTTATTTGTTGGTCATCATAATATCGGGATATTATGTGATATGTTAATTTGTTAAATTAACCCTTGTTTTGAAGTCGTATTCTAGAATGATATCTCAAATACGAGGAGATGAAAGCAATGGAGAAATCATGATGACAGGGGAGATAGAATCAAATGAAAACAAGGTATTCTCAACTCTTTGAAATACAGTGTACGTAAATTTGGGGACGAAATTTCATAAGGAGGGAGAGATGTAAGACCCCGAATTTTATGAAATAAAAGTATTCAATTTTTTTTAATTACTATTCATGAAGTTACTATTCATAAAAGTTACTATTCACGAGTTACTATTCACGAGTTATTATTCACGAGTTACTATTAGTTACTATTCATGAGTTACTATTCACGAGTTACTATTCATGTACTATTCATGAATGATAATTTTTTTTTCGTAAGAAGGCATTACTCAATAATTGTTACAAAGAATTACTGCTCAATATTTTATTTTATTGATTCAATAATTGCTACGTTGATATTTTATATTATTGTTGTTTTCAATAATTGTCACTCGACACAAGATTTTCCATTATCGAGCAATAATTCATATTATCGAATAATATTATTGGATAACATTATTGGCAATGCCTAGAAAGTTCTGGTCAAGGAGAGGTTTGGTCACCTAATTGCGCCAAGAAGGAGAAATTTTATCGAAAGCCCCCTCTTCCGGAAGCGCCCGGGTTGTTAATATTGTGATTATGTAATATTATTTGTGAATAATTAATTATTGATTTTTATGATGAGAAAAATATTTATTTTATGTGGATATAGATGGAGAAAATTTTTAAAGTGACAATTGTTGAAAATTAATATTTTATCTTTTTTTCGATAAAATAATTCATTTAAATATATTATTTTAATAATATAATAATGGTGATATTTTTACAAATGAATGTGGAATATATGAGTATATGAGGAGGAAGAATATTTTTGTTACAATAAATGTTTAAAACATGTTAAACATGTGTCTGTGGACCCCATTTCTTCGATTGAAATTTGATTATATTGTAAAATCGTCTGCGTTGTGGATTTTTGGTCAATTTCTGTTTGGAATTTGGAAAAACTTTCTTCTCGCAAAGTTGTAGAGAATTGAATTTCCTATAAAAACTCGCGAGATTCGAATTTTTTGATAAAAGGGCTATTTATTATGAATTATTGAAGTTTCAAGCTCAAATAATTGATTTTGGAAGTTTAAAATAATTTAAATAACAAAAAAACGTTTTTTTGTGCAAGTCTTGTGAGGTGGGCTGTTTGGTGGCTGAGGTTTTGAAGCAAAATAAGTGTGCTTTGGAATAAAAATAATATATATTAATATTTTATTAAATTTTTCGCTTTGGTGTTCTAAGTATTTTTCTATAAATAGGTGCTTAGGTTAGAATTGAAAATCACACCGTAAATCAAGTTTTCTCTCTATATTATCGAGCGTATTCTTGTGAGTATTTTGAGTATACTTTGAGTATTGCTATACGGTGCAAGTTCGTTCAGCGTTATTCCAGTCAGAAGTACTGCTCTTTTGAGGTAAGGGATAGTAAAGGATTTTAAGGGTTATTATGTTTTTAGTTTCAAAATTTTTCTGAACCTTCAAAAATTCTGGAAAAATTTGAAATGATATTTTGATGAGTTTTAGAGAGTGTGTCCAAAAATGGCGATTTTTGGATGTATAGATTAGGAGTTATGGATTTTATGAGAAAAGACTATTTTAAAAGTAACTATTTATAACTCCTTGTGATTAACTCCAAAATTGATGATATTTTTATTGGGAGTACATCTATATAATATCAAGTATACCGTGTAAATTTTAGAATTTTTGGATAAAAGTATAATTTATGATAAATGTTTAAATATTGGTGGTTTTGGCCATATGAAAAATAGTAAATGAATTTTTAAAATTTTGAGAAAAAATATATGTTCAATATGGGACTATGTTATGCTAAATCCCAGAAAAGAAATATTTTTGGAACTGATTTGGTATTTTCATGAAAATATTCTAGTTATGAGTAAATGAATTAAATATGTTATGTGAAGTAAGAAAATTGGAAAATATGATTTTATGGCTTTGAGAATCATATATGAGGTATATGCAGATTTTTGATGAGGGTTTTGGTTATTGGTGATGAAATCTTATGAGTTTGGCATTTTATGATGATTAAATGCATTAATTAGTAAAGTGTAAACAATTTAATTAAATTGTTTATAAGTTTTAGAAATGATTAAAATATTATTATAATATTAATAATATTAGATTATGAGATTTCTAAGTGATTTATAACATTTGGATTAAGGTGTTATAAATATGGATATGAATTTTATTATGAAACTTTATCTTTTCGTGTCGAGGTTCTTTACGCACGATATACTGTATTTATGTATTTAACACGGGTACTATTCATTCACGACAAATTGGTTTCTTCTCGACCAAATTATCGTTGATTTATGAATCTTACTCTTGAAATTAAAACCATGTTTTGATTATATTGTTTTTATATAACATTCTTATAACCCTAATGATGATATTTCTTTCGACTTGAGTGTAAAGATGGGTAGATTATTGGTATGATCGTGACTATAGGTTCTCTTTGGCCAAGAGTGCAAAAGTGAAATTGTTGATCGGTATGATCATGACCATTGAATTTACAATTGAATATTTTTAGCTTAAGTGCAAAGGTGAATTGATCAACATGGTTATAATTATTGTTATATAACTTCGAAATGATTATGATTTTTGATATGAATATCTTTTGATATATGAATATCTTTTGATGCTCTTAGCTTGAAAAGATGAATTATTGATGAATATCTTTTTCGTAATGCTTTGCATTGAATATCTTTAAATTCAAAGATGAATTATTGATGAATATCTTTGGCTCGTAATGCAAAGATGACCTGTTGATGAATATCTTTAGCCTGTAGTGTAAAGATGAACTGTTGATGAATATCTTTGGCCGTGGTGCAAAGATGAATTTATTAGTATGATTATGAACATGAACTGTGATTTGGTATAACCATGATCTTTGATGTTTCAGGTAAAGACAAGTGATGAAAATTATCTTTGTCTTGGATGAGGAAAGGAATTTAGAACTACAATTACGATTATGAGTTATACACGTGATTGTGGATAGGAATTGTTGATTGATGTTACAGGGATAAAACATTGTTGGTGGACTTTTAACATGGAGAAGATAATAGATTTTATGGTCTATTTGACTCTTCTAATGGATCGCTTCGTTTCACCGCAACTATGGTTGAAAAGTTTTATCATCTACCATATGTTCTAAATCGATTACATCGATGAAGACTATTGATAATTTATTTATCTTTAGTCATAATATTCTTTATCGAGCTAGTTGTGCTCACCCTTTTGTTTCACAATTCCTTTCGTGTAATAAAAAAGTAAATTTGGGTCGAGCGGGGATACGAGGAATAGAATGGTGGTCTATAGATGTTGAGGGTGAGGTGAATTTAACTTGGAAGGGTGTTTTGCCACTATCATACAAGATGTCTAATGACATACAACCTCGTGTTATCATAAGACATGGTTGTGCTCATCCACTTGCTGAGTATATTTACAAGCACTACCTATATAATCTTGGTGTTTGTTTGGAGTATAATACCCAATTAGAGACAATGGAGATAATGATATGTCAAGAGAAGACTCACCATTGGGAAGAATATGATAGTAATCTTCTCGTTTTCTTTGGGGTCTATTGGTCAACCAAGGATAATTTCGTGGCCATATGATATCTACCATAACCTAAAAGCATGGCCTCCCATGTACGAAGGTTTTCTTGAGCACTTCCCAAAGATTCTAATTTCTAAAACAGCTTTTTTGACTATACCTTTATGTAAGGTGTCATTGTGACGACGTTTCTGATTGGTATATATTTGTATCCAAACTCACAAAGATATGTGTTGTTGTATTTTGCACGACAATTGTTGTAATAAAGTTGTAGTTGTTTTTTCGTACCATATATTTGGCACTCGTAATGGGTTGGATGGAATGGACCTATTTTGGGGTCGTCACATTTGGTATCGAGCTTAGGATATGATCTCTGGCGGAGATCGGGATTAGAACTAGAGGGGAGAGATGAGTAAATCCTTCGCTAGTGTGTCCTACCTAAGCTTATTTGTTGGTCATCATAATATCGGGATATTATGTGATATGTTAATTTGTTAAATTAACCCTTGTTTTGAAGTCGTATTCTAGAATGATATCTCAAAATACGTGAGATGAGCAATGGAGAAATCATGATGATGTGGGGAGATAGAATCAAATGAAAACAAGGTATTCTCAACTCTTTGAAATATGTGTACGTAAATTTTGGGACTTAAATTTCATAAGGAGGGAGATTGTAAGACCCCGAATTTTATGAAATAAAAGTATTCAATTTTTTTAATTACTATTCATGATTACTATTCATGAGTTACTATTCACGAGTTACTATTCAAATTGCAAAGTTACTATTCATGAGTTACTATTCACGAGTTACTATTTATGAATAAGTTATTCACGATAGTTACTATTCAAGAAAGTACTATTCATAAGCATGATAATTTTTTTTCGTAAGAAGGCATTACTCAATAATTGTTATAATTAATTATATGCTCAATATTTTATTTTATTGATTCAATAATTGCTACGTTGATATTTTATATTATTGTTGTTTCAATAATTGTCACTGTACATTGATATTTTCCATTATCTGAGCAATAATTCATATTATCCAATAATATTATTGGATAACATTATTGGCAATGCCTAGAAAGTTTCTGTCTAAGGAGAGGTTTGGTCACCTAATTACGCTACCAAGAAGAGAGAAATTTTTATTCGAAAGCCCTCTTTCGGAACCGCCTGGTTGTTAATATTGTGATTATGTAATATTATTTGTGAATAATTAATTATTGATTTTTATGATGAGAAAATATTTATTTTATGTGGATATAGATGGAGAAAAATTTTAAAGTGACAATTGTTGAAAATTAATATTTTATCTTTTTCCGATAAAATAATTCATTTAAATATATTATTTTAATAATATAATAATGGTGATATTTTTATAATGAATGTGGAATATATGAGTATATGAGGAGGAAGAATATTTTTGTTACAATAAATGTTTAAAAACATGTTAAACATGTCGGTGGACCCCATTTTCGATGAAATTTGATTATATAATCGTAAAATCGTCGTTTGTGGATTTTGGTCAATTTTTGTTTGGAATTTGGAAAAACTTTCTTCTTCGCAAAGTTGTAGAGAATTGAATTTCCTATTAAAACTCGCGAGATTCGAATTTGTTGATAAAAGGGCTATTTATTATGAATTATTGAAGTTTCAAGCTCAAATAATTGATTTTGGAAGTTTAAAATAATTTAAATAACAAAAACGTTTTTTGTGCAAGTCTTGTGAGGTGGGCTGTTTGGTGGCTGAGGTTTTGAAGCAAAATAAGTGTGCTTTGGAATAAAAATAATATATATTAATATTTTATTAAATTTTCGCTTTGGTTTTCTAAGTATTTTCTATAAATAGGTGCTTAGGTTAGAATTGAAAATCACACCGTAAATCAAGTTTTTTCTCTCTATATATCGAATGTATTCTTGTGAGTATTTTGAGTATACTTTGAGTATTGTTATACGATTGCAAGTTCGATTCATTGTTATTCTATCGTAAGATCTTCTTTTGAGGTAAGGGATAGTAAAGGATTTTAATGGTTATTATGTTTTTAGTTTCAAAATTTTTCTGAACCTTCAAAAAATTCTGGAAAAATTTGAAATGATATTTTGATGAGTTTTGTAGAGTGTGTCCAAAATGGCGATTTTTGGATGTATAGATTAGGAGTTATGGATTTTATGAGAAAAGACTATTTTAAAAATAACTATTTATAACTCCTTGTGATTAACTCCAAAATTGATGAAATTTTTATTGGGAGTACATCTATATAATATCAGTATACCATGTAAATTTCAGAATTTTTGGATAAAAGTATAATTTATGATAAATGTTTAAATATTCGGTGGTTTTGGCCATATGAAAAATAGTAAATGAATTTTTAAAATTTTGAGAAAAATATATGTTCAATATGGGACTATGTTATGCTAAATCCCAGAAAAGAAATATTTTTGGAACTGATTTGGTATTTTTCATGAAAATATTCTAGTTATGAGTAAATGAATTAAATATGTTATGTGAAGTAAGAAAATTGAAAATATGATTTTATGGCTTGAGAATCATATATGAGTATATATGCAGATTTTTGATGAGGGTTTTGGTTATTGGTGATAAAATCTTATGAGTTTGGCATTTTATGATGATTAAATGCATTAATTAGTAAAGTGTAAACAATTTAATTAAATTGTTTATAAGTTTTAGAAATGATTAAAATATTATTGTAATATTAATAATATTAGATTATGAGATTTCTAAGTGATTTATAACATTTGGATTAAGGTGTTATAAATATGGATATGAATTTTATTATGAAACTTTATCTTTTCGTGTCAAGGTTACTTACGCACGATACTGTATTATGTATTTAATACGGGTACTATTCACGACAAATTGGTTTCTTCTCGACCAAATTATCGTTGATTTATGAATCTTACTCTTGAAATTAAAACCATGTTTTGATTATATTATTTTTTATATAACATTCTTATAACCCTAATGATGATATTTCTCTTCGACTTGAGTGTAAAGATGGGTAGATTATTGGTATGATCGTGACCATAGGTTCTCTTTGGCCAAGAGTGCAAAAGTTGAATTGTTGATTCGGTATGATCATGACCATTGAATTTACAATTGAATATTTTTAGCTTAAGTGCAAAGGTGAATTGATCAACATGGTTATAATTATTGTTATATAACTTCTAAAATGATTATGTATTTCTTTGATATATGAATATCTTTGGCTCAGTCGTGTGCAAAGATGACTTGTTGATGAATATCTTTTTTGCGAAAGTGTAGTGAAAAGATGAGATTATTGATGAATATCTTTGGCTCGTAGTAAAAATGCAAAGATGACTTTGTTGATGAATATCTTTGCTTTGTAGTGTAAAGATGAATCTGTTGATGAATATCTTTCGCCGTGGTGCAAAGATGAATTTATTAGTATGATTATGAACATGAACTGTGATTTGGTATAACCATGATCTTTGATGTTTGTGTAAAGACAAGTGATGAAAATTATCTTTGTCTTGGATGAGGAAAGGAATTTAGAACTACAATTACGATTATGAAGTTATACACGTGATTGTGGATGTGAATTGTTGATTGATGTTACAGGATAAAACATTGTTGGTGGACTTTTAACATGGAGAAGATAATAGATTTTATGGTCTATTTGACTCTTCTAATGGATCGCTTCGTTCACCGCAACTATGGTTGAAAAGTTTTATCATCTACCATATGTTCTAAATCTCGATTTACATCGATGAAGACTATTGATAATTTATTTATCTTTAGTCATAATATTCTTTACTGAGCTAGTTGTGCTCACCCTTTTGTTTCACAATTCCTTTCAGGTAATAAAAGTATAGCTGGGTCGAGCGGGGGATAGCGAGGGAATAGAATGGTGGTCTATAGATGTTGAGGGTGAGGTGAATTTAACTTGGAAGGGTGTTTTGCCACTATTATACAAGATGTCTAATGACATACAAACTCGTGTTATCATAAGACATGGTTGTGCTCATCCACTTGCTGAGTATATTTACAAGCACTACCTATATAATCTTGGTGTTTGTTTGGAGTATAATACCCAATTAGAGACAGTGGAGATAATGATATGTCAAGAGAAGACTCACCATTGGGAAGAATATGATAGTAATCTTCTCGTTTTTTTTTGGGGTCTATTGGGTCAACCAAGGATAATTTACGTGGCCATATGATATCTACCATAACCTAAAAGCATGGCCTCCCATGTATACGAAAGTTTCTTGAGCACTTTCCCAAAGATTCTAATTTCTAAAATAGTTTTTGACTATACCTTTATGTAAGGTGTCATTGTGACGTACTCTAGGTTGGTATATATTTGTATCCAAACTCACAAGCATATGTGTTGTTGTATTTTGCACGACAATTGTTGTAATAAAGTTGTAGTTGTTTTTCGTACCATATATTTGGCGACTCAGAATGGGTTGGATGGAATGGACCTATTTTGGGGGCGTCACACCCGTAGTGCAAAGATGTACAGGTGTTGAGATGAACATGACCAACTGATGAATATCTTTGGCCTGTAGTCAAAGATGAATATTTGATTCAAGATATTTATTGATTGATGTTACAGGGATAAAATATTGATGAAAAACTTTTAAATTCATAGAAGAAAGTAGATTTCATTCTCTACGTAATTCTTCTAATGAATTATTATTTCCGCTGTGAATATTGATCTGAAACTTGTTGTCTATTGTATTCTATCAGATTTTTCCCTGTTGAGGACTAACGATAATTTGTTCTATATTATCTTAGTCATAATATTCTTTACTGGGCTAGTTCAGCTCACCCTTTTTCTTTTTTGTTCCATTTTTCTTCTCAGGAGGCGAGTACTAGTCGGGGTGTGGAATGATAGTTCTAGAAGTTATTTTAGTAGTCCTCACTATTTTATAAAATAGTGTATCAATAATTGTAATGAGGACTTATTTGAGTGTGGATATTGTCTAGAAGACAATATTTGTATTTCAACTCACAGTTTAAGTGTTGTCATATTTTGCACGATAATTGTATTAATAAAGTTGTAGTTGTTTCTGTACTATGTGTTTGGTGACTCAGAATGGGTGATGTATACCTATTTTGAGGGCGTCACAGTTACTATCTTTGACTGTATCCATGTTTTGATCTTCATTCTTGAATTTTGCTCCACATTGTTTATTATGGAGTATTTTTGAACTTGGATAAACTAAAGTGTGAATCTCTAAACTTTGTCCTTTTATCTCACTGGATTCATTTTCTTTAAACTATTTTCATCATTCTCAGTCCTAAATGGTGGTATAACTGAATATCTTTGGCATGTAGTGCAAAGATGAATGATTACCTGATGAATATCTTTAGCCCGTAGTGCAAACATGGACAGGTGTTGAGATGAACATGATCACTGGTGATACTAACGAATACCCTTTGGCCTTAGTGCATGGATAATTCGTTGAATTGAAATATTTATTGAATGCTGCTACAGGGATAAAATTTTGATGATGGACTTTTAAATCATAGAAGATAGTAGATTTCATATTCTACTTGACTCTTTTGATGGATTGATGTTTCCGCTGCAGTTGTTGATCTAAAACTTGTTCTCATTATATTCTATCAGATTTTTCCATGTTAAGGACTAAGGATAATTTGTTCTACATCATCTTAGTCATAATATTCTTTACTGGGCTAGTTGAGCTCACCCTTTTCTTTTTTGTTCCATTTTTCTTCTCAAGAGGCGAGAATATAGCGGGAACTAGTCGGGGTGTGGAGTGATGGTTCAAGACAATTGTTTTAGTAGTCCTCACTATTTTGTGAAATAGTGTATCAATAATTGTAATGAGGACTTAATTTGAGTTTGGATATTGTCTAGAAGATAATATTTATATTAAAACTCACAGCATATGTGTTGTCGTATTTTGCATGACAATTGTAATAATGAAGTTGTAGTTATTTTCTGTACCATATATTTGGCGACTCAGAATGGGTTGTGTGTACCTATTTTAGGGGCGTCACAGAAGTGGTTACCATCTTTGGCATATTAATTTCCTCCGCATTTGTTATCACCGCTTCGATGATTGCTACTACTAGTATTATCGTTTTGTCGGCTGATATCTCTTAGTTGGGTTGACTCATTATCGCGCTCCAATAACTGAGTCCTACTCAAAACATCTGAATACAAGAAAAGTTTGTGAGAAATGAGGTATTGACGTATTTCAGGTTTCAAACCTTGCAGAAACATTCTCGTCATACGCTCCTCATTTGATCATGTTTGATGATAAAGCATATACTTTGTAACAATCTTATTCATTTATTAATAAAAGTATTAATTTATTAAAGGCTTTTAATTATCTACATGATCTACATGATCTTGTTTTTATAATATGTGATAAACCCGTAGTTTTAAGCGATGCTTTTAGAATAATGATGATGATCATTCTAATGAGATCTAAATTCTTAGAAAGCTTAAAACTAAAATAGTTCCCAATCGTTGGATTACTAAATTGGGGATTAGTGAATCCGGATAGATTGTATACATCGTTCTTGCTTTCGTTGGATGAGGATGATTGATCTCATGATCATTTGTGTGGAACACTAAAAAAAGCAAGTATGTAGGTGCTTATTAGAGAATAAGTTCTTTGAGCATTGGCTCGCTAAGGAATACCTAATGGAGTTTTATTTGCTGTCGATAGGAATTTCTGTAGTGATAGTAGTCTGAAAGTAATCCTTGGACTTGAGATCATCATAGTATCTTGTGTATGATGAGTTATACTTTGACTTATTCCTTAAGACCCTTAGGGTATATCAAAGGTATGCTTGGGTATAATAAGTTATACATGGAGATAATGTATGATCGATAAAGAATCTACCACTTCTATAAAAAAGAGAAATGTCTATGTGATTCGATAAATGACAACCCAGTGTAGTCCTTGGCGGCGAGAATGAAATTAGAAAGGAGTTTCTAATTTGCATTATTTGAGTTGTGCATTTAAGGATCGAAATACATATAATTAAATAAAATAAGACTTGTGGTAATTCCATGTCTTATATTTAATTGGGACATTGTATGGTGGAAGGATTGAATTATGCGGTAACTATTTACTCGAAAGGTTCTTTTAATGATTAATGTTGAAATCTATATTATACGGAAAGTCGTTGATCATTTAGGGAGGCTTATCCTATTGTAGAATAAATATTATTTATTTAAATAAATTAATTATTTAATTTATTTATTTAAATAAGATTAAATTATTCTAATTGATTTATTCACAATAGGTTTAATATGGAGAACCTAAAGGGTCACACCATAAAAGGAAGAATAATTATTTAAGAAGTTAATGGCATAATCGTAATAATATGTTAAGTATATTTAATTTAATCTATGGTGATAGAATAAATTAAATAGCTTAATATTATTATTTAATATTTTAGAAATATTAAATATAAATTAATAAGAGAGTCTTATTAATATTATTACAATTATTATTATTTTAATTTCTAAAAGAGTTTAGGAATTAATTTAATATAAGTACTCTCATTTATTCTAATTGGATTAGGAAGGAAAATTAGTTAAAGGAGTTTAATTAATTATCCTAATAAGATTAGGAGCTTAATTAATTAAAAGAATTTAATTAATTAAATAAACCCAATTCCTTAATTGTTAAGGTGGGTTGCCCACATATATAAATAAGAGAGTCTTATTATGGGTGGTGGGGGTTGTTGATTTTTTTAACGTAATCGTAATAATTCCAATTGTTGGAATCGCTGCCTTTACTATAGAGATAGAAAAACTAGGGTTTGAGCCAAATACCCTTCTTCTTGAATTTTTATTCTTCCTTGGTGGATCACCTCTGAGAGGCCAAACATTTGGGTGGCTAACGTTGATCGAAAGGAAGGAACAAACCGGTGGATTGAGTTGAGCGAAAGGATTTGGAGGTGAACTTGTACACGAGGCTCGATCTTGAGGTATGATTTTATTCTTTATCTTTTCGTTTAATTAATAATTGTGCATAAAGGGTGATCGGGTATATGGTTTGTAAAAATTTTTAAACTCGATTTTACTACGCTTAGCTTATTTTATGCAATTTGATTGCGTTCATGAATATTACAAACCTAACGGTGGCATCGAGCCAAACCTTTATCACGAATTATTAATTGTTTTAATTTGATATATATATTGATATGTGTTTAGAACAATTTAATTGGGCATATAATTTTATTGTATAAAATTTATTTAAAAAAAAAAAAAAAAAAAAAAAAATTTATAAATTTTGATTTTATTTTTTTTTATATTTTTTAAATTATTGTGCATTGATTAATTTTTATAAATTAAAATTTAAAAATTAATGATATAAAAATGAAAATTATAAAATAATTAAATAATAAAAATAAAATATATAAAAAATATAAAATAATATATAATATACAATATATATATAATATATAAAATTATAATATATAAATTATAAATATAAATATTTTTAAAAATAATATATATATATAATATATATATATATATATATATATATATATATATATATATATATATATATATATATATATATATATATATATATATATATATATATATATATATATATATATTTTATATATATATATATTAATATAAATATATATTTTAATTTTAAAATAAAAGGTTTATTTTATATATTAAAATATAAAGTTTTATTTAATAATTTTAATATATTATAATTAAAATAAAAGGTTTATTTTAATCTTAAAATAAAAGGTTTATTTTAATATTAAAATAAAAATTTATTTTAATTTTAAAATTAAATTTCATCTTAACTAATTAGAGTTGGAATTGGATTCCATGATAACTAATTGGAGTTGAAATTGGATTTTATTTTTCCTTAAATAAAGGAGTTTATTTAAAATGAAAAGGAGTTTATTTATTCAAAATAAAGGTTTATTTGTGAAAGGAAAAAAAGATTTTCCTTAAATAAAGGAGTTTATTTAGATATGAAATAAGATTTCATATTATTCAAAATAAAAGAGTTTATTTGTGAATAGAAAAGAGAATCATATTTCCTTAAATAAAGGAGTTTATTTAAATATGAAATAAGATTTCATATTATTCAAAAATAAAAGAGTTTATTTGTGAATAGGAAAGATAATAAAGTGTTTTTAATAAAATTTTTTTTTTACATGGAATTGGATTCCATAATTAATTAAAATAAAAAGTTTATTTTAATTAAAAGTTTTTTTTTTATGGAATTGGATTCCATAATTAATTAAAATAAAGGAGTTTATTTTGATTAAAATTTTGATTAAAATAAAATAGTTTATTTTATTCAAAATTGGATAAATTAAAATAAAATAGTTTTATTTTGATTTAAATTTGGATTAAAATAAAGGAGTTTATTTTGATTCAAAAATAGATTTTATACTAACTAAATTTGCCCATTAAATGATATCAATATATATATTAAATGTTTATTATTCATGAGATGAATGTTATTTATTGATGCGTATGGTGATGTGTATGATAATAAATGGGATTGATTATGGATTTATTGACCCGATATGATTGGATTTTATTTTAGTTGGATGCATGAATGTATGGGTTTTTATTAAATGGGGTCTGCGTACCTCGTCTTCTCTAATTTTTTTCTTAATGTAAATTCTATCTCCCTCTATGTACTTCCCTTATTTCTTGATCGAGGTTTCTATTTATTTTAAATAGTTTTGTAATAGGAATAGTTAGAATTAATTTTGAAAAATTAGAGATCAAAGAACGAAGAAGGCGCTTGAAGACCCGTTTGTAATGGAGCAGGGTTTAAATGTAATAGTTATATTTAAATATTATTTCTTGCACCCTAGGGTTTGACCTTTTGGTTCACTTGGTGGCTCTAGTAGACCAAACTAGAATAAAAGTCCATAATCAATCGGGTAGAATATAGTATTCTATATATGTGCATGCTTATACTATATATATTATATATTATGCAAACATGCTTTAGCATGTTCATTAATATGGCGTATTATTTTATATATATATATATGCATGCAGCTAAGCAAGATGAGACAAATTAATAACAAACCCCTCAATTTTTATATTAAGTCTAGCGTTCAAAGATATTTGGAATATCGAGCGTAAGCCTTCTAGCATGATAAAATTAATAGAGTATTAAATATTTAATATGAGTTTGTTGTGTCACCACAAAGGCAAGTATTAAGTATTTAAGATGTTAATTTATCACATTTGATGCTTATAAAGAAAAAATTGAACAATATTGTTTTGTTGTGTCACCACAAGGATGATATTTTCTTTTTTGAATATATGGAGTGCTAGGTTGGACTTAACTTGGATAATTTTGATTCGGATGTGCCACCACTTGATCAAAATAATCTAAGAGGCAAAAGAAAAGGAGTTGCATAGTTGATGTAATTGACAAAAGTTGTCTACCTATTTATTTATATATAGTTTGTTGTGTCACCACAAGGCTATATACATTTGAAATGGGATCCTTATTCTCACTAGCAAATCTTTAATTAGATTTTCTTAGAACTATATAAGTGAGGTAATATAGTTTGAAGAAAATAGTGGGAGATACCAATTTAAAACAAGACCTAATTTATTTTGGTAATTAATAAAAGAATGTATGTTAAAATGTTGTTAATTACAAATTCATTTTGAGAATTTTACAATGTCTAAAATTACTATCCTGCGAAGCATATTAGATGCTAAATTAACGGGGCCAAGAATTAAGCGGATTGGTTAAGGAATTTGAGAATAGTTTCTCATTTGAAAAGCTATCTTATATCATATCGCCTATCCTGCAATAGTTGCGAGACAATGCCTCTACGAGGAAGAGATTGCTACTTTTAGAAAGTGGCGAGATGATGCCTGATTGGCTCGATGCATCATGCTCGCATCCATGATAATGAGCTTGGCGTCGGCATGAAACTATGGATGCTCTACTATATTCTGCACATCAAGTAGTTGATGGTGAGGAAAATGGGGTGATAGATATCGAGATATCTAAGGAGCTCTTAGATCTAGAATGGCGATGGCACTATAAATGCTGAGACAAAAAGTTCTTAACATAATCAATTTGATTGATCGATTAGGACAATTGGTTTTGTCATGGATGGAGAGTTGAGCGAGATTTGATCTTGCACTCTCCGGACTCCTTTCACAATTGTTGTGAATTTTTCATATGAACAAGCTAGATATCGGCCGATTTGATTTGCTTAACATATTGAAAAATGTTGAGAGTCACTTTCAACCAAGAAAGACCGAGTCTTCTTGGTAGGGGCCAAAGGATCTTACGAAAGAAGAGCGATTCAAAGAAGGTAAATAGAAAGGCATAAACAAAGGATAATAAGAACAAAAGCGATACGGATAGCAAAGGGTTTGCTTCCTTTGCAATAAGCTTTGGACCTTTGGAAAGAAAGCTGCGAGAAGCATCTTGCGAGAGGCTAACAAAGAAGCTTAGTGAAGTTTGGTTACAATACAATTTTGTTCATGATTTGAAATAAATTTTTCTTTAAGTCGAGGTTCTACTTGGGTATTGGATCTGACTTTGGTTATCATAAATATAGATTTATGAAGGGACCAAGCGAAGTAGAAAGCTAAACAAATATAAGTAATCTATGTGTGGGAAATGAAGCAAAGGTTCTTTGCATTAGCTATAGAAACTTATAGTTTAGCAATGCTACGGGCAAATCTATTAAGTCGATAAGTTGTTATTGTATTCAGTTCTTGTTAAAAATATTATTTCCATTTTATTGTTGGATGATGAAATCTTTGGTATTATAATTAAGAACAATTGTTGTTTATTTATAATAATAATGTTTTTATATAAAGCTGGAATATTACTTAATAAATTTTGTATACTTGACTTACGTGAAAATAATTTTGCAAATTGAACAAACTAGTATAAGAAAAGGAGATGATCATTGAAAAGAGTTGAATGTGTGTATTTCTTTTGAAATACAAGTGTGAATTATTTGAAAGGTTCAAAGAATTTGAGAAAGTGAAACAAATTGGCAAAGTATTAAGATTCTTTGATTAGATCGAGGAATAAATACTTGTCTGATAAGTTTCTAGATCATCTCAAATGGTTTTTTCTCATAATGGACACATCTCGATACATGATAATTGATTGATGTATACGAAGGAAAAATCGTACCTTGTTGGACATGAGTGCGGTCCATAATGATTTCTGAGCATTCCGGTATCCTTACAGGATAATGTCCTAGAAATGCCGGTGCATATCTACGAAAATGGTAACCTCAAAATCCATTTGAAGACTCATATAAAAGTTATGGACGGGGAGGATTCTAATCTTAAGTATGTTAAGATAAGGGTTGTCGACTTATGTGAAAAGGTTTCAAAGGATAAGCTTGGGACAAGATTTGACAAAGTCTGATTTGTGGGACATCTAAAAGTAAGTTTAGGGTATATGTTCTATAATTCTACTTAGCAAAAGGTGTTTGTTCTGAAACACGCTGCCTACAAGATAAAGGTGTTTATCATTAAAAAGGGGCTAGTGGGAGGATAATAGATCTTGAAGAGTTCAAGAACCACAAAACACTTATAAGTCGAATAAGAGGAACACTGTAGATAGACCTATTGTACCTGCAATGAATCGTAAATGCGGAATAGTGCAAGAAGATACCTAGGAGGTATGGATTCATCATATGATGATGATGATGAGGTACACATCATAGAAGATGATGATCGAGTTACATACGATGAGGTAAGTGTTGTAGAACACTTTCGAGAGAAATGGATTGAAGCAAGTTTCTCAAATATGGAACATTCGTTTTGATGAAGCAATCAAAAGAGTTTGATTTTATCAAAAATAAGAATGAACCTGAGTGTGTACAAAAAAGGGTCGATTGGGGCATCGTGACATTCTAGTATTATATGTTGATATACTACGGATGAGGAATGACATACCAATGCTCTGATCGGTAAAGATAAAGTTGTCTAAACATTCCTCCATGAATGATTTGGAAGAGTATCTTAATTGGGGATATAAATCTATATAGATAGATTTAAGAGGATGCTCGACTTAACCCGAGGCGTATATTCATTTGATGCTAAAAGTCGTTTAGCATGGCAAACTCAAGAGATGTCTCATGTTGATGAGCTATGGGTGTATCTCTCTTAATAGTCCCCATAGACTCTAAAAAAGAGATCGCATGAGTGACAATCATGTATGCTGATGAAATATACGAGACACGATGTTGATCGGTCGTATTATGGAGAAGTTCACTATGAGTCGGTGAAAAACATCTTAAAGTTCTTAGCAGGCACTAAGGATGTGATCATATTCATGGTGGGTCTAAATTAAAACTAGAGGGCTTATGAGACTCAAGTTTTTGAGACGAGACCAAGATGACGAGAAAAATCCACTTTAAGGTAAAGCGTTACCTTGAGCGAGTGTGTGCGATGAATTGGAAAGGTTCAAGCGACAAAGAGTTCTTTGGTTTAGTGATAAAGACAAAGTATATAGCTATAAATGAAGGCTATGAGTTGATTGTTTGGATTAAAAGTTCATTCTGAGAACTAGGAATAGTTCTAAGTCTCATCTTGGATCTAAACATGTGTTGTGGCACTTTCATTTGATTATTAGAATCATTGAAGATGGGAAATCACTATAGAGATAGTGGACTCTCATGAACAACATTACATATCCATTAACTAAAGCTTATCAACGGCGGGATAATCGTCACTTAGAGAAGAAGAGTATGAGATACCATGGCGATTGGCTTTAGTGCAAGTGGGAGATTGAAAGTAGTATGCACACAAACCCGATCATGTTTGATGATAAAGCATATACTTTGTAACAATCTTATTCATTTATTAATAAAAGTATTAATTTATTAAAGGCTTTTAATTATCTACATGATCTTTGTTTTATAATATGTGATAAACCCGTAGTTTTAAGCAATGCTTTTAGAATAATGATGATGATCATTCTAATGAGATCTAAATTCTTAGAAAGCTTAAAACTAAAATAGTTCCCAATCGTTGGATTACTAAATTGGGGATTAGTGAATCCGGATAGATTGGTACATCGTTGCTTGCTCGTTGGATGAGGATGATTGATCTCATGATCATTTGTGTGGAACACTAAAGCAAGTATGTAGGTGCTTATTAGAGAATAAGTTCCTTTGAGCATTGGCTCGCTAAGGAATACCTAATGGAGTTTTATTTGCTGTCGATAGGAATTCTGTAGTGATAGTAGTCAAGTAATCTTGGACTTGAGATCATCATAGTATCTTGTGTATGATGAGTTATACTTTGACTTATTCCTTAAGACCCTTAGGGTATATCAAAAGGTATGCTTGGGTATAATAAGTTATACATGGAGATAATGTATGATCGATAAAGAATCTACCACTTCTAATAAAAAAAAGAGAAATGTCTATGTGATTAGATAAATGACAACCCGGTAGTCCTTGGCGGCGAGAATGAAATTAGAAAGGAGTTTCTAATTTGCATTATTTGGAGTTGTGCATTTAAGGATCGAAATACATATAATTAAATAAAATAAGACTTGTGATAATTCCATGTCTTATATTTAATTGGGACATTGTATGGTGGAAGGATTGAATTATGCGGTAACTATTTACTCGAAAGGTTCTTTAATGATTAATGTTGAAATCTATATTATACGGAAAGTCGTTGATCATTAGGGAGGCTTATCCTATTGTAGAATAAATATTATTTATTTAAATAAATTAATTATTTAATTTATTTATTTAAATAAGATTAAATTATTCTAATTGATTTATTCACAATAGGTTTAATATGGAGAACCTAAAGGGTCACACCATAAAAGGAAGAATAATTATTTAAGAAGTTAATGGCATAATCGTAATAATATGTTAAGTATATTTAATTTAATCTATGGTGATAGAATAAATTAAATAGCTTAATATTATTATTTAATATTTTAGAAATATTAAATATAAATTAATAAGAGAGTCTTATTAATATTATTACAATTATTATTATTTTAATTTCTAAAAGAGTTTAGGAATTAATTTAATATAAGTACTCTCATTTATTCTAATTGGATTAGGAAGGAAAATTAGTTAAAGGAGTTTAATTAATTATCCTAATAAGATTAGGAGCTTAATTAATTAAAAGAATTTAATTAATTAAATAAAACCCAATTCCTTAATTGTTAAGGTGGGTTGCCCACATCTATAAATAAGAGAGTCTTATTATGGGTGGTATGGGTTGTTGACTTTTCAACATCATACGTAATAATTCAATTGTTTGGAGAGTACACCTTTTCTATAGAGATAGAAAAACTAGGGTTTGAGCCAAACCACCCTTCTTCTTGAATTTTATTCTTCCTTGGTGGATCACCTAGAGAGGCAAAAACATTTGGGTGGCTGCGTTGATCGAAAGGAAGGAACCGAGCCGGTGGATTCAAGTTGAGCGAAAAATTTGGAGGTGAACTTGTACACGAGGAAGCTCGATCTTGAGGGTATGATTTTATTCTTTATCTTTTCGTTTAATTAATAATTATGCATAAAGGGTGATCGGGTATATGGTTTGTAAAATTTTTAAAACTCGATTTTTACACGCTTAGCTTATTTTTTATGCAATTTGATTGCGTTCATGAATATTACAAACTACCTTAAGTGGTTCTGGCTTTCCCAAAAACTCCGATGGTCCCAGCTCCTTGAATTGCTTAGTGGTGACCATCCGTGAGTCTCTCTCGCCCGCTGTTGCATGAATTGCAGAAAGCTCTTAAAAACCCTGTCGTTCATCATTTGGTCAGTGTTGTTGTTTACCTGAGGACTATTGCCTTCCTGATGCACATTATCCTGGTTATTAATCGTCGGTGACTCAACGGTCTCATGTGCTTCATTGTTTATCTCAATATTTTCAGATGCCATTTTCAAACACTGCCAAAAAACAAGGGTTAATTGACATGCCACATATTATCCTTTTATTCTTACCAACCAATTAAATAACAATTAAGCTTAGGTAGGTCATACTATCAAAAGATTTACCCATCTCTCCCCTCCTAGTTCTAGTCTCAAATCTCAGCCAGGGATCATATCCCTAAGCTTTGATATCAACTGTGACTCTCATCCAAGACTTGGATAGTACCTCACATTGATACCTATTAACTTTTCACCGTTATTCACGGCATCCCCTACGGAAAGTCTGGCTTCGGTGCATCCCACACAAGGAAGTCACCAGCGAAAGGCTCGGGGCTATTTACTTATGGCTTTAATACCAACTGTGACGCCCCAAAAATAGGTATACATCACCCATTTTGAGTCTCCAAATACATGGTACAGAAATAAAATACAAACTTAATTATACAATTGTCGTGTAAAATACGACAAAACATAAGTTGAGAGTTTTAACATGAATATTGTCTCGTAGACAATATCAAAACTCAAATGGAGTCCTCATTATAATTATTATCACACTATTTTATAATATAGTGAGGACTACCACAGCCACCATCTTGGACCGTCTCTCTATTCCCCAACTAGTCCCAACTATATTCTCATTTCCTGAAGAGATCAATGAAAGAAAAGGTGGAGCTCGACTAGCCCAGTAAAGAATATTATGACTAAGATAATGCAGAATAAATTATCTTTAGCCTTCAACAGTATTAAACTGATAAAATACAATAGACAACAAGTTTACTACAGCGGAATAAACAATCTATTAGAAGAGTCAAGTAGAGCATGATATCTACTATCTCCTATGATTTAAAAGTTCATCATCAATATTTTATCGTTGTAACACAGCTCAATAAATAATCCACATCACCGAATTATCCATGCACTACGGGCCAAGGATATTCGTTAGTATTACATCCATGAATTATACATGCACTATGGGCCAAGGATATTCATTATTATCACATCCATGAATTATCCATGCACTACGGGCCAAGGATATTCGTTAGTATCACCAGTGGTCATGATCATGCCAACAACTGTTCACCAATGCACTACGGGTCAATGAAGACTTTTACCACATCATTTGTAACATTACAGGTCATGATTATACCGATACATAGTTATAATCATACCAATCAACAGTCTATCTATATAGTACGGGCCAAATATGACTTTCATCACAATATAAACAAGAGCATGATGACAATGATGTAAAAATTCGATTACGTAAGAGCAAGGATAAATTTTAAAGATGTAGAAATCAATTTATCCAGAGTTTAAGAATGTCCAAATTGTTAACATGATAACTGTTTTGTGGAGTAAAATTCAAGAACCATATTCATGTATCAAACTAATTTGGAAGAAAAAAAAATCAATTTTTGTCATGAATAGTACTCTGGGTGAATAGTACCTGAGTGAATAGTACCCCGTGGATAGTACTCCAGCATGAAAAGATTAAAATTTAACAAGAATATTTAGAAAAATATTCTTGTGAAACGATACTAGATGAAGCGCAAATTTCAAAGATATTCTACTAATTTCAAGGAGTATAGAAGCAATACTTATCAAAATGAGTGTAGAATTCAAAATCTAAAACGAAATAATATTTCTTACATACTACAGAGTATGGAAGAAAATATTATTTCATATGAATATTGAACAAAAATAATATCCCTTACCTTAAAAGGAGAGCATTTTTGACTGGTAGTGTGAGACCCCGAATTTTATGAAATGAAAGTATTCAATTTTCTTATAATTATTATTTTATTTAGTAAATGGTTAAATTGATAAAAGGTTAAAGTTAAGGGTGATATTTAAAAAATTTGTAAGTAAGCAAGTTGATATAAAATATTCGTTGTTTCGGGGAATATTCGATTGGTCGAGGAATATTCTTTCGTCGGGGAATATTCGTTCGACGACACCATCATTGGTGGACCCCACAACGGAATAACAGTCGGAGTTAGAAAATGACAGAAATAACTTTTTGTAAAAATAACGGCAAAAGTCTTACCGTTAAACTGTTGAAATACCCGGTGGTGAAAATACAGTAATACGCGTGGTTGCATAGTAATACACGGTATTGATTATTGATGCTTACATAAGAAGCCACTCAGTTTACTCAATTATTGTTATAGTAATTGTTGCATAGTATCTCACGTTATTTGATTCAATTATTGTCACAGTATCATCTGCATAATATTTTATATTATTAAATCAATAATTAAGAAAACATATTTATTCATATAATTATTTACATTATTGACAATGTCTAGAAAGTTCTGTCGAGGAAAGAGGTTTGGTCACCTAATTGCGTGCCAATAAAGAGAAATCTTTATCGAAAAGCCCCCTCTTACCTAGGAATGATCTAGTTGTCAATATTGTAAGTTATAATATTAATGATGAATAATTGTTAAAATATTAAAAATGTGTTTATTAAAGATAAGTGAATTACAAAAGTTAGAGGGGAATAATGCAAACTTGGAAAACTTTAGGGGTACTAAAGTGTATTAAGTAAATAAATCTGGACCATTGGTGGTGGTTTCAATAATAAATCAATCTGGACCATTGGTGGTGGTTTTAATAGTAAATCAATCTGGACCATTGGTGGTGGTATCAATAGTAAATCAATCTGGACCGTCGATGGTGGTTTTAATAGAAAATCAATCTGAACCGTCGATGGTGGTTTTAATAGTAAATCAATCTGGACTGTCGATGGTGGTTTTAAAAGTAAATCAATCTGGATCGTCGATGGTGGTTTTAAAAGTAAATCAATCTAGATTATCGGTTGTGGTTTTAATAGTAATCAATATGGACCGTTCGTTCTAATAGTAAATCAATCTGGACCGTTCGTGAATTAGTTACTATTTAGTCATTTCTCCTATAAATAGAAGTTTAATTCTTCTTTCATTCTCACCAATTCACTAAGACTCACAAGAGAAGCTATAAAGAGAGAAACTATAGAGAGAAAGAAGAAGAGTATTTTGCTACTTCACTATTGCAGTATCCAGTCTTCTACTAAGGTAAGGGATATTATTTTTGTTTGGTAAGGGATATTATTTGTTGTATTCGTAAGGGATATTATTTCTTTTCGTATTCATAAGGAATACTATTTTTCGTATTCATCCTTTAATATGTAAGAATAACTTTGTCTCACGCGGATTACGTCTTAGTATAATGGTGAAAATCCATTCTTGATTTAAGTATGTTATTTCTTTTCATATTCTTAAATCTAAACTTACTATGGTAAGTATTGCTTCGATAATCCTTGAAATTAGTGGAATATCCTTGAGTTTTGCGCTTCATCCAGTATCGTTTTATTAGAATATTGATCTGAACTTTCTTATTAAATATCAATATTTTAACCTGGGGTACTATTCACGGGTTACTATTCACTATAATATTATTCACTCAGGTATTTGGGGCACTTTTTATATCGGGGTACTATTCACGAGTTACTATTCACCCGATTACTATTCACTTAAATATTATTCACTCGGGTATTTGGGGCACTTTTGATGTCGAGGTACTATTCACGGGGTACTATATATTCCCGAAGTACTATTCATAGGGTACTATTCACGAGGTACTATTCACCAAAAAAATTATTTCTTTTCTGTCCAAATTATTTTTGATACATGGATATTATTCTTGAATTTTACTCCACAAAGCAGTATCATGTTGATAATTTGGACATTATTAAACTCTGGATAAATTTAATGTCTTTAATAATTATCCTTGATTTCGTTTGATTAATACTTATATCATTGTCATCATCCTCATGCTTATATTGTGATGAAAGTCATCTTCGGCCAAGGGTGCAAAGATGAACTGTTGATTGGTATGATTATGACCAGTGATCATTCGGTATAATCATGACCTGTAATGTTATAAATGATGTGATAAAAGTCCTCATTGGCCCGTAGTGCATTGATGGACAGTTATTGGTATGATTATGACCAAGGATTATTTGGTATAATCATGACTATTGGTGAAAACACGAATATCCTTGGCCCGTAGTGCATGGATAATTCGTGGTCGTGATACTAATGAATATCATTAGCCGTAGTGCAAGGATGATTTGATTATATGGCTTATTTATTAAGCTGAGTCTCAGTGATAAAATATTGATAATAACCTTTTAATTCATAAAAGATAGTAGATATCATGCTCTACTTGACTCTTCTAAAAATACAGTTGCATGTCTTTGGCTTATAGTGCAAAGATGAACTGTTAATGAATATCTTTGGCCGTAGTGCAAAGATGAATTTATTAGTATGGTTATGAACAGGAACTTTGATTTGGTATAACCATGATATTTGATGTTTCAGGTAAAGATAGGTGATGAAAATTATCTTCGTCCTGGGTGCGAAGAGGAATTTAGAATCACAATTATGATTATGAGTTATTCACATAATTGTAGACAGGAACTATTGATTGATGTTACAGGGATAAAACATGGTTGGTGGACTTTTAACATGGAGAAGATAATAGACTTTATGGTCTATTTGACTCTTATAATGGATTGCTCGTTCCGTTGCAACTATGGTTGAAAAGCTTTATCATCTACCATATGTTCTAAATCTCTGATTTATTACTGACGAAGGCTATTGATAATTTAATTATCTTTAGTCATGATATTCTTTATTGGGCTAGTTGTGCTCAACCTTTTGCTGCATAATTCCTTTCAGGTAATAAGAGTGTAGCTGGGTCAAGCGGGGGTAACAGGGGAGTAGAACGATGGTCTATAGATGATGAGGTTTCCCCTAAAATAATATAGAAATAATTTTATTGAGAATTATAGATAAATGTGTCGTATTTTATACGTCATTTTAACTGTTGATTTTGGTGAACCGAATAGGATGAGGTGAACCCAACTTTGGAAGGGCGTTTTGCCACTATCATACAAGATGTCTAATGACAGACGACCTCGTGTTATCATAAGACAGGGTTGTGCACATGCACTTGCTAATTATATCTATGAGCACAACCTATATAATCTTGGAGTTTAGTTGAAATATAATTCTCACTTGGAGACAATGGAGATAATTATATGTCAAGAGAAGACTCACCATTGGAAAAAACATGATAGTAATCTTCTTGTTTTTCTTTAGGGTCTATTGGGTCAACCAAGGATAATTCTCGAGTCATATGATATCTATCATAACTTAGATGCATGGCCTCCTATGTACGATGGTTTCTTTGAGCATTTTCCAAAGATTTTAATTTCTAAAATAGTTATTGACTGTACTTTTATGTAAAATACCATTGTAAGGTGTTGTGGTCGAGGCACCATGAGAGTTACATATATTTGTATTAAAACTCACAGCTTATGTGTTGTCGTACTCTACACGACAGTTCAACAGTTGTATAAATGAAGTTTGTATTTGATTTCTGTAATGTGATATCTAGCGACTCAGAATGGGTCGTGTGGACCTATTTTGGGGATGTCAAAGGTAGGGCAAGGATATTCTTGATGAAAACTTATATTATTTTCTACGCTCAAAGCTTCCTTAAACTCAAAAAAAAATACGCTCAATATTATGGAAGAATAATTCTCTAATTCTGGTGTGACTTTCATTTCTAAACTAAGCATCCTCCTTATAGGAGAATGGCAGGGTACTATTTGAATAAAATCACGGGTGCACAGTTTAGAAAACTCACGGACAAATTTAGCGGATTCAACGAAATGTTTTGATTTTACTATGATGCACTATTCAGCATTATGCACACATTATGCAGTACTATGCAACACTATGCAGTACTATGCAAATAAAATATAATATATTCTATTTTATATAAAAAAAACAAAACTATATAATATATATATAACCCCTTACCTTACGACAAAGGCATATATATATATATAAGTAATAAGAAAAACTGAGATAACTTTTTACCAACGATTTTGAAAAATAGGTAAGTGAGGGTCCAAATAATAAGCTAAATTTATAACAAATACTTCATAAAAATCCCCTCTATTTATCTCAATTCACTTGGTTTTACTAAACACATTTTTAACAACGTTTATTCATCATTAATATTATAACTTGCAGTATTAACAACCAGATCATTTCAAGGAAAGAGGGGGCTTTTCGATAAGGACTTCTCCTTATTGGCGCCCAATTAGGTGACCAAACCCCTTTCCTCTACAGAACTTTCTAGACATTGTCAATAAAGCAAATAATAATATGAATAACTTTGTCATCTTAATTATTGATTTAATAATATAAAAAATTGTGCAGATGATACTGTGACAATAATTGAATCAATATAATGAGATACTATGCATCAACTACTATTGTAATAATTAAATAAAACTAAGTGACTTCTCACGTAATCATCAATAATCAAAGATATTGTGCAATACCGTGTGCTACTATGCAATTATGCGTATTACTGTACTTTTATCACCGGGTATTTCAACAGTTAACGGTAAACTTTTGCTGTTATTTTTATAAAAAGTTATTTCTGTCGTTTTCTAACTCTGACAGTACTACCATTGTGGGGTCCACCAAAGATTGTATCGTCATATGAATATTCCCTGCTAAAACGAATATTCCCCGACCAAACGAATATTTTTTAACAACTTGCTTACTTTGCAAAATTTGTAAATATTACCCATAACTATAATATTATATCAAATCCATACCTTATTACTTAAAATGATATTTAGAGAAAATTAAATCTTTATTCATAAAAGTTGGGGTCTTACAACCTCCTCTTCTTATGAAATTTTATCCTCAAAATTAGTGTACGTACCTAGTATGTCGAAGAGGTGAGGATACCTTGATTTCATTTCAGATTCTAACTCCCAAGTCATTTCCTCAATATCGTGGTTTCTCCACAAAACTTTAACTTGAGGTATAACCTTAGAGCATAGAATATCCTCCTTCTTATCCAAGATTTTAGCAGGTGCTTCTTCATACGTTAAATCTTCCTCTATCTCATCTGGTTCTAACTCAATAATGTGGTTCGGGTCTTCCACATATTTACGTAACATAGATATGTAAAAAATGTTATGAACACGAGACATACTTGGCAGTAGAGCGAGTCTATAGGCCACAGTTCGTACTCAATTGAGGATTTCAAATGGGCCAATGAATCGAGGATTGAGCTTTCTTCTCTTTCCAAATCTCGTAACTCCTTTCTATGGGAAAACAAGTAACAACACATTATCCCCAACATTGAATTCCACGTCCCTTCGATGAAGATCAGCATAACTCTTTTGTCGATCTTGTGAGGTTTTTATACGTTGCCGGATCATTTGAATCTTTTCCGTTGTCATGCGTACCAATTTTGGTCCTAACAACATAGCTTCACCCACCTCGTCCCAGCATACTAGAGAACGATACTTTCGTCCATACAACACCTCGAATGGAGTCATGCCTATACTTGCTTGATAACTGTTGTTGGAGGAGAATTCCACTAATGGCAAGAACTTGTCCTAACTTCCTTTGAAGTCAAGGACACAGAGTCTTAATAGATCTTCAAGAGTTTGAATAGTCATCTCCAACTGCCCGTCCATCTGAGGATGATATGCCGAACTAAATCGTAAATCCGTGCCCATAGCTTTCTGTAAACTGACCCAAAACCATGAAGTGAATCTTGGGTCTCGATCAGAAATTATGGATACTGGCATACCATGCAGTCTTACAATCTAATTTATATATATATATGAGCAAGACGTTCAAGTGAATAAGTTTCTCGTATAGGCAAGAAATGAGCAGACTTGGTTAATCTATCAACAATGACCCAAATTGCATCTATGCCTTGAGAAACCTTGGGAAGACCAGTAACGAAATCCATGGTAATGTGCTCCCACTTCCATTCTGGAATTTCAAGTAGTTGCAATGGACCTTTTATCACTTGATGCTCCGCCTTACTTTGCAAAATTTGTAAATATTAATCACAACTATAACATTATATCAAATCCACACCTTATTACTCAAAATGATATTTAGAGAAAATTAAATATTTATTCATAAAAGTTGGGGTCTTACAATATGTACTTAATCAATCTCTCCAGGCTCTGTCAAAAATGCGCACACACTGTCAAGAACCTTCTCCGGTAACAAATTACATATATATATATATATATATGGTAATGATTCATAGCATGTATTTCTTATGGATCAAAAATAGGCAAATAGCATCTTCACCTTACAGTACAATTATCAACGATGGAAATTAAAAAATATTTCTTGCTTTCCGCTAATTAAACTAGCGGACTGGAAAAAAAAATTAACAGGTCAATTATGTCCATGTATCCCATCAACGCCATCCATATTAAAAAAGTTGGATTGTCCGCTAGTTAAACTAGCGGGTGTAATATCCATATAATTTCTCCACCTTGAGACAACAAAGATAATGTTTTCCTTCTGTTAAGTATTTTACTTTAAAAAATTTCAGTCAATTTTCTCTTTGTATATTATTTATGTTTGCTAGACATGTTGACTGAAGGATACTTTTATAACAAGCTTCCTTCATGCATGCTCCGCCTAAACAGTTTCTTTCACATGGAGCCCTTGGTGCTCCAGCAGTTGTTCTTTCCCTGGCTCTTCAAGGTAATTTTCGTGAATTTAAGGATACAAAAACTCCTCTATTCTGTCTAGGCAAGTTTTTGGTTCACTTATTAATTAAGGTATAATTAACAAGTAGTAGTTTAAAAAAAGGATTTAGTTTGAATGTCATGTCATAAATCACTAATACTCAAGACTTTAGAAATATTACATTGTACTTAACAGAAGGCAGTGAAATTGTATGGATATTACATCCGTTAGTTTAAGTAGCAGACAGTCCACTAATCAACCTGTTAATTTTTTTTTTCCAGTCCACTAGTTTAACTAGCGGAAATTGTAAGACCCCGAATTTTATGAAATAAAAGTATTCAATTTTTTTTTTAATTACTATTCACGAGTTACTATTCACGAGTTACTATTCATGAGTTACTATTCACGAGTTACTATTCATGAGTTACTATTCACGAGTTACTATTCACGAGTACTATTCATGAAGCATGATAATTTTTTTTTCGTAAGAAGGCATTACTCAATAATTATTACGGTAATTCTTTGTTCAATATTTTATTTTATTGATTCAATAATTGCTTACGTTGATATTTTATATTATTGTTGTTTCAATAATTATCACGTACTGATATTTTCCATTATGAGACAATAATTCATATTATCTGAATAATATTATTGGATAACATTATTGGCAATGCCTAGAAAGTTCTGTCTAAGGAGAGGTTTGGTCACCTAATTAATTGCGCGTCAGAAGGAGAAATTCTTATTGGAAAGCCCCCTCTTTCTTAGGAACTGCTTGGTTGTTAATATTGTGATTATGTAATATTATTTGTGAATAATTAATTATTGATTTTTATGATGAGAAAAATATTTATTTTATGTGGATATAGATGGAGAAAATTTTTAAAGTGACAATTGTTGAAAATTAATATTTTATCTTTTTCTGATAAAATAATTCATTTAAATATATTATTTTAATAATATAATAATGGTGATATTTTTACAGTGAATGTGGAATATATGAGTATATGAGGAGGAAGAATATTTTTGTTACAATAAATGTTTAAAACATGTTAAACATGTCGGTGGACCCCATTTCTTGACTGAAATTTGATTATAGCCTGTAAAATCGTCCGTTTGTGAATTTCGGTCAATTTCATTTGGAATTTGGAAAAACTTTTTCTTTTGCAAAGTTGTAGAGAATTGAATTTCCTATTAAAACTCGCAAGATTCAAATTTTTTGATAAAAGGGCTATTTATTATGAATTATTGAAGTTCTGAAGCTCTGAAATAATTGATTTTTGGAAGTTTAAAATAATTTAAATAACAAAAACGTTTTTTGTGCAAGTCTTGTGAGGTGGGCTGTTTGGTGGCTGAGGTTTTGAAGCAAAATAAGTGTGCTTTGGAATAAAAATAATATATATTAATATTTTATTAAATTTTACGCTTTTGGTGTTCTAAGTATTTTTTACTATAAATAGGGTGCTTAGGTTAGAATTGAAAATCACACCAGAAACTGAAGTTTTCTCTCTCTATATTATCGAGCGTATTCTTGTGAGTATTTTGAGTATACTTTAAGTATTGCTATACGGTGCAAGTTCGATTCGTTATTCGGTCGAAATCTAAGCACTCTTTTTGAGGTAAGGGATAGTAAAGGATTTTAAGGGTTATTATGTTTTTAGTTTCAAAATTTTCTGAACCTTCAAAAATTCTGGAAAAATTTGAAATAATATTTTGATGAGTTTTGTAGAGAGTGTGTCCAAAATGGCGATTTTTGGATGTATAGATTAGGAGTTATGGATTTTATGAGAAAATACTATTTTAAAAATAACTATTTATAACTCCTTGTGATTAACTCAAAATTGATGAAATTGTTATTGAGGGTACATCTATATAATTTCAGTAGATACCGTGTAAATTTCAGAATTTTTGGATAAAAATATAATTTATGAAAAATGTTTAAATATTTGGTGGTTTTGGCCATATGAAAAATAGTAAATGAATTTTTAAAATTTTGAGAAAAATATATGTTCAATATGGGACTATGTTATGCTAAATCCCAAAAAAAGAAATATTTTTGAACTGATTTGGTATTTTCATGAAAATATTCTAGTTATGAGTAAATGAATTAAATATGTTATGTGAAGTAAGAAAATTGGAAAATATGATTTTATGGCTTGAGAATCATATATGAGGTATATGCTGAGATTTTGATGAGGGTTTTGGTTATTGGTGATAAAATCTTATGAGAGTTGGCATTTTATGATGATTAAATGCATTAATTAGTAAAGTGTAAACAATTTAATTAAATTGTTTATAAGTTTTAGAAATGATTAAAATATTATTGTAATATTAATAATATTAGATTATGAGATTTCTAAGAATTTATAACATTTGGATTAAGGTGTTATAAATATGGATATGAATTATTATTATTTATCTTTTGATAAACTTTGTAATTTCTCTTCATATTGTTCCACCAAATACGCCAAGATCACTTATACATTTTAAAAGACTTCCAGGACGGATCAGAATGGTGTATCAGGTGCCTCCACCATACATACCAAATCGATTAGTCTGCATTCCTTTCCTTCATCAATATCAAGCGTTTTAACTTTATCGATTAAAGTTTATTATACCAGATATCATCACGCGGGTACTCTAGGAGTTTTCATCTCCATCTCTATTATTTGTAAATTATACTCAGACTTGTAACCATCTTCTACTCAACACGCTACCTACCACGCTCATTTTTTAGATGGCATCGTCGTATCGACATCGACCAGTCGCTTCCTCAATCAGAATATATCCCAATCTTGGATAAAGACGTCACAATGACACCTATCGCTTTACTATCGTGACTAATACGACGCCCCCTTATGTAGAGAGTCTCGCTTAGGTGAATTTGGCCAAAGGAAGTCACTGTGACAGTGCTCGTGTACCAAATCTATAGTCAATTTTTAACTCCCAAGTTCAATAGAGCCATTCGACATGAGATTTTAGAAATGAGTCATAATTCTGTTCAAAGTCGATACAATATTTAATATCGTGTTTGGGAGTAAACCAAGAAATTCTCTCAGAAATACGCCGTGAAAAATCAATAACAATGTGAATATTATTCAACTGACGATGTCTTTATTCAAATCCATAACATGGACTAAGAAAACTTGAATAGAATACTGAAAACTAACAACCTTTACAAAAAGCAATCAATTTGGCATGATGAAAGTAGTTAACCTTAAAATCACATCAAAAGCGAAAATATCTCTATAGAAATAAGGTTATTGTGTAATGCGAGAAAAGCCAACTCTGAATCAAGCAAGATTTCTTAAACAACGATGTAATGAAAGTTTCCTAAATCTGAGTCTCCAAGGAGGGTCAAAGCTTAATTCTCCGTAGTCAAGTTCAAACGTTGAGCGCAAGTAAGAGAGATAAAAGAACAAGAATCCAATATCTAAGTAAGGTATATACTTCAGAAGAATTTATAATTAACTGTCCTGCGTATAACTTCGCTCTCGTGTTCCTCTATTTTTGACCGGGTCACTTATAAACGCTCTTCCTGCGTTAACCGCTGACTTTTGACTTTTCCGGGACATCCTTTGAGTCACCATTCTCGCCCGACTGGTTTCTGACATCGTATAATCTCGTATATGTCCTTCTTTTTCCACAATTATTGCATACACTTGAAGGCTTTGAATAGCTCGACCTTATACGTCCCCTCCTCTTCCACATCTCGTAGAGCATCTAACCCGGGCGACAACGTTTTCTTCCCTTGTGAATTTGTTGATGGTGCCGATGTCACGTATCGCCTTCCCGCCATCGCAATCTTCTCTTTTAGATCGACATTCCTTCCATAATATCAACGCTGTCATATGGCTTTTTTTACTCCATGCATCACTCATTCTTCAAATAGCTGCCTTTATCTCACAGCATCATACCTGCAACATGTTTGCTCAATCGTCAGATTCCACGCATCGCCGCAATTCTTCACCGCTTCTTCCAACTCATGAATACGTTTAATTCACAACCAAATAAGTGTTCTTTAGGTAGACACACTAAAGAAGGTTTGTACTCTGTCTTCCTCCTAGTTTCTATTCTGCATCTCCGCTTTGAGATCATAATCTCAGTTCTCCGATAATTAACCGCGGAAAATACGTATACACAACATTTCCGAAGTCGCCAAATACATGGTACATGCTAGCAAACTACAACTTCAATAATACAAATGTCGTGTGAAATACTTATAATATATACTACCGTGAGTTTAAATATAATATCGTTTCTAGACATAATATCCATTACGCAAATAAAATCCTCATCATAATTATTGATACATCATTTTACAAAAATGGTGAGACTACTAAACAACTCTCTCTAGAACCTTCATTCCATAATACCTACCAGCATCGCTTACATTTCCTCGCCTCCCCCGAGGAAGAAAATGGAACAATAAGGAAAAGGAAATTTCAACTAAATTTTAAAGAAAAGTTATTAATAATACTACAAATTATCGTTACTCCAACAGGAAAAATCCTGATAGAATACTGCATGTACAAGTTTTATCGGGGACAATATTCGCAATTTAAATAATAATTAGCAAGAGTTATGCAATCTACTAGATTCATGAACTCAACAAATTCATCATCAATATTTTATCCCCTCGTGAACATCAATCAATATTCATCTCTAAATCAAATATTCATTTATGTTCATCTCAACACTGCTCATCCTCGCACTAAAGGCCAAAGATATTCATCAACTACCAATATGCTCATTTAAACACTCGCTCATCTTGCACTACAAAAGCCAAAGATAAAATATTTTTAAAGAACTAATCCAAAGGAAACAAAAACGACAAGGATTAAGGATTAAGGATTCGTACTTTGCTTTTTATCCATGTCCAACAATACCTCAAAAAATAATCATAGTGGTGTAAAATTCAAGAATATCAAAACACGGATACAATCAAAGCTAGTATCCGTATCAGATATTTTGGACTAAAAAGAAGAAATTTTATTTTTTCTAATAAAATACGGTCAGCCGATACGTGAATAAAGGTCAGATATCGAATAAAGGCCGTCAGATGCGTGAATAGGAATCTGACAACCAAAAGATAGAAATTCCTACAAAAACATCATTCATGAATAGGCATCGTGGAATAGAGAATCGTGAATAAGAATCTCAAGAATAAGAATCTCGTGAATAGAATCAACGCAAGAATAAAAGAAACTCCACATGAAAAAAGTTCCAAATTTGATAAAACTCCGTGATCAACATTTCAAAGATAATGATATCAAGAAATAATATCATTATTTAAAAAATAATATCCCTTACCTCAAAGAATCAAGATTTAAGGAAAGGTTTCAAGTGATGCCGAATGAAACTTGTAATCAACAAAGAACTCAAAGCATTTCTAAATACTCAAAAAATACGCCAATAATATAGAGAGAAAGAGAGAAACTTTGTTTCGTGTGATTTTCAATTTAACTTAACTTAGCCTCTATTTATAGGAAAATGTTAGTCATCAAGGCATTTCACTTGACCTGCCACCCGATGGCTTTACCGCTACTATTGCCACCCACCATTTGAAATAAAATTCAAGCACATTTTTTTCACTTAACCACAAGTGGGGCCCACTAATTCTAGAATTTTCCACCAAAATCATTTATATCCAATTTCAACTACCACCTCTTAAAATTCATAATAAATTATATACTCATTTTAATTCGCTCAAAATTTGTGGACATATACTCAACTTATATACGAGCAATTATATCCAAAAATTAAACGATCCAACTGGCTCACTGATTAAATATTATAACTCACACAATAAAGTCAGAATAACACCAATTTGATCTTTAATACCTCCAATCCGACAAAATACAAACAAAACATCTCAAAGATTAATTCCTTCATTATTAATAACCACATAACAAATCCATCATTTATTGGTTTCTTCTCGACGCAAATTATCGTTGATTTATGAATCTTACTCTTGAAATTAAAACCATGTTTTGATTATATTTTTTTATATAACATTCTTATAACCTAATGATGATATTTCTCTTTGACTTGGTGTAAAGATGGGTAGATTATTGGTATGATCGTGACCATAGGTTCTCTTTGGCCGATGGTGCAAAAGTTGAATTGTTGTTAGTATGATCATGACCATTGAATTTACAATTGAATATTTTTAGCTTAAGTGCAAAGGTGAATTGATCAACATGGTTATAATTATTGTTATATAACTTACGAAATGATTATGTATTTCTTTGATATATGAATATCTTTGGCTCGTAGTGCAAAAGATGACTTGTTGATGAATATCTTTTGAATATCTTTTGTAGTGCAAAAGATGAATTATTGATGAATATCTTTGGCTCGTAATGCAAAGATGACTTTGTTGATGAATATCTTTGGCTTTGTAGTGTAAAGATGAAGCTGTTGATGAATATCTTTGGTAGTGGTGCGAAGATGAATTTATTAGTATGATTATGAACATGAGCGTGATTTGGTATAACCATGATCTTTGATGTTTGAGGTAAAGACAAGTGATGAAAATTATCTTTGTCTTGGATGAGAAAGAATTTAGAACTACAATTACGATTATGAGTTATACACGTGATTGTGGGATGGGAATTGTTGATTGATGTTACGAGGATAAAACATTGTTGGTGGACTTTTAACATGGAGAAGATAATAGATTTTATGGTCTATTTGACTCTTCTAATGGATTGCTCGTTCATTTGCAACTATGGTTGAAAAGTTTTATCATCTACCATATGTTCTAAATCTACGATTTATTCTTGATGAAGACTATTGATAATTTATTTATCTTTAGTCATAATATTCTTTCTTTGAGCTAGTTGTGCTCACCCTTTTTGTTTCACAATTCCTTTCGGGTAATAAAAGTATAAATTTGGGTCGGCGGGGGATAGCGAGGAATAGAAATGGTGGTCTATAGATGTTGAGGGTGAGGTGAATTTAACTTGGAAGGGTGTTTTGCCACTATCATACAAGATGTCTAATGACATACTGAACTCGTGTTATCATAAGACATGGTTGTGCTCATCCACTTCTTTGAGTATATTTACAAGCACTACCTATATAATCTTGGTGTTTGTTTGGAGTATAATACCCGATTAGAGGCAGTGGAGATAATGATATGTCAAGAGAAGACTCACCATTGGGAAGAATATGATAGTAATCTTCTCGTTTTTCTTTGGGGTCTATTAGATTGACGAGGATAATTACGTGGCCATATGATATCTACCATAACCTAAAAGCATGGCCTCCCATATACTGAAGGTTTCTTGAGCACTTCCCAAAGATTCTAATTTCTAAAAGCAGTTTTTGACTATACCTTTATGTAAGGTGTCATTGTGACGTCTTCTGATTGGTATATATTTGTATCAAACTCATGACATATGTGTTGTTGTATTTTGCACGACAATTGTTGTAATAAAGTTGTAGTTGTTTTTTGTACCATATATTTGGCGACTCGAGAATGGGTTGGATGGAATGGACCTATTTTGGGGCGTCACATTTGGTATCGAGCTTAGGATATGATCTCTGGCGGAGATCGGGATTAGAACTAGGACGGAGAGAATGAGTAAATCTTCATTTAGTGTGTGTCCTACCTAAGCTTATTTGTTGGTCGGTCGTAATATCGGGATATTATGTGATATATTAATTTGTTAAATTAACCCTTGTTTTTTGAAGTATTTATTCTAGAATGATATCTAAAATGAGACGGAGATGAAATGGAGAAATCATGATGAGGGAGATAGAATGAAGAAATGAAAACAAGGTATTCTCAACTCTTTGAAATACCGTCAGTGCGTAAATTAAAGGGGACGAAATTTCATAAGGAGGGAGATTGTAAGACCGAATTTTATGAAATAAAAGTATTCATTTTTTTTTAATTACTATTCATGAGTTCTTATTCAGGATTCTTATTCATTTCTTAGAGTTCTTATTTTACGAGTTCTTATTCACGAGTACTATTCATGAAGCATGATAATTTTTTTTCGTGTAAGAAGGCATTACTCGATAATTGTTACGGTAATTATTTTATTGATATTTTATTTTATTGATTGATAATTGCTACGTTGATATTTTATATTATTGTTGTTTGATAATTGTCATTACGGTATTTTCCATTATCGGACAATAATTCATATTATCTGAATAATATTATTGGATAACATTATTGGCAATGCCTAGAAAGTTACATCTAAGGAGAGGTTTGGTCACTAATAATGGCTTGAGGTGAGGAGAAATTCTTATTGGAAAGCCCCCTCTTTCTGCAGGAGCTGCACTGGTTGTTAATATTGTGATTATGTAATATTATTTGTGAATAATTAATTATTGATTTTTATGATGAGAAAATATTTATTTTATGTGGATATAGATGGAGAAAATTTTTAAAGTGACAATTGTTGAAAATTAATATTTTATCTTTTACGATAAAATAATTCATTTAAATATATTATTTTAATAATATAATAATGGTGATATTTTTACGATGAATGTGGAATATATGAGTATATGAGGAGGAAGAATATTTTTGTTACAATAAATGTTTAAAACATGTTAAACATGTCGGTGGACCCCATTTTTCTTGGTGAAATTTGATTATAGCTTTGTAAAATCGTCAGTTTGTGGATTTTGGTCAATTTCATTTGGAATTTGGAAAAACTTTCTTTTGCAAAGTTGTAGAGAATTGAATTTCCTATAAAAACTCATGAGATTCGAATTTTTTGATAAAAGGGCTATTTATTATGAATTATTGAAGTTACGAAGCTACGAAATAATTGATTTTGGAAGTTTAAAATAATTTAAATAACAAAAACGTTTTTTTGTGCAAGTCTTGTGAGGTGGGCTGTTTTGGTGGCTGAGGTTTTGAAGCAAAAAATAAGTGTGCTTTGGAATAAAAATAATATATATTAATATTTTATTAAATTTTACGCTTTGGTGTTCTAAGTATTTTCCTATAAATAGGGTCTTGGGTTAGAATTGAAAATCACATGAGAAGCTGAAGTTTTTCTCTCTCTATATTATCGGCGTATTCTTGTGAGTATTTTGAGTATACTTTGAGTATTGTTATACGGTGCAAGTTAGATTCGTAATTATTCAGTCGGAAATCTTTGCTCTTTTGAGGTAAGGGATAGTAAGGGATTTTAAGGGTTATTATGTTTTTAGTTTCAAAATTTTTTGAACCTTCAAAAATTCTGGAAAAATTTGAAATGATATTTTGATGAGTTTTGTAGAGTGTGTCCAAAAATGGCGATTTTTGGATGTATAGATAGGAGTTATGGATTTTATGAGAAAAGACTATTTTAAAAGTAACTATTTATAACTCCTTGTGATTAACTCAAAATTGATGAAATTTTTATTGGGAGTACATCTATATAATATCAGTATATCAAGTGTAAATTTCAAATTTTTGGATAAAAGTATAATTTATGATAAATGTTTAAATATTTGGTGGTTTTGGCCATATGAAAAATAGTAAATGAATTTTTAAAATTTTGAGAAAAATATATATTCAATATGGGACTATGTTATGCTAAATCCCAGAAAAGAAATATTTTTGGAACTGATTTGGTATTTTCATGAAAATATTCTAGTTATGAGTAAATGAATTAAATATGTTATGTGAAGTAAGAAAATTGGAAAATATGATTTTTATGGCTTGAGAATCATATATGAGGTATATCTGATTTTTGATGAGGGTTTTGGTTATTGGTGATGAAATCTTATGAGTTTGGCATTTTATGATGATTAAATGCATTAATTAGTAAAGTGTAAACAATTTAATTAAATTGTTTATAAGTTTTAGAAATGATTAAAATATTATTATAATATTAATAATATTAGATTATGAGATTTCTAAGTGATTTATAACATTTGGATTAAGGTGTTATAAATATGGATATGAATTTTATTATGAAACTTTATCTTTTAGGTATCGAGGAGTTCTTATATGCATTATATACGGTACTATATACGAATACGGGAGTCTTATTCACGACAAATTGGTTTCTTCTCGACCAAATTATCGTTGATTTATGAATCTTACTCTTGAAATTAAAACCATGTTTTGATTATATTTTTTTTATATAACATTCTTATAACCACTAATGATGATATTTCTCTTTGACTTGAGTGTAAAGATGGGTAGATTATTGGTATGATCGTGACTATAGGTTCTCTTTGGCGATGGTGCAAAAGTTGAATTGTTATTTGGTATGATCATGACCATTGAATTTACAATTGAATATTTTTAGCTTAAGTGCAAAGGTGAATTGATCGACATGGTTATAATTATTGTTATATAACCACGAAATGATTATGTATTTCTTTGATATATGAATATCTTTGGCTCGTAGTGCAAAGATGACTTGTTGATGAATATCTTTGCTTTGTAGTGCAAAGATGAATTATTGATGAATATCTCTTAAAAGAAGATGAATTATTGATGAATATCTTTGGCTGTGCTGAAGATGTATTGATGAATATCTTTGGCTCGTGTCTGAATGATGATTTTGTTGATGAATATCTTTGCTTTGTAGTGTAAAGATGAATTGTTGATGAATATCTTTGGTAGTGGTGCGAAGATGAATTTATTAGTATGATTATGAACATGAGCTGTGATTTGGTATAACCATGATCTTTGATGTTTTCGGGTAAAGACAAGTGATGAAAATTATCTTTGTCTTGGATGAGAAAGGAATTTAGAACTACAATTACGATTATGAGTTATACTGCGTGATTGTGGGCGAGGAATTGTTGATTGATGTTACGAGGATAAAACATTGTTGGTGGACTTTTAACATGGAGAAGATAATAGATTTTATGGTCTATTTGACTCTTCTAATGGATTGCTCGTTCATTGCAACTATGGTTGAAAAGTTTTATCATCTACCATATGTTCTAAATCTACGATTTATTCTTGATGAAGACTATTGATAATTTATTTATCTTTAGTCATAATATTCTTCTTGAGCTAGTTGTGCTCACCCTTTTGTTTCACAATTCCTTTCGGGTAATAAAAGTGTAATGGGTCGGCGGCGGGATAGCGAGGGAATAGAATGGTGGTGATTTATAGATGTTGAGGGTGAGGTGAATTTAACTTGGAAAGGTGTTTTGCCCTTTATCATACAAGATGTCTAATGACATCTGACCTCGTGTTATCATAAGACATGGTTGTGCTCATCCACTTCTTTGAGTATATTTACAAGCACTACTATATAATCTTGGTGTTTGTTTGGAGTATAATACCCAATTAGAGGCAGTGGAGATAATGATATGTCGAAGAAGACTCACCGTTGGGAAGAATATGATAGTAATCTTCTCGTTTTTCTTTTTGGGGTCTATTAGATTGACGAGGATAATTACGTGGCCATATGATATCTACCGTAACCTAAAAGCATGGCCTCCCGTATACGAAGGTTTCTTGAGCACTTCCCAAAGATTCTAATTTCTAAAAGCAGTTTTTTGACTATACCTTTATGTAAGGTGTCATTGTGACGTCTTCTGGTTGGTATATATTTGTATCAAACTCATGACATATGTGTTGTTGTATTTTGCACGACAATTGTTGTAATAAAGTTGTAGTTGTTTTTCGTACCATATATTTGGCGATTTCGAGAATGGGTTGGATGGAATGGACCTATTTTGGGGGCGTCACATTTAATATCGAGCTTAGGGATATGATCTCTGGCGGAGATCGGGATTAGAACTAGGAGGGAGAGATGAGTAAATCTTTAGCTGAGTGTGTGTCCTACCTAAGCTTATTTGTTGGTCGGTCATAATATCGGGATATTATGTGATATATTAATTTGTTAAATTAACCCTTGTTTTGAAAGTTGTATTCTAGAATGATATCTAAAATACGGGAGATGAGCAATGGAGAAATGATGATGGAGATAGAGATAGAAGAAATGAAAACAAGGTATTCTCAACTCTTTGAAATATGCAGTGCGTAAATTCGGGGACGAAATTTCATAAGGAGGGAGATTGTAAGACCGAATTTTATGAAATAAAAGTATTCAATTTTTTTTAATTTACTATTCATTATTTCTTATTCACGAGTTCTTATTCACGATTCTTATTCATGAGTTCTTATTCACGAGTTACTATTCACGAGTCTACTATTCATGAAGCATGATAATTTTTTTTTCGTGAAGGCATTACTCGATAATTATTACGGTAATTCTTTATTCGATATTTTATTTTATTGATTTGATAATTGCTACGTTGATATTTTATATTATTGTTGTTTGATAATTGTCACGATTACGATATTTTCCATTATCGAGACAATAATTCATATTATCTGAATAATATTATTGGATAACATTATTAGCGATGCCTAGAAAGTTACATACAGGAGAGGTTTGGTCACTAATTGCTTGCGCATGATAAGGAGAAATTCTTATTGGAAGCCCCCCTCTTTCACAGGAGCGCACTGGTTGTTAATATTGTGATTATGTAATATTATTTGTGAATAATTAATTATTGATTTTATGATGAGAAAATATTTATTTTATGTGGATATAGATGGAGAAAATTTTTAAAGTGACAATTGTTGAAAATTAATATTTTATCTTTTTTACGATAAAATAATTCATTTAAATATATTATTTTAATAATATAATAATGGTGATATTTTACGATGAATGTGGAATATATGAGTATATGAGGAGGAAGAATATTTTGTTACAATAAATGTTTAAAACATGTTAAACATGTCGGTGGACCCCATTTCTTGGTGAAATTTGATTATAGCTTGTAAAATCGTCCAGTTTGTGGATTTGGTCAATTTTTACATTTGGAATTTGGAAAAACTTTCTTCTGCAAAGTTGTAGAGAATTGAATTTCCTATAAAAACTCATGAGATTGAATTTTTTGATAAAGGGCTATTTATTATGAATTATTGAAGTTACGAAGCTACGAAATAATTGATTTTGGAAGTTTAAAATAATTTAAATAAAAAAAACGTTTTTTTTGTGCAAGTCTTGTGAGGTGGTTTGGGAGGCTGTTTTGGTGGCTGAGGTTTTGAAGCAAAATAAGTGTGCTTTGGAATAAAAATAATATATATTAATATTTTATTAAATTTTACGCTTTGGTGTTAAGTATTTTCTATAAATAGGGTCTTAGGTTAGAATTGAAAATCACACCAGAAGCTGAAGTTTTTTCTCTCTCTATATTATCGGCGTATTCTTGTGAGTATTTTGAGTATACTTTGAGTATTGTTATCACGGTGTTGCAAGTTAGATTCGGCGTTATTCGGTCGAAATCTTGCTCTTTTGAGGTAAGGGATAGTAAAGGGATTTTAAGGGTTATTATGTTTTAGTTTGAAATTTTTCTGAACCTTCAAAATTCTGGAAAAATTTGAAATAATATTTTGATGAGTTTTGTAGAGTGTGTCCAAAATGGCGATTTTGGATGTATAGATTAGGAGTTATGGATTTTATGAGAAAAGACTATTTTAAAAGTAACTATTTATAACTCCTTGTGATTAACTCAAAATTGATGAAATTTTTATTGGGAGTACATCTATATAATATCAGTATACCGTGTAAATTTTAGAATTTTTGGATAAAAGTATAATTTATGATAAATGTTTAAATATTTGGTGGTTTTGGCCATATGAAAAATAGTAAATGAATTTTAAAATTTTGAGAAAATATATATTCAATATGGGACTATGTTATGCTAAATCCAGAAAAGAAATATTTTTGGAACTGATTTGGTATTTTTCATGAAAATATTCTAGTTATGAGTAAATGAATTAAATATGTTATGTGAAGTAAGAAAATTGGAAAATATGATTTTTATGGCTTGAGAATCATATATATGAGGTATATGCAGATTTTTGATGAGGGTTTTGGTTATTGGTGATAAAATCTTATGAGTTTGGCATTTTATGATGATTAAATGCATTAATTATTAGTAAAGTGTAAACAATTTAATTAAATTGTTTATAAGTTTTAGAAATGATTAAAATATTATTATAATATTAATAATATTAGATTATGAGATTTCTAAGTGATTTATAACATTTGGATTAAGGTGTTATAAATATGGATATGAATTTTATTATGAAACTTTATCTTTTTTAGGTATCGGGGAGTTCTTATGCGTATCACGATTATATATACGAATACGAGTCTTATTCACGACAAATTGGTTTCTTCTCGACCAAATTATCGTTGATTTATGAATCTTACTCTTGAAATTAAAACCATGTTTTGATTATATTGTTTTTATATAACATTCTTTATAACCCTAATGATGATATTTCTCTTTGACTTGAGTGTAAAGATGGGTAGATTATTGGTATGATCGTGACCATAGGTTCTCTTTGGCGATGGTGCAAAAGTTGAATTGTTATTTGGTATGATCATGACCATTGAATTTACAATTGAATATTTTTAGCTTAAGTGTGAAGGTGAATTGATCAACATGGTTATAATTATTGTTATATAACTTACGAAATGATTATGTATTTCTTTGATATATGAATATCTTTGGCTCGTAGTGCAAAGATGACTTGTTGATGAATATCTTTGCTTTTGTAGTGCAAAGATGAATTATTGATGAATATCTTTGGCTCGTAATGCTGAAATGACTTTTGTTGATGAATATCTTTGCTTTTGTAGTGTAAAGATGCTGTTGATGAATATCTTTGGTAGTGTAGTGCAAAGATGAATTTATTAGTATGATTATGAACATGAGCTGTGATTTGGTATAACCATGATCTTTGATGTTTCGAGGTAAAGACAAGTGATGAAAATTATCTTTGTCTCTTGGATGAGGAAAGGAATTTAGAATTCTACAATTACGATTATGAGTTATACACGTGATTGTGGGCGAGAATTGTTGATTGATGTTACGAGGATAAAACATTGTTGGTGGACTTTTAACATGGAGAAGATAATAGATTTTATGGTCTATTTGACTCTTCTAATGGATTGCTCGTTCATTGCTGACTATGGTTGAAAAGTTTTATCATCTACCGTATGTTTCTAAATCTACGATTTATTCTTGATGAAGACTATTGATAATTTATTTATCTTTTAGTAATAATATTCTTCTTGAGCTAGTTGTGCTCACCCTTTTGTTTCACAATTCCTTTCGGGTAATAAAAGTGTAGTATTTGGGAATTCGGCGGGGATAGCGAGGGAATAGAATGGTGGTCTATAGATGTTGAGGGTGAGGTGAATTTAACTTGGAAGGGTGTTTTGCCACTATCATACAAGATGTCTAATGACATACTGACCTCGTGTTATCATAAGACATGGTTGTGCTCATCCACTTCTTGAGTATATTTACAAGCACTACCTATATAATCTTGGTGTTTGTTTGGAGTATAATACCCGATTAGAGGCAGTGGAGATAATGATATGTCGAGAGAAGACTCACCATTGGGAAGAATATGATAGTAATCTTCTCGTTTTTCTTTGGGGTCTATTAGGGTGACGAGGATAATTACGTGGCCATATGATATCTACCGTAACCTAAAAGCATGGCCTCCCATATACGAAGGTTTCTTGAGCACTTCCCAAAGATTCTAATTTCTAAAAGCAGTTTTTGACTATACCTTTATGTAAGGTGTCATTGTGACGTCTTCTGATTGGTATATATTTGTATCAAACTCATGACATATATGTTGTTGTGTGTTTTTGCACGACAATTGTTGTAATAAAGTTGTAGTTGTTTTTCGTACCATATATTTGGCGACTCGAGAATGGGTTGGATGGAATGGACCTATTTTGGGGCGTCACATTAAATATCGAGCTTAGGGATATGATCTCTGGCGGAGATGGGATTAGAACTAGGAGGAGAGATGAGTAAATCTTTATTAGTGTGTGTCCTACCTAAGCTTATTTGTTGGTCGGTCATAATATCGGGATATTATGTGATATATTAATTTGTTAAATTAACCCTTGTTTTGAAAGTTGTATTCTAGAATGATATCTAAAATACGAGGAGATGAGCGATGGAGAAATCATGATGGCGAGGGAGATAGAATCTGAAATGAAAACAAGGTATTCTCAACTCTTTGAAATACAGTGCGTAAATTTCGGGGACGAAATTTCATAAGGAGGAGATTGTAAGACCGAATTTTATGAAATAAAAGTATTCAATTTTTTTTTTAATTATTCTTATTTCGAGTTACTTATTCACGATTCTCTTTATTCACGAGTTCTTATTCACGAGATTACTATTATTCACGAAGTACTATTCATGAAGCATGATAATTTTTTTTTTAAATGAAGGCATTACTCGATAATTATTAAATAATTCTATTGTTCGATATTTTATTTTATTGATTGATAATTGCTACGTTGATATTTTATATTATTGTTGTTTGATAATTGTCACGTCATTACGATATTTTCCATTATCGAGACAATAATTCATATTATCTGAATAATATTATTGGATAACATTATTGGCGATGCCTAGAAAGTTACATCTAAGGAGAGGTTTGGTCACCTAATTCTTGCGTTGATGAGGAGAAATTCTTATTGGAAAGCCCCCTCTTTCACAGGAGCGCTGGTTGTTAATATTGTGATTATGTAATATTATTTGTGAATAATTAATTATTGATTTTATGATGAGAGAAAATATTTATTTTATGTGGATATAGATGGAGAAAATTTTTAAAGTGACAATTGTTGAAAATTAATATTTTATCTTTTTACGATAAAATAATTCATTTAAATATATTATTTTAATAATATAATAATGGTGATATTTTACGATGAATGTGGAATATATGAGTATATGAGGAGGAAGAATATTTTTGTTACAATAAATGTTTAAAACATGTTAAACATGTCGGTGGACCCCATTTCTTGGTGAAATTTGATTATAGCTTTTTGTAAAATCGTCAGTTTGTGAATTTCGGTCAATTTACATTTGGAATTTGGAAAAACTTTCTTTGCAAAGTTGTAGAGAATTGAATTTCCTATTAAAACTCATGAGATTCGAATTTGTTGATAAAAGGGCTATTTATTATGAATTATTGAAGTTTGAAAGCTCGAAATAATTGATTTTTGGAAGTTTAAAATAATTTAAATAACAAAAACGTTTTTTTGTGCAAGTCTTGTGAGGTGAAATTTGTTTGGTGGCTGAGGTTTTGAAGCAAAATAAAGTGTGCTTTGGAATAAAAATAATATATATTAATATTTTATTAAATTTTACGCTTTGGTGTTCTAAGTATTTTTCTATAAATAGGGTCTTGGGTTAGAATTGAAAATCACACGAGAAGCTGAAGTTTTCTCTCTCTATATTATCGGCGTATTCTTGTGAGTATTTTGAGTATACTTTGAGTATTGTTATACGGTGCAAGTTCGATTCGATTCGTTATTCCAAATGAAATCTTCTTTGCTCTTTTGAGGTAAGGGATAGTAAAGGGATTTTAAGGGTTATTATGTTTTAGTTTCAAAAATTTTCTGAACCTTCAAAATTCTGGAAAAATTTGAAATAATATTTTGATGAGTTTTGTAGAGTGTGTCCAAAAATGGCGATTTTTGGATGTATAGATAGGAGTTATGGATTTTATGAGAAAAGACTATTTTAAAAATAACTATTTATAACTCCTTGTGATTAACTCAAAATTGATGAAATTTTTATTGAGGTACATCTATATAATATCAGTATACCGTGTAAATTTCAGAATTTTTGGATAAAAGTATAATTTATGATAAATGTTTAAATATTTGGTGGTTTTGGCCATATGAAAAATAGTAAATGAATTTTAAAATTTTGAGAAAAATATATGTTCAATATGGGACTATGTTATGTTAAATCCCAGAAAAGAAATATTTTTGAAACTGATTTGGTATTTTTCATGAAAATATTCTAGTTATGAGTAAATGAATTAAATATGTTATGTGAAGTAAGAAAATTGGAAAATATGATTTTATGGCTTGAGAATCATATATGAGGTATATCTGATTTTTGATGAGGGTTTTGGTTATTGGTGATAAAATCTTATGAGTTTGGCATTTTATGATGATTAAATGCATTAATTAGTAAAGTGTAAATAATTTAATTAAATTGTTTATAAGTTTTAGAAATGATTAAAATATTATTGTAATATTAATAATATTAGATTATGAGATTTCTAAGTAATTTATAACATTTGGATTAAGGTGTTATAAATATGGATATGAATTTTATTATGAAACTTTATCTTTTTAGGTATCGAGAGGTTACTTATACGATATTATACGGTCTTATATGCGAATACGGTACTATTCATGACAAATTGGTTTCTTCTCGACCAAATTATCGTTGATTTATGAATCTTACTCTTGAAATTAAAACCATGTTTTGATTATATTATTTTTATATAACATTCTTATAACCCTAATGATGATATTTCTCTTTGACTTGAGTGTAAAGATGGGTAGATTATTGGTATGATCGTGACTATAGGTTCTCTTTGGCGATGGTGCAAAAGTTGAATTGTTGGTGGTATGATCATGACCATTGAATTTACAATTGAATATTTTTAGCTTAAGTGCAAAGGTGAATTGATCGACATGGTTACATGGTTATAATTATTGTTATATAACCACGAAATGATTATGTATTTCTTTGATATATGAATATCTTTGGCTCGTAGTGCAAAGATGACTTGTTGATGAATATCTTTGCTTTGTAGTGCAAAGATGAATTATTGATGAATATCTTTGGCTCGTAATGCAAAGATGACTTTGTTGATGAATATCTTTGCTTTGTAGTGTAAAGATGAGCTGTTGATGAATATCTTTGGTAGTAGTGCGAAAGATGAATTTATTAGTATGATTATGAACATGAAGCGTGATTTGGTATAACCATGATCTTTGATGTTTCGGTAAAGACAAGTGATGAAAATTATCTTTGTCTTGGATGAGGAAAGGAATTTAGAACTACAATTACGATTATGAGTTATACACGTGATTGTGATGAGGAATTGTTGATTGATGTTACGAGGATAAAACATTGTTGGTGGACTTTTAACATGGGAAGATAATAGATTTTATGGTCTATTTGACTCTTTAATTGATTGCTCGTTCACCGCAACTATGGTTTGAAAAGTTTTATCATCTACCGTATGTTCTAAATCTACGATTTATTCTTGATGAAGACTATTGATAATTTATTTATCTTTAGTCATAATATTTTTTCTTGAGCTAGTTGTGCTTCACCTTTTGTTTCACAATTCCTTTCGTAATAAAAAGTATAGATGGGTGGGTCGGCGGGGATAGCGAGGGAATAGAATGGTGGTCTATAGATGTTGAGGGTGAGGTGAATTTAACTTGGAAGGGTGTTTTGCCACTATCATACAAGATGTCTAATGACATACAAAACTCGTGTTATCATAAGACATGGTTGTGCTCATCCACTTCTTGAGTATATTTACAAGCACTACCTATATAATCTTGGTGTTTGTTTGGAGTATAATACCCAATTAGAGGCAGTGGAGATAATGATATGTCAAGAGAAGACTCACCATTGGGAAGAATATGATAGTAATCTTCTCGTTTTTCTTTGGGGGGTCTATTAGATTGACGAGGATAATTACGTGGCCATATGATATCTACCATAACCTAAAAGCATGGCCTCCCATGTACGAAGGTTTCCTTGAGCACTTCCCAAAGATTCTAATTTCTAAAAGCAGGTTTTTGACTATACCTTTATGTAAGGTGTCATTGTGACGTCTTCTGATTGGTATATATTTGTATCCAAACTCACAAGACATATGTGTTGTTGTATTTTTTGCGACAATTGTTGTAATAAAGTTGTAGTTGTTTTTCGTACCATATATTTGGCGACTCATTTCGAATGGGTTGGATGGAATGGACCTATTTTTGGGAGGCGCCATGTAAATCGAGTAATATTTTTAATCCCCACCGATTTGATAATTGTAATGTAAGGTGGATATGTTCTTTATCTATTTTTGATCCATATTAGCAAATACATGCTATGGATCATTATCCATATATATATATATATATATATATATATATATATATATATATATATATATATATATATATATATACGGTTAGGATCAAGTTACCCTTATCTTACTCACCGTGCTCACCCCCCTTTAGCGGCGGACACGACGGATGATTCGGTTAATATACAATAATCGCTGCTACATACTTTTAATGACGCCTATATGTTGTCCGTCACTAAAAGTATAGATGAGCAGTTGTATGACCGAAAACCGTCGCCGAGTCCGTCATTAAAGGGGGTGAGTACTTAACGAGTAAGAGGGTATGCATATATATATATATATATATATATATATATATATATATATATATATATGGAGAGAATCAATGCATATATTTTATTTAACATACCTTACTCATAGCGGCGGTTCGTATATCGAGAAGAAATCGTTTTAGCTTTTAACGCATACATCGAATCGTTATTATAACATATAAAACTGCAATAGATTTATTTGTTACATAGCATAGCGACGGACCAAATCGATGCTTTAGCGACGTCCGTCGCTAAAGGTGGTGAATCGCCGAAATAGCATATAAACCGCTTATTTATATAAAATAAAAGGTATGTCGCTAAAGGGTGGTGAAGCGAGGTATATAAAATAAAAGGTATGCATAAATATGTGTGTGTGTGTGGAAGTGATCGGAGTATATGTCTATCTAGTTTAAGTAGATGGTCAAGAAAAGTGATTAGAGAGTTTTGCTAGTAGTTTGACTATGAGTTTTGGGTGCTTTCTTAGAGGAATGGAAATGGTGTACAAACGATGGAATAATAAGCACATTTAGTGGTGGTGTGATGTAAAAAATGGAAGTAAAAAGTAATGGCAAATTAGGAACATCATGCAATTTTATAGTTCTAAAATTAAAAGTGTATATATTTTTATGACGGCATAAAAAAGAAAATGTATCTTTAATTTTGGAATGAAGAGAATAATACCTTTATGCATCCAGGTAGACTGTCATCTTTTGTTCTGACATGAGTCTGTGAATGCAAAATTCATTAGATTGGTTAATACAAGCCTAAATGCAATTTCCATATCACAGTAATTTTGCAGAAAGATCTGTAAATTATACTAGAGATGGTTTTAGATGTCTTTTAGAAAATAGATTAAGAACCAAGTTGCAACACATGTAATTGGCGGAAGACAAACTAGACATCTTCATAAATTCATAATCAATTAAGGAAGGATATTTTTCAGAATCAAAATAACCAGAGTACCCATATTATTTTCATGGGATATGATGATACTCGTGAGCATACATTTGCTCCTTGTCACGAGGATGAAGCTACACACAGTTAAAAAAAGTTAAAACTGATGTTGTGCCAGATGCATATATACCTCTGTGACTCGGTGACAGGCAGCATCTTGATTAGCTGCTAAAGAAGCAAGAATGGCTAGCCCAGCTGCTACAGTTGAAGGTCAATAGCACAGCTGCTCATGGCCAAGCAATGCCAGAACTGCTATATATGTACTTTGCAGTCTTCTCCATCTCTTCATTAGCTCTTGCAGCTTTGAGGTAGAACCTGTCTCATTTTCGTATTTAGCAATAAATTAGCAGAGGAAACAAAAAGTTTGTTTTCTAAAAAAAACACTCAAAATTGAATGGATTAGAGCGGATTTAAGCATAAACTTTTGAATGTACACATCCTAAGAGCATGATGGGAAAATTTGTGTACCATAAAAAGTTGTACATGGTGGGCAAGTAACACCGGAAGTTGAGGACTTGTTGCACCAACCATTCCATTGCTACCACTTCACATCTGCTATATGCATTGCTTCCTACATAGAATGTCCTTTGACGAACACTGAAAATTAACAATAAAATTTATAGTTGAATTTCCACTCAAGAAGAAACCATCAGTAACTTTAGATTTCAACCTTATTAATTACATATTGTGATGTACTTCCTTAGCGGAGAGAAATATTTACAAGTCCTAGACGGAGTATAGATTCCAGCAGTCAGGCTCTCGGCCTATTTCTCATTCTATGTTCATTCATAATCTTCGACACCTTATTAGAGCCTAAAGTAGGTCTACATTGAACTTTGCTTATGCAGTTATGCAAATAATTCTTTTTAAGATCACAGAACTGTGCTTTTTCTTCCAGGCTACATATAAACAAGCACAATCCAATTTACAAGTCAGAATGTGTATGTATATTGTATCTGTTCAAGGGCAGATTTTCTTCAATTATGGTTTCAAGAGTGAGACATGCAATTGCAGCAATTTGAAGATTCCTCTTGTTTTTGAAGTGTCCTTTACTGAGAAATCTACTAAAAAGGTTAACACCTAGGAATGTTGTTTCCCTCTGGAACTCCTTGTTAGAAGATTGCTGCTTGATTTAGAGTACAATGGACAAGTCAATCAGTAAATAGAGACAAAAATAACATTATCAGAATTAGTTAGTACTAATAAGCGAATACCAACATTATATGAGCTGTTTTGATTAATGAATATAGCAAAATAATGAATTGCCACTGTCAAAGAATTGTGACAATCAATTCAATTATCTCATTTAATATTTAACATATACATGCATAAAATGTTGTGGTTTAATTTTACCAGGGTAATGAATGAGGGGTGCATGTGATCTGTGACTTGTCCAACAAATCTATTTGGTTAATGAAATACAGGACTCGTCACAAGGAAAGAGTAATGTTAACTGCCCGAAATTTTAATGCTAGATTCCGATAAATGTATAAAGTACAATATTGTGATTGATACAATCCTCATCAGCAAGTTATTCACATGTAACCAGTATTATATGGGCCTTTATAACTTTACATAATCAGATTACATGCAAAGGAAAGAAGCAAATTTCACGCGACAAAAGATCCTAACGTGGCAAGGATTTTTTCCTAAAATATTAGACAAATTCTATTATCCTAATTTTTAGGGATTTGTTTTTCAGATACTTATCAAATTCTATTATAATTAGGATTTCTTTCCAATTTAGATTTACTTTCTAAATAAGGTTTCTATTGTTTTATAGAAATAGGAATTTCTTTTCCAAATTGATTTCTACTTCCATGTAGAAAGTAGGGTTATGGTTTGTAATTCCTATTAGGATTAAAATAATTTGTTCCTATTGTTATTAGGATTCACTACAAGAAAAAAGCTTAAGTTCAACGGAATATTCCCTCGAAAATAAGCCTATTCAGTCGAAAGTAGAATATTTCCGACGGAAATTTTCGTCAAAAATGCAGTCATATATAAACGCGTCGAAGATAAGATCCGTCAAAAATTCCGTCAGAGTTATGTTATCTTCGACGAACTTATCTTCGATGGAAATGCGTCACAAATAAGATATTTACAACTGAATAATTAGGATGAAATTTTTCGTCGAGTATAATATTTCTTATGCTCGATTTAGAGTTATTCCTCGAAATAAGTTATTTTCGATTTGAATATTAAAATAACTTGGGTATTTATTTAAACTGGCTAATTATTAATTAGGCAAAATTTATGTCGGAGATAACTACTACGGTGGTGGTGGTGTGGTGGTGGTGGTGGGCACACTATGGTGGTGGTATGGGCGAAGGTGGTGTGAGGAGATGAGAGAGAGCGAAGTGAGAGAGAAGTGAGACTGAGAGAGAGAATGAGAGAGAGAGAGAGAGAGAGAGAGAGAGAGAGAGAGAGAGAGAGAGAGAGAGAGCAAAGTGAGAGAATGAGGGGCTGCTGGGGAAGACGAGCTGATTAATTAGGTTTAAAGATTATTTCCGACGGAATGTCCATCGAACTTAAGTCCATCGTACGTAAGGTATCCTCGACGGATATTCCGTCAAGGATAAACATTATTCAGTCGAATATAAGGTTGACGCTGGCGAGAATAATAGCGCCAAATGGATGCATCTATTTTCGACGAACATCCGTCGAAATTACTATAGTTTCAACTGAATTATGTTCGACTAAATAATCCGTCGGAATTCTTATTATCTTCGAGGGAATATGTCCGTCGAACTTAGTTCCATCAGAATTAGACGGTTTTCTTGTAGTGATTTTGATTGTTTTGAGTAGTATAAATATAGGTCCAAGTTGATGTAATCAAACACATTATACATTATTTATTATTCAATATATTTGAGAGGTTATTCTCTACTTTTGGTTCTTTGAAGAATTCCCAAGTAATTCTTAATTATTCCTTCACCCCTCGCTTATATTGTAGCGGTAATCTCGGTACAATCGACGATTGATTTGGTAGAAGATGCTACACACAATAATGAATTGTTGTATGATAAGTCAAATTGAATCTCAAAGAAATAACTAAGAAAAATACTTAGGAATTCTTCAAATTAAGAACCAAAAGTAAAGAATAACCTCACAGATATATTGAATAATGTATAAATGTGTTTGATTACATCAACTTGAACCTATATTTATACTACTCAAAATAATCCAAATCCTAATAAAAATAGGAAAAAATTATTCTAATCCTAATAGGAATTATAAACTATAACCCTAATTTCTACAAGGAAGTAGAAATCAATTTGGAAAAAAATTCTATTTCTATAAAACAATAGAAACCTTATTTAGAAAGTAAATCTAAATTGGAAAGAAATTCTAATTATAATAGAATTTGATAAGTATCTGAAAAACAAATCCCTAAAAATAAGGCTAATAGAATATGCCTAATGTAAGACCCCAATTTTATGAAATAAAAGTATTCAATTTTTCTATTCGGTAAATGATTAAATTGATAAAAGTTAAAGTTAAGGGTGATATATGAAATTTTTTCAAAATACACAAGTGGTTATAAAATATTCATTGTTATGGGAATATTCGTTGATCGTGGAATATTCTTTTTTCGTTTGGGAATATTAAATGCGACAGTAGGCAACCATTTGTGGGCCCCATAACGAATAACTGTCGGATGAAGAAAACGACAAAATTTGAGTTTTTATAAATAACGGTGTAGTTGTTACCGTTAACACTGTTGGAATACCCGGTGGTTAAAATACAGTAATACGCGTTATTAAACAGTAATGCACGGTATTGCACAGTATTTTTGAATTATTGATTCTTACGTAAGAAGGCACTACTCAATAATTGTTACGAGAATTCTTCGCTCAATATTTTATTTTATTGATTCAATAATTGATGCGTTGATATTTTATATTATTGTTGTTCAATAATTGTCACCGCATGATATCTCCATTATCGGATCAATAATTCATATTATTTGAATAATATTATTAGATAACATTATTGGCAATGTCTAGAAAGTTACATCAAGGAGAGGTTTGGTCACCTAATTGCGTGCGAAGAAGGAGAAATCCTTATCGGAAAGCCCCTTTCCTGGAAGGCGCACAGTTGTCATTATTGTGATTCTATAATATTAATTATGAATAATTAATTATTGATTTATATGACAATGAAATATTTATTTGATGTGGATATAAATGATGGATTTATTTATGTGGTTATAAATGAAGGAATTAATGTTGAGGTATTTTATCGATTAATTTTGCCGGAATGGAGGTATTAAAATCAAATCGTTGTTCTTCACTATATCATGTGAGTTATAAATTTTGATCCGACCGTTGGATCGTTGTAATTTTGGATATGTTATACATACATAAGTTGAGTATATGTCCACAAATTTTGAACCGTTAAAATGAACGAATGATTTGTTATGAATTTTAAGAGGTGATTGATTAGGAAATTAGGTTTATAATTGATTTTGGTGGAAAATTCTAGAATTGAGTGGGCCCCACTTGTGGTTGGTGAAGAAATGTGCTGAATTTTATTTCAAATGTGGTGGGTGGGAATAGTAGCGAGTAAAGCCATCAAAGTTGCGAGTTAAGTCTCTGCTTGCGTGCTAACATTTTCCTATAAATAGAGGGCTAAGTTAGAATTGAAAATCACACCGAAACAAAGTTTTCTCTCTCTCTCTCTAGATTATTGAGTGTAATTTGTGAGTATTTAGATACTTGGTGAGTTGATATTCATCGGTGCAAGTTTCCTTCGTTCGTCATACATCCGATATCCCGTCGGAAGTCCGCTCTTTTGAGGTAAGGGATGGTAAGGGATATTATTTTTTTCGTAATGATATTATTTCTTCAATATCATTATCTTTGAAATGTTGATCTGAAGTTTTATCAAATTTGGAACTTTTTCATCATCGGGGTTACTATTCATGGGTTACTATTCATGAGTTACTATTCACGAGTTACTATTCATGAGTTACTATTCACGAGTTACTATTCACGAGTACTATTCATGAAGCGTGAAGATGTTTTTTTGTGGAATTTCTATCTTTTGGTGTTGGAGAGTTACTATTCATTATATCTGGTGACTATTCACGATATAACGACACTATTCACGATACGGTGATTTATTCATAGAAAAATAAAATTTCTTCTTTTCGTCTAAAACATCTATTACGGATACTAACTTTGATTGTATCCATGTTTTGATCATTCTTGAATTTTACACCACTATGATTATTTTTGAGGTATTTTTTGGGCGTGGATAAAATCAATGCAAAGATGAATGATTTACGAAGAATATCTTTGGCCGAGAGTGCAAAGATGAATTATTGATGAATATCTTTTGCTTTCGTAATGCAAAGATGACTGTTGTTGAATATCTTTGTGATGGTAAAATGAATTATTGATGAATATCTTTTGCTCGTAATGCTAAGATGACACATTGTTGAATATCTTTTTAAGAAGTGCAAAGATGAATTATTGATGAATATCTTTTGCTCGAAATGCAAAGATGATTTTGTTGTTGAATATCTTTGGCACTGTAGTGCAAAGATGAATTATTGATGAATATCTTTGGCTTGTAATGCAAAGATGACCCGTTGTTGAATATCTTTGCTTTTGTAGTGCAAAGATGAATTATTGATGAATATCTTTCGCTCAGAATGCAAAAGATGACCCGTTGTTGAATATCTTTGCCTCAGTAGTGTAAAGATGAGCTGTTGATGAATATCTTTGGCCCGTGGTGAAAAGATGAATTTATTAGTATGATTATGAACAGAAACTGTGATTTGGTATAACCATGATCTTTGATGTTTCAGGTAAAGACAAGTGATGAAAATTATCTTTGTCTTGGATGAGGAAAGGAATTTAGAACTACAATTACGATTATGAGTTATACACGTGATTGTGGACAAGGAATTGTTGATTGATGTTACAGGATAAAACATTGTTGGTGGATTTTTAACATGGAGAAGACAATAGACTTTATAGTCTATTTGACTCTTCTAATGGATTGCTCATTCCGCTGCAACTATGGTTGAAAAGTTTTATCATCTACCATATGTTCTAAATCTCTGATTTATTACTGATGAAGACTATTGATAATTTATTTTTCTTTAGTCATAATATTCTTTATCGAGCTAGTCAGTGCTCACCCTTTTGTTTCACAATTCCTTTTCGTGTAATAAAAGTGTAGTTGGGTCGAAGCGGGGGATAAGCGAGGGAATAGAGTGGTGGTCTATAGATGTTGAGGGTGAGGTGAATTTATCTTGGAAGGGTGTTTTGTCACTATCATACAAGATGTCTAATGACATACAACCTCGTGTTAGTTTGTAATATTCATAACGCAATCAAATTGCAAAAAAAAATAAAGTGCTAAGCGTAAAATCGAGTTTAAAAATTTACAAACCATATACCCGGATCACCCTTTATGCATAATTATTAATTAAACGAAAAAGATAAAGAATAAAATCATACCCTGAAGATCGAGCTTCCTCGTGTACAAGTTCACCTCCAATCTTTTTCGCTCAACTTGAATCCACCGGTTTGGTTCCTTCCTTTCGATCAACGTTAGCCACCCAAATGTTTGGCCTCTAGAGGTGATCCACCAAGGAAGAAGAAAATTCAAGAAGAAGGGTGGTTATGGCTCAAACCCTAGTTTTTCTATCTCTATGTAAAAAGGGGTACTCTCCAACAAATTGGAATTATTACGATGTTCAAAAAGTCAACAACCCATACCACCCATAATAAGACTCCTCTTATTTATAGATGTGGGCAACCCACCTTAACAATTAAGGAATTGGGTTTTATTTAATTAATTAAATTTTTAATTAATTAAGCTCCCTAATCTTATTAGGATAATTAATTAAACTCCTTTAACTAATTTTCCTTCCTAATCCAATTAGGAATAAATGAGAGTATTTATATTAAATTAATTCCTAAACTCTTTTAGAAATTAAAATAATAATAATTGTAATAATATTAATAAGACTCCTCTTATTAATTTATATTTAATATTTCTAAAATATTAAATAATAATATTAAGCTATTTAATTTATTCTATCACCATAGATTAAATTAAATATACTTAATATATTATTACGATTATGCCATTAACTTCTTAAATAATTATTCTTCCTTTTGGTGTGTGACCCTTTAGGTTCTCCATATTAAACCTATTGTGAATAAATCAATTAGAATAATTTAATCTTATTTAAATAAATAAATTAAACAATTAATTTATTTAAATAATATTTATTCTACAATAGGATAAGCCTCCAATGATCAACGACTTTCCAGATAATATAGATTTCAACATTAATCATAAAAGAACCTTTCGAGTAAATAGTTACCAGATAATTCAATCCTTCCACCATACAATGTCCCAATTAAATATAAGATATGGAATTATCACAAGTCTTATTTTATTTAATTATATGTATTTCGATCCTTAAATGCACAACTCAAATAATGCAAATTAGAAACTCCTTTCTAATTTCATTCTCGCCGCCAAGGACTCATCGGGTTGTCATTTATCTAATCACATAGACATTTCTCTTTTTTATTAGAAGTGGTAGATTCTTTATCGATCATACATTATCTCCATGTACAACTTATTATACCCAAGCATACCTTTGATATACCCTAAGGGTCTTAAGGAATAAGTCAAAGTATAACTCATCATACACAAGATACTATGATGATCTCAAGTCCAAGGATCACTTCAGACTACTATCACTACAGAATTCCTATCGACAGCAAATAAAACTCCATTAGGTATTCCTTAATGAGCCAATGCTCAAAGTGAACTTATTCTCTAATAAGCACCTACATACTTGCTTTTAGTGTTCCACACAAATGATCATGAGATCAATCATCCTCATCCAACGAAAGCAAGCAACGATGTATCAATCTATCCGGATTCACTAATCCCCAATTTAGTAATCCAACGATTGGGAACTATTTTAGTTTTAAGCTTTCTAAGAATTTAGATCTCATTAGAATGATCATCATCATTATTCTAAAAGCATTGCTTAAAACTATGGGTTTATCACATATTATAAAACAAAGATCATGTAGATAATTAAAAGCCTTTAATAAATTAATACTTTTATTAATAAATGAATAAGATTGTTACAAAGTATATGCTTTATCATCAAACATGATCGGGCTTGTGTGCATACTACTTTCAATCTCCCACTTGCACTAAAGCCAATCGTCATGGTATCTTATACTCTTCTTCTCTAAGTGACGATTATCCCGCCGTTGGATAAGCTTTAGTTAATGGATATGTAATGTTGTTCATGAGAGTCCACTATCTCTATAGTGATTTCCCATCTTTCAATGATTCTAATAATCAAATGAAAGTGCCACAACACATGTTTAGATCCAAGATGAGACTTAGAACTATTCCTAGTTCTCAGAATGAACTTTTAATCCAAACAATCAACTTGCAGCCTTCATTTATAGCTATATACTTTGTCTTTATCACTAAACCAAAGAACTCTTTTCATTGTTTGGAACCTTTCCAATTCATCGCACCATCGCTCAAGGTAACACTTTACCTTAAAGTGGATTTTTCGTCATCTTGGTCTGTCTAAAAAAACTTGAGTCTGTTAAGCCCTCTAGTTTTAATTAAGACCCACCATGAATATGATCACATCCTTAGTGCTGGTTAAGAACTTTAAGATGTTTTTCACTGACTCACAGTGAACTTCTCCAGAATACGACCGATCAACATCGTGTCTCTCAGATATTTCATTGCATACATGATGATACTCACTCATGCATCTCTCTTTTCAGAGTCTGTGGGGACTATTAAGAGAGATACACCCATAGCTCATCAACATGAGACATCTCTTGAGTTTGCCATGCTAAACGATTTTAGCATCAAATGAATATAATTCCTCGGGTTAAGTCGAGCATCCTTTAAATCTATCTATATAGATTTATATCCCCAATTAAGATACTCTTCCAAATCATTCATGGAGGAATGTTTAGACAACTTTATCTTTATCGATCAGAGATAGTATTGGTATGTAGTATTCCTCATCCGTAGTATATCAACATATAATACTAGAAATTTCACGACGCCCCATCAAAACGAATGTTCCATTTTGAGAAACTTACTTCAACACTAGAAGTCTTACCTCATCAGATGTAATCGGATCATCATCTTCTATGATGTGTACCTCATCATCATCATCCATGATGAATCCATACCTCCTAGGTATCTTCTTCAGTACTATTCCAGATTTATTTATTCTATTGTGGTACAATAGGTCATCTATGTGTTCCTCTTATTCGACTTATAGTGTTTTGTGGTTCTTGAACTCTTCAAGATCTATTATCCTCCCACTAGCCCCTTCAATGATAAACACCTTTATCTTAGAGGTAATGTGTGTTTCGAACAAACACCTTTTGCTAAGTAGGATTATAGAACATATACCCTAAACTTACTTTAGGATGTCCCACAAATCGACACTTGTCAAATCTTGTCCCAAGCTTATCCTTTGAAACCTTTTCACATAAGTTCGACAAACCCTTATCTTAACATACTTAAGATTAGAATCCTCCCCGTCCATAACTTTTATGGAGTCTTAAATGGATTTTGAGGTTACCTTTTTCGTAGATATGCAAACCATTTCTAGGACATTATCCTAGAAGGATACGGAATGTCGGTAAAATCATTATGGACCGCACTATGTCCAACAAGGTACGATTTTTCATTCAGATACATCAATCAATTATTACAGACGATGTGTCCATTATGAGAAAACCATTTGAGATGATCTAGAAACTTATTGCACAAGTATTTATTCCTCGATCTAATCAAAGAATCTTAATATTTTGCCAATTTGTTTCACTTTTTCAATTTTGAACCTTTCAAATAATTCACACTTGTATTCAAACAAATACACACATTCAACTCTTTGAATGATCATCTCCTTTTCTTATACTAATTTGTTCAATATGCAAAATTATTTTCACGTAAGTCAAGTATACAAAATTTATTAATAATATTCCATTCTATACAAAACATTATTATTATAAATAGAACAACAATTGTTCTTAATTATAATACCAAAGATTTCATTGTCCAACAATAAAATGGAAATAATATTTTAACAAGAACTCGAATACAATAACAACTTATCGACTTAATAGATTTGTTTCGTAGCATTGCTAAACTATAAGTTTCTATGGCTAATATGGCAACCTTTGCTTCATTTTCCACACATAGATTACTTATATTTGTTTAGCTTACTTACTGCTTGGTCCCTTCATAAATCTATATTTATGATAACCAAAGTTTCAGATCCAATACCCAAGTAGAACCTCGACTTAAAGAAAAATTTATTTTAAATCATGAACAAAATCAGATTTGTAAACCAAACTTCACTAAGCTTCTTTCGTTAGCCTCGCAAGATGCTTCTCGCAGCTTTCTTTCCAAAGGTCCAAAGCTTATTGCAGTGGAAGCAAACCCTTTGCTATCCAGACGCTTTTGTTCTTATTATCCTTTGTTTTTTGCCTTTCTATTTACCTTCTTTGAATCGTTTCTTCTTTCGTAAGATCCTTTGGCCCCTACCAAGAAGACTTGATCTTTCTTGGTTCGAAAGTGACTCTCAACATTTTTCAACATGTTAAGCAAATCAACAGGTCGATATCTAGCTTGTTCATATGAAAATTCACAACAATTGTGAAAGGAGTCCGGAGTGAGTGCAAGATCAAATCTTGGCTCAACTCTCCATCCATGACAAAACCGTTGTCCTAATCGATCAATCAAATTGATTATGTTAAGAACTTTTGTCTGCATTATAGTGCCATTGGCCATTCTAGATCTAAGAGCTCCTTAGATATCTCGATATCTCGGGCCCCACTTTCCTCACCATCAACTACTTGATGTGCAGTGAATATAGTAGGAGCATCCATAGTTTCATGTCGACGTCAAGCTCGTTACTCATGGATGCGAGCATGATGCATCGAGCCAATCGTGCATCATCTCGCCACTTTCTAAAAGTAGCAATCTCTTCCTCGAGGCATTGTTCGCAACCATTGCAGGATAGGCGATATGACATAAGATAGCTTTTCAACTATGAGAACTATTCTCAAATTCCTTAACCAATCCGCTTAATTTTTATTCCGATTAATTTAGCATCTAATATGCTTCGCAGTTGATAGTAATTTTAGACATTGTAAAATTTGTAAATGAATTTGTAATTAACAACATTTTAACATACATTCTTTTATTAATTACCAAAATAAATTAGGTCTTGTTTTAAATTGGTATCTCCCACTATTTTCTTCAAACTATATTACCTCACTTATATAGTTCTAAGCAAAATCTAATTAAAGATTTGCTAGTGAGAATAAGGATCCCATTTCAAATGTATATAGCCTTGTGGTGACACAACAAACTATATATAAATAAATAGGTAGACAACTTTTGTCAATTACATCAACTATGCAACTCTCAGATTTTGCCTCTTAGATTATTTTGATCAAGTGGTGGCACATCCGAATCAAAATTATCCAAGTTAAGTCCAACCTAGCACTCCATATATTCAAAAAGAAAATATCATCCTTGTGGTGACACAACAAAACAATATTGTTCAATTTTCTTTATAAGCATCAAATGTGATAAATTAACATCTTAAATACTTAATACTTGCCTTGTGGTGACACAACAAACTCATATTAAATATTTAATACTCTATTAATTTTATCATGCTAGAAGGCTTAACGCTCGATATTCCAAATATCTTTGAACGCTTTAGGACTTAATATAAAAATCGAGGGGTTTGTTATTAATTTGTCTCATCTTTGTTTAGCTGCTGCATATATATATATATATAAAATACGCTATTATATTAATGAACATGCTAAGCATGTTTGCATAATATATATATATATATAGTATAAGCATGCACATATGTAATACTATATTCTACCCTGATTGATTATGGACTTTTATTCTAGTTTCGTTCACTAGAGCCACCAAGTGAACCAAAAGGTCAAACCCTAGGGGTGCAAGAAATAATATTTAAATATAACTATTACATTTAAACCCTGCTCCATTACAAACGGGTCTTCAAGCGCCTTTGCTTTCCTCGATCTCTAATTTTTCAAAATTAATTCTAACTATTCCTATTACAAAACTATTTAAAATAAATAGAAACCTTGATCGCTAAGCCAAGGGAAGTACATAGAGAGGGAGATAGAATTTACATTAAGAAAAATTAGAGAAGACGAGGTACGCATAATCCCCATTTAATAAAACCCATACATTCATGCATCCAACTAAAATAAAATCCAATCACATCGTCAATAGTCCATAATCAATCCCATTTATTATCATACACATCACCATACGCATCAATAAATAACATTCATCTATGAATAATAAACATTTAATATATATATTGATATCATTTAATGGGCAAATTTAGTTAAGATAAAATCTATTTTGAATCAAAATAAACTCCTTTATTTTAATCCAAATTTAAATCAAAATAAAACTATTTTATTTTAATTTATCCAATTTTGAATAAAATAAACTATTTTATTTTAATCAAAATCTTTAATCAAAATAAACTCCTTTATTTTAATTAATTATGGAATCCAATTCCATGTAAAAAAAAAAAATCTTTAATTAAAATAAACTCTTTTATTTTAATTAATTATGGAATCCAATTCCATGTAAAAAAAAAAATCTTTTATTAAAGGAAACATTTGATTATCTTTTATTCACAAATAAACTCTTTATTTTTAATAATATGAAATCTTATTTCATATTAAATAAACTCCTTTATTTAAAACACGGATTCTTTCCTATTCACAAATAAACTCTTTTATTTTGAATAATATGAAATCTTATTTCATATCTAAATAAACTCCTTTATTTAAGGAAATTAGATTTTCTTTCCTATTCACAAATAAACTCCTTTATTTTGAATAATATGAAATCTTATTTCATATCTAAATAAACTCCTTTATTTAAGAAAAAAAATCCAATTTCAACTCCAATTAGTTATCATGGAATCCAATTCCAACTCTAATTAGTTAGCATGAAATTTAATTTTAAAATTAAAATAAATCTTTTATTTTAATATTAAAATAAACCTTTATTTTAAAATTAAAATAAACTTTTATTTTAAATTTATTATATTAATATAATATTTAATTTTAAAATTAAAATAAAACTTTATATTTTAATATTAAAATAAACCTTTTATTTTAAAATTAAAATATAATTATATATAATATATATATATATATATATATATATATATATATATATATATATATATATATATATATATATATATATATATATATATATATATATATATATATATATATATATATATATATATATATATATATATATATATATATATATAAATATATTATAAAATAAAAAATATTAAGTATTTTTTTTTTTTTAATTACAAATTCTTATATTTAGCATATATATATTTATATATATATAAATATATATTATATATATTATTAATATATTATTTTATATATATATTTAATTTTTTTTTTTTTTTTTTTTTTATTTTACAAAAATCGATTAAATTTAAAAAATAAAAAATTTCTTTATAAATATATATAAAAATTTTTTAATTTTTTTTTTTCGCATATTTTTTTTTTTTTTTTTTTTTTTTTTTTTTAATAAATTTTATACAATAAAATTATGCCCAATTAAATTGTTCTAAACACATATCAATATACATATCAAATTAAAACAATTAATAATTCGATAAAGGTTTGGCTCGATGCCATCGTTAGGTTTGTAATATTCATAACGCAATCAAATTGCAAAAAAGTGCTAAGCGTGTAAAATCGTAGTTTAAAATTTACAAACCATATACCCGGATCACCCTTTATGCATAATTATTAATTAAAAACGAAAAGATAAAGAATAAAAATCATACCTTGAAGATCGAGCTTCCTCGTGTACAAGTTCACCTCCAAATCCTTTTCGCTCAACTTGAATCCACCGGTTTGGTTCCTTCCTTCGATCAACGTTAGCCACCCAAATGTTTGGCCTCAGAGGTGATCCACCAAGGAAGAAGAAAATTCAAGAAGATGGGTGTTATGGCTCAAACCCTAGTTTTTCTATCTCTATGTAAAAAGGGTACTCTCCAACAAATTGGAATTATTACGACGTTGTTGAAAAGTCAACAACCCCACCACCACCCATAATAAGACTCTCTTATTTATAGATGTGGGCAACCCACCTTAACAATTAAGGAATTGGGTTTTATTTAATTAATTAAATTCTTTTAATTAATTAAGCTCCCTAATCTTATTAGGGATAATTAATTAAACTCCTTTAACTAATTTTCCTTCCTAATCCAATTAGAATAAATGAGAGTATTTATATTAAATTAATTCCTAAACTCTTTAGAAATTAAAATAATAATAATTGTAATAATATTAATAAGACTCCTCTTATTAATTTATATTTAATATTTCTAAAATATTAAATAATAATATTAAGCTATTTAATTTATTCTATCACCATAGATTAAATTAAATATACTTAACATATTATTACGATTATGCCATTAACTTCTTAAATAATTATTCTTCCTTTTATGGTGTGACCCTTTAGGTTCTCCATATTAAAACCTAACAGAATAAATCAATTAGAATAATTTAATCTTATTTAAATAAATAAATTAAACAATTAATTTATTTAAATAAATAATATTTATTCTACAATAGGATGTTTCCCAGCGATCAACGACTTTCCAGATAATATAGATTTCAACATTAATCATAAAAGAACCTTTTGAGTAAATAGTTACTCAGATAATTCAATCCTTCCACCATACAATGTCCCAATTAAATATAAGACATGGAATTATCACAAGTCTTATTTTATTTAATTATATGTATTTCGATCCTTAAATGCACAACTCCAAATAATGCAAATTAGAAACTCCTTTCTAATTTCATTTCTTTCGCCAAGGACTACCGGGTTGTCATTTATCTAATCACATAGACATTTCTCTCTTTATTAGAAGTGGTAGATTCTTTATCGATCATACATTATCTCCATGTACAACTTATTATACCCAAGCATACCTTTGATATACCCTAAGGGTCTTAAGGAATAAGTCAAAGTATAACTCATCATACACAAGATACTATGATGATCTCAAGTCCAAGGATCACTTGTACTACTATCACTACAGAATTCCTATCGACAGCAAATAAAACTCCATTAGGTATTCCTTAATGAGCCACGCTCAAATGAACTTATTCTCTAATAAGCACCTACATACTTGCTTTAGTGTTCCACACAAATGATCATGAGATCAATCATCCTCATCCAACGAGCAAGCAACGATGTACCAATCTATCCGGATTCACTAATCCCCAATTTAGTAATCCAACGATTGGGAACTATTTTAGTTTTTTTTTAAGAATTTAGATCTCATTAGAATGATCATCATCATTATTCTAAAAGCATTGCTTAAAACTACGGGTTTATCACATATTATAAAACAAAGATCATGTAGATAATTAAAAGCCTTTAATAAATTAATACTTTTTATTAATAAATGAATAAGATTGTTACAAAGTATATGCTTTATCATCAAACATGATTGGCTTGTGTGCATACTACTTTTTATAAATAACGGTTGTAGTTATTACTGTTAACATTGTTGAATACCCGGTGGTTAAAATACGATGAATACGCGTTATTAAACAAAAGAATGCACGGTATTGCACACAGTATTTTTGAATTATTGATTCTTACGTGAAAGGCACTACTCAATAATTGTTACATTAATTCTTCTATTCAATATTTTATTTTATTGATTCAATAATTGATCGTTGATATTTTTTATATTATTGTTGTTCAATAATTGTCAACCGCACAAGATTCCATTATCGGATCAATAATTCATAATATTTGAATAATATTATTAGATAACATTATTGGCAATGTCTTGAAAGTTACATCTGAGAGAGGTTTGGTCACCTAATTGCGGCGCCAAGAAGGAGAAATCCTTATCGAAAAGCCCACTCTTTCCGGGAGGCCGCCTGGTTGTCATTATTGTGATTCTATAATATTAATTATGAATAATTAATTATTGATTTAGATACTTGGTGAGTTGATATTCATCAGTGCAAGTTTCCTTGTCATTACATCAGATATCCCGTCGGAAGTCTTTGCGCTTTTGAGGTAAGGGATGGTAAGGGATATTATTTTTTTTTCAGAATGATATTATTTCTTCAATATCATTATCTTTGAAATGTTGATCTCAAGTTTTTATCAAATTTGGAACTTTTTCATGCTAGGGGGTTACTATTCATGGGTTACTATTCATGAGTTACTATTCACGAAGTTACTATTCATGAGTTACTATTCACGAGTTACTATTCACACAGTACTATTCAATGAAGCGTGAAGATGTTTTTGTGGAATTTCTATCTTTTGGTGTGAGAGTTACTATTCACGATATACGGACTATTCACGTATACACGACAATTATTCACGATACCTGTACTATTCAATAGAAAAATAAAATTTCTTCTTTTCGTCAAAACATCTATTCGGATACTAACTTTGATTGTATCCATGTTTTGATCATTCTTGAATTTTACACCACTATGATTATTTTTGAGGTATTTTTGACGTGGATAAAATCAATGCAAAGATGAATGATTTCGAAGAATATCTTTGGCCGAGTGCAAAGATGAATTATTGATGAATATCTTTTGCTTCAGAATGCAAAAGATGATTCGTTGTTGAATATCTTTAGCCAAGAGTGCAAAGATGAATTATTGATGAATATCTTTTGCTCGTAATGCTAAGATGACCGTTGTTGAATATCTTTAATTTCTAGAGTGCAAAGATGAATTATTGATGAATATCTTTGCTCGAAATGCAAAGATGACTGTTGTTGAATATCTTTGGCAAACAGTGCAAAGATGAATTATGATGAATATCTTCGCTCAGTAATGCAAAGATGACCGTTGTTGAATATCTTTGCTTTCAGAAGTAAAAGATGAATTATTGATGAATATCTTTGGCTTGTAATGCAAAGATGACCCGTTGTTGAATATCTTTAGCTTTTGAGTGTAAAGATGAACTATTGATGAATATCTTCGCCCGTGGTGAAAAGATGAATTTATTAGTATGATTATGAACGGGGCGTGATTTGGTATAACCATGATCTTTGATGTTTTGAGTGTAAAGACAAGTGATGAAAATTATCTTTGTCTTGGATGAGAAAAGGAATTTAGAACTACAATTACGATTATGAGTTATACACGTGATTGTGGGAGGAAATTGTTGATTGATGTTACGAGGATAAAACATTGTTGGTGGATTTTTAACATGGAGAAGACAATAGACTTTATAGTCTATTTGACTCTTCTAATGGATTGCTCATTCCACGCAACTATGGTTGAAAAGTTTTATCATCTACCATATGTTCTAAATCTACGATTTATTCGATGAAGACTATTGATAATTTATTTATCTTTAGTCATAATATTCTTTTCTTGAGCTAGTTGTGCTCACCCTTTTGTTTCACAATTCCTTTCGGTGTAATAAAAGTGTATTTGGAGTCGGCGGGGGATAGCGAGGAATAGAGTGGTGGTCTATAGATGTTGAGGGTGAGGTGAATTTAACTTGGAAGGGTGTTTTGTCACTATCATACAAGATGTCTAATGACATACAACCTCGTGTTATCATAAGACATGGTTGTGCTCATCCACTTGAGTATATTTACAAGCACCACCTATATAATCTTGGTGTTTGTTTGGAGTATAATACCCAATTAGAGGCAGTGGAGATAATGATATATCAGAGAAGACTCACCATTGGGAAGAATATGATAGTAATCTTCTCGTTTTTCTTTGGGGTTTATTGGGTCAACGAGGATAATTACGTGGCCATATGATATCTACCATAACCTAAAAGCATGGCCTCCCATGTATGAAGGTTTCTTGAGCACTTCCCAAAGATTCTAATTTCTAAAAGCAGGTTTTGACTATACCTTTATGTAAGGTGTCATTGTGACGTACTTTCTGATTGGTATATATTTGTATCCAAACTCAAAGATATGTGTTGTTGTATTTTGCAATGACAATTGTTGTAATAAAGTTGTAGTTGTTTACGTATCATGTATTTAACCTTTCGAGAATGGGTTGGATGGAATGGACCCTATTTTGGGGTCGTCACACCTAATATTTTAGGAAACAAAATCTTTTTCCTAAAATCCCAAAATTCTTGCCACGTTAGGATCTTTTGCTGCGTGAAACTTGCTTCTTTCCTTTGCATGTAATCTGATTATGTAAAGTTATAAAGGACCACATAATACTAGCTACATGTGAATAACTTGTTGATTAGGATTATATAATTCCCCTCCTCTTCAAAAGGATTTGCCCTCAAATTTGGCACCCCCTCCTCTTGAAAAGGATTTGTCTATAAATTTGGCACATCGTCCTCTCGAAAATGATTTAACCACAAAATTGCCCCTACATAAAAAAACAAACTAAGTTAGTAGTGTCGACGTCGAAATTTTTATTTGTCCATTTTCTGTTCTTGTTCTTTGGTGTTCTCATGTTAGGTGAGATTTGTTTGAAAAAATAAGTGAAAAAGGTCCGACATGTATATGTCGACGATTTAACTGTAAGAGTCGCCAGTTGGTGTTTTTAACTTGTTGCACCAACGCAACCGAGAAAAGGTTTGCACATTGACCCAGTGATGTAACACTGCTAAACGAGTCTGTGAAACCGAGATTTATTTGGGTTCGGGGGCTTGATTATGCGGAGGGAAGGTGTTAGGCACCCCCCGACATTCGTGTTACCACAATGACCGCCACTTTTCAAGTCATTGTTATATGAATATGTGTGTGTGTGTGTGTGTGTATGTATGTATGTGGGTCAATGTGCTGTTATTTGGAAGTAGTGTGAGGCCTCGTTCGCACCTATATACAAAGGGTTTGAATTTGCATAAAAATATAGTTTTAAACAAGATATGGCAATGATGTTTTGTAAAAGAGGTTTTTCAAACTCTGTGCTCAATAGTAATTGAGGCCTTTGATACTAACATTTTATTAAATGTTCGGTTTGGTTGATTTTATTTTCGAGATGCGAAGCATCTTTGAGAAAATAATATATAGTAGTGTCGAACTCCTCATGGGAATGAAAGCCATCTAAGGAAATTCAAACACCGTGAATAATTTACAAGCTGCTTACAGCTGAAAATGTCCATCACGGGAACCGAATCTAGATTCAGTAGATTGAATCTGTGATCACATGATTCCTAGGCTCACATGATGCCGCAATTTATATGAAAGCAGTAAGCAATTATATATATATATATATATATAAGCTATAAATATATATATATATATATATATATATAGACATGATCAACCACCACGAAGCACCTCCATGGGGAATCGGAAATGTAAATATATAAAAGTGGTAAATATATATATAAAGACATGATCAACTACCACGAAGCACCTCCATGGAGGATCGGAAATTTAAATATATAAAAGCGGTAAATATATATATAGAGACATGATCAACCACCATGAAGCACCTCCATGGGGGATCAGAAATGTAAATAAAGAAATAAATATGATCAACCGCCACGAAGTAAACTCCACAGGGACTAAATGTAAATAACACAGTAAAAACGATCAACCACCATGAAGTAAACTCCAAAGGAATGGAATGTAAATAAAGCGGTAAAAAGGCCACAGTAAACTCCGAACTGATGTAAATGTAAATATATATATAAGCGGTAAACACATGATGATATATCGATTATTTCTGGTTTATCATTTCAAATGATTTGTCATATATATATATATATATATATATATATAAGTAAATAAACGCTCAAGACGTGAGTCCAGACTCAATCGAGGTATAATTCGATAATGTTAGTCCATATATGTGACGATTTGATTGTTTGAGTTGTGATTCTGGGGACAGAATCCTTGTAAGGAGGGAAGGATGTAACAATCCGAAATTTCAAATTGTAATTTTAAATATTTATTGAATATATAAATATTTATTTAAGGTGTTTATTGTTGAATAAATATTTATTGATGTGATGGTTGTTAATAAATATTTATGAATCTAAATTTATTAGATAATATTCTAAATTAAATTAATTTATAATTTAGAGAATTGTTATATGTCATGAGGTGTTATATTGTTGATTAATAATTTAAAATGGTATGTTAAATTATTAAATAAAATTATAATAAAATCATAGTGTTGTGTTATTTGTTTAAATGGTATATTTAATTAAAATATAGTGTGTGATTAATTTAATTGGTTAATGTTGGATATGTAAATCCAAATAAATAAGATGTAATTATAAATTATAAACTAAATTGTTTATAAAATAAATTAAAGGAGTTTAATTTACTTTTGCCAAACAAGGCTTAAAATATTAAGTCTTTAATATTTAAAGGGTTTTGCCAAACAAAGCCTTATGGCTTTTGGATTTGTAATTTTTGAATTTAAATAATATAAATAAAATAAAGTAAGTAATAAATATAATATAATTATAATCTAAACGTTAGTTTGTAACTGATATTATATTTAGTATGCCTATTATGGCTATATCAGTTTTTGTATTATTACGCATTCTAGTGGCTAAGTCTGAGAGTTTCAGAGAGAATTGAGAGAGAAGCTGTGAGAGTATTGAGAGAAAACCTAAGGATTACCAAGCAATTTCAGCGATTTTAGCAAGGATTATCAAGCTTATTGAAGGTATTGTTCATACCTTTAATATTATACATATATGTATATATATATATATATATATATGAATTTACGACATAAAATTCTATCCTCTGTGAATTCCATATTTTTGAATTGTTGCTATACAAATGAATTGTGGTGATTATTCAGGTTGGTGAGGTTTTAGTTTGTATATAAACAAGAAATTGTATTCTAATATCAGTTAAAAGTAGGAAAAATTAACGACAGTATATATTTTGCATTTGGCTTATGAAAGTACCAAATTTAGTGGCTAGTTTGTATGTTAAACTGTAAATTGAGGCTTGATTATGCTAGTTCATTAAGAAACGAAGATAACGCAATTTGAACGAAGCAATTTGGACAAGAATTGTGTTTACAGTGTTGATTTTCGTGAAGGATGTCAAAAATTGAGTTTTTATATGAAAACAAGAAATTTGAGAAATTAAACTAGTTTTAGTTGATGTTAAATTGCTCTAATTGGTTGAAAATATGTTCGCAAACATGTTTGTAATAGTTCTATACCAATTGTTTGTGTTAAATTCATTATTTGGTGGGTGAAATTCGTGTTAGTTGGGCTAAAATTGATTATTATTTATAGTCGTTTACGGTTTTGTTCAGGTATGACTAAGCATATTTTGTGTACGATGCAAGGCCAAAATGGCATAATCGACCGGTCCCTAAGCTTGTGTATGTAAGCGCAATTGCCATACACCTCTCCGAGACAGTTTTTTTCATTACATCTCTGTAGACCTTAAAACACCATATAGCTTGGTCTAAGGTTATGTTAAGGTGTCAAACATGTAACAACAAGGTTAAAACAGAGTCGTGTTATGTGGTTAGTAAATTCAAAGTTTCAAATGATTAGTAAGTGATGAACGTGGTATATTAGAACTTAGTGAGCATGATGAATAGTAAACAGGTGTTGTGAAGGTTAACACTTGAAATTTCTGATATTTGTATGGTAGCATAAGACTTGTGCTAAAATAATAAGTCTAACTAGAAATGTGTATTATGTTGGAACGTGAATGTTAGTATATCTAATAGATGGTGGTTCTAAACCTATGTGTAGGTGAACGTGAGTTTAATATTATAGCTTACGCTCGGGGCAAGTTTCTAAACCTTATCTTTTTACATTAAGCAAGTTTCTTACTTTAAACTTTCGTTATTGCTTAACTCTTGTATTCCTAATCATTATTTGAGCAAGCTAGCTATGACTTTAACTTTATTCGAACAAGTTTTGAATTCCAATATTTATTGATGTATTCTAACTTGTTTATTGTTAGACAAGTTTCTTTATTGTCATTCGTGTATTATGAATGCAATTTTCTTGAATTCTAATTTCTAATGTTGAATTATCTTATTTTATTTACTTGACACAAGCTATTCTCATAATGAGCAAGTTTTATTTTTAGCTTGCTATTTCTTAATGTATATTCAATAATTCATAGCCCTAGCTTAATATTATTCAAGCAAGGTTTATTGTCATTCAATAATTATGCTTTGTAGTTGTTTCTAAGCATGAGTTCAAGATATAGTTAATTCGCTTACACTTATTCATTGTTCCATATTATGTTATTATTGATCAACTGTTGTGTTATCAAACACTAATGAATCAACTAGTCCTCTAGTTGATGACCGTTAAACTTCAAATTACCCTTGAAAGCTTATCCAAACCAAACTTTTTTGGTGCGGACTTGTACTCTAAAAACTGAGAAGAACAACCCTATTATAGGGGATACGCAATGCGTTTAGATGTTTGCGCACAATACATTGTAATACGAAGGGCTGATCCCCCTAAGTACGAGGAGTCCTTATAGTCTTATGACTGTTAAAGTTGGAGTTGAAAGATTACTTACAACTATGGACATAGTTCGTGGTCTTATGACCCCCAGATATATCTTCCATATTTTGATTCCAGTCTTTGGTTATCATTGATAGAGTACTATTCAGTTTTGATGAGCCTATTCATTGGCAGTTATTATTATCCTGTTGATTCATTGCTATAACTAGTGTGCATTTGTTTTGCTCACTCTTGCTTAAATATAATTGTTGCAGCTAAAGTTGAGAAGGTAGATGAGCCTTCAACTAGCAAAGGAAAGGGAAAAATGTACAAGTGATGAAGACTTGTAATTTTTATTTATTGTTATGATGATAGACTTTTAATTAACGATGTGATGTAATAAATTTATTTCCGCACTTATATGATGATTAAGGTTAGACAACCTGGGAAGATTCTTATTTAATGATGTAATCCTATTTAAAGGGAGGATTTATGATTTAATTTTATTATACTTGGGTAGATAGATATGAATGATTGGATAGTGAACACCAAATCTTGTGGGAATGAAGTACCTAGATTTGGGGGTGTCACAATATATACAAATAGAAATGAAAACCACGGACCGAAGTCCGGGCCTACACACACAACACGACTCTCAACGTGAAGAATAGTGTGTGCAAAGATGATGAGAAAGGCTTTAAAGTGTGTAAGAAGGCTTACAGTGGACTGTCAAATAAGACTTCTATAGCTTTAAGTGGATGAACACTCGGCTCCCGCCGGTAAAAATATGACAACATATGAGCTCACAAGTGTTTAAAATGAGAAAGCACTCAGTTTATAGTGTGTATAGACCAAATTGGACAGGGCTTCCTCGCCTTTTCTCTTGCAAATATGGCCAAGCCCTCTATTTATAGAGGGGGAGTCAGTGTACAATGGCGAAGAAAGTGTACCTACGGCGGCTGAAGGTGTACCTCTGGCGGCAGCAGGTGTACTGTGGTATGCCCTGTGTTGCCCGGGCAATGTGTGTCCCACCGTATCAAAGTACGTGCACTTAGACGACGCGTTGTTCGCTCGAATCTTCATAACTTTTAATCCAGGAGTCCGATGGAAGCGTGCCATACCATTTCGGAAAGCTCTTTTCGAGAGCTATGCAATGACATAGGATTTGCCCTTTTTGATTCCAGGAAGATGGGTCCATGACCAAAATGGCATTTTTGGGTTTCCGTCAGGCAGTCCGTTGAGCCGCTTTGCGTAGTTTGCGTTCAAAAGTTAAGATATGGTTCTTGTGGGACTTATTTTGAAGAAGTTTGAGTTAAAATGATTTGATGTGATTTTAGTTGAATTTGAGTTGGCAAAATGACCATTTTACCCCTCCCAAGGTTATCTCGGGTTTAGGCGCAGTTGTGGCAGTCTTTTCTCAGGGTTATCTTTGAGATTGGCCTACTGTCGACTCTGAATGTCCTCAAGGTTATCTCTGAGGTTGGCTTGACCTCGCGGAGTTGACTCCAGGCTTTGTACTTGATCTCCTGGGGTTATTTCCGGGGTTAGAACTGACTTTCCTGGGGTTATTTCTGGGGTTGGCAACTGATTTCTCGGGGTTATCTTCGGGGTTGGAAAATTGCTTTCCCGGGCTATCTCCGGGGTTAGAATTGATGTTGTGATCCTCCAGGGTTATCTCTGGAGTGTGATAAAGACGCTTTTATCCTCCTACAAAGTTAGTAACAGGAAAAAGAAATTTTGAGTGTCTACAAATGCCCCTCTTTATCATATTCATGCAATGCAATGAAATGGACATGATAAAGATTACTAGACACTTGAAATATGATAAGGTATTTTGAATAATGCAAATCACAATGTAATGAATGTTATGATGAATGTTAAAATGCTTTCGCAAATCGCAGTTCGCAAGTTGTATATCGTATTTCACACTTCGCATTTGGCCAATCGCACTTCACAATTCGCACATCACATTTCGCATATTGAATATCATAAATCACATTTCGCAAATTGTAAATTGTAAATTGCTTTACCTTTACCGGTTATTGTTGATGCCTATGCTGGTGTTGACTCCAACGGTTTAGCTTTTTATCGGTGTTGTTGATGCTTATTTGATGAAGATAAGTTGAGATGTTTTCTACATCTCTGTTGGGGATGAAGTTCTAAAATCATCGGACCTTCCCGATGCATACGCTGGTAGTTTACAACGGTGCCTACCCTGCTAGTAGTTTTCTAGGCTAACATCGCCAAACTGTTTTGGTTCCCACTCGAACGGTGGTATACAAAGCTTTCATTGCTGAAATGGCCCAATGTTATGTAGAATTGATGCCAATGGTTTAGAATACCGATTATTCTGATACCGTCACTGAAGTAATATTCAACGGCTTAATTCACCAAACTCTGCCTGATGTTACGTTGGATTGATGACAACCAACTGATGTCAACGACGAAATTTTCCTCTAGATATTTAATGTGCGCGCATATTTAAATCTACAGGAGATGCATGCTAAATGTTAATTGTGACGCCCCCAAAATAGGTATACATCACCTATCTTGGGTCGCCAAAAAATACACCACTGACAACTTTATTTATACAACTATCGTGCAAAAATATAACAACACATACGTTGTGAATTTGATATATATACCCACTCTGACTCATGTCACAATTACACCTTACATAAAGGTACAGTCAATAATTGTTTTAGAAATTAAAATCTTTGGGAAGTGCTCAAGGAAACCTTTGTACATGGGAAGCCATGCGGCTAGGTTATGATAGATATCATATGTCCACAGAATTATCCTTGGTTGACCCAATAGACCCCAAAAAAAACAAGAAGATTACTATCATCTTTTTTCCAATGGTGAGTCTTCTCTTGACATATAATTATCTCTTTTGTCTCCAAGTGTAAATTATATTTCAAATAAACTCCAAGATCATATAGGTAGTGCTCGTAGATATACTCAGCAAGTGGATGTGTACAACCCTGTCTTATGATAACACGAGGTTGTATGTCATTAGACATCTTGTATGATAGTGGCAAAACACCCTTCCAAAGTTGGGTTCACCTCACCCTATTCGGTTCACCAAAATTAAATATCAAATGACGTATACAATATGACACATTTATCTAAAGTTCTCAACAAAATTATTTCCATACTATTTAGGGAGAACCTCAAAAGCTATAGACCACCGTTCTATTCCGGTTATCTCCCTCAAAAACAACACTCTTATTACGAAATGAATTGTGAAGCAAAAGGGTGAGCACAACTAGCCCGAGAAAGAATATCATGACTAAAGATAATTTACATCATCAATAGCCTTCATCAAGTAATAAATCGGAGATTTAGAACATATGGTAGATGATAAAACTTTTCAACAATAGTTGCGGTGAACGAAGCAATCCATTAGAAGAGTCAAATAGACCATCGTGTCTATTATCTTCTCTATGTTAAAAGTCCACCAATAATGTTTTATCCTTGTAACATCAATCAACAATTCCTGTCCACAATCATATGAATAACTCGTAATCATAATTGTGATTCTAAATTCCTCTTTGCACCCAAGACGAAGATAATTTTTATCACCTATCTTCACCGAAACATCAAAAATCATGGTTATACCAAATCACAATTGCTGCTCATAATCATACTAATAATTTCATCTTTGCACTACGACCAAAGATATTCATTAACAATTCATCTTTGCACTACAGGCCAAAGACATACAACTGTATTTTAGAAGAGTCAAGTAGAGCATGATATCTACTATCTTCTATGAATTTAAAAGTTTATTATCAATATTTTATCGCTGAGACTCGGCTTAATAAATAATCCACATCATCGAATCACCACTGCACTATGGCTAAGGATATTCGTTAATATCACATCCATGAATTATCAATGCACTACAGGCCAATGATATTTATTATTATCACATCCATGAATTAATATTTCATTGTTGAGACTCAGCTCAATAATTAATCCACATCATCGAATCATCCCTGCACTACAGGCTAAGGATATTCATTAGTATCACGACCACGAATTATCTATGCACTACGGGCCAAAGATAATCGTGTTTTCATCAACGGTCATGATCATGCCATAAAACAATTCAACTTTGCACCCTTGGTCGAAGAGAATCCATAGCCATAATCATACCAAAAACTGTCCATCAATGCACTACAAGCCAATGAGGACTTTTTCCACATCATTTGTAACATTACTGTAAGACCCCAAATTATTAATAAATAAAATTTATTTTCCTCTATTTATTATTTTGAAATAGTAAGGGTTGATTTGATTAATGTGGATAGTTATGGGTAACATACGCAAATATTTCGAATAAGCAAGTGGTTATAAAATATTCATTATTGTGGAAAATATTCGTTTGGTCGTGGAATATTCGCATCGCATTTGGGAATATTAAATTTACGCCAAGTGATTTTTTGTGGGCCCCATAACGAAAAAGCGATTGGATGAAGAAAACGACAAATATAAGTTGTTTATAAATAACGGCGTAGTTGTTACACAATTAATCTTGTTGGAATACCCGGTGGTTAAAACACACTAATACTGGCGTTGTTGAGCAAGAAGACATTTCGGTATTCCACCAATTATTGATTCTTACGTAAGAAGGCACTACTCAATAATTGTTACGTAATTCGCTATTCGATATTTTATTTTATCGATTCAATAATTCTTTGCATTGATATTTTATATTATCGTTGTTTCAATAAATTGTCATTACACAAGATTTTCCATTATCGGAGCAATAATTCATATTATCTCGAATAATATTATTGGATAACATTATTGGTAATGTCTAGAAAGTTCATCTAAGGAGAGGTTTGGTCACCTAATTGCGGCAAGAAGTGAGAGAGATCCTTATCGAAAGCCCCCTCTTTCCGAGATTGGCTTGGTTGCCAGAGATTGTGATTACGTAATATTATTTGTGAATAATTAATTATTGATTTATATGATGAGGAAAATATTGATTTTATGTGGATATAGATGGAGAAAAATTTTAATGTGACAATTGTTGAAAATTAATATTTTATCTTTTCTCGATAAAATAATTCATTTAAATATATTATTTTAATAATATATTAACGGTGATATTTTATAATGAATATGGGATATATGAGTATATAAGGAGGAAGAGTATTTTTGTGGCAATAAATGTTTAACACGTATTTTGTGTGTTGGTGGACACAATTATCGGATAGAAATTTGATTATAGCTTGTAAAATCGCTTGGTTTGTGGATTTTGGTCAATTTTCATTTTGGAATTTGGAAACACTTCCTTACGCAAAGTTGTAGATAATGGAATTTCCTATGGAAATATGCGAGTTTCGAATTTTTCTGATAAAAGAGCTATTTATTATGAATTATTTAAGTTCCAAAGCTCTGAAATAATTGATTTTGGAAGTTTTAATTATGTTTTTAAGAAAAACGTTTTTCAAATGTTGGTGGCCATCTTTAACATGTGCTTGGTGGCTAAAATCAGATTTCAAAGTGGGCGTAGGAATGTGTTTTGTAAATATTAATATTATATTAAATTTTTTACTTTGGTGTTCTAAGCATTTTCCTATAAATAGGGTGCTTAGGTTAGAATTGAAAATCACAATGTAAACCGAAGTTTTCTCTCTATATTATCGAGTGTATTCTTGTGAGTATTTTGAGTATACTTTGAGTATTGCTATACGATGCAAGTTCAAGTCATAGCCTATATCAGGTGTTTCAAATTTAGAAGATCGATCTTTCGAGGTAAGGGATGTTATTTTATTCGAAAATGATATTATTTCTTTAATATCATTAAGTCGTAAATATTGGTTGGAAATTTTATCAAATTTGGAACTTTTTCATGCCTTGAGTTACTATTCATGAGTTACTATTCACGAGTTACTATTCACGAGTACTATTCACGGCGTGACGATGTTTTTGGGAAATTTCTATCTTTTGGTGTCTTGAGTTACTTATTCACGATACTCAAGACTATTCACGATACGTAACTATTCACGAATCACTTGCATTATTCATCTAAAAAATGAAATTTCTTCTTTTGTCCAAAATATCTATTCGGATACTAGCTTTGATTGTATCCATGTTTTGATCATTCTTAAATTTTACTCCACTCTAATTACTTATGAAGTATTTTTGAACTTGGATTGTTTAAAATACGAATCCTTAATATTTGTTCTTTTGTTTCCTTTGGATTCGTGTTCTTTAAAATATTTTTCATCATCCTCGGTCCTAAATGATGATATTATCGAATATCTTTGGCCCAGTAGTGCAAAGATGAATGATTTTTTTGATGAATATCTTTGGCCCGTAGTGCAAAGATGAACAGGTGTTGAGATGAACATGACCGAGTGATGAATATCTTTGGCCCGTAGTGCAAAGATGAACAGGTGTTTAGATGAACATGACTAATCGATGAATATCTTTGGCTGTAGTGCAAAGATGAATATTTGATTCCAGATATATATTGATTGATGTTACGAGGATAAAATATCGACGATGAACTTTTAAATTCATATATAGAAGATAGTAGTTTGCATTCTCTACTTAACTCTTCTAATGAATTATTTTTTTTTCCGCTACGAAGATTTATTTAAAAAGATATTATCGGTTGTCTATTGTATTCTATTAGATTTTTCCTGTTGAAGACTAACGATAATTTGTTGTATATTATCTTAGTCATAATGTTCTTTCTTCGGGTTAGTTGAGCTCACCACTTTTCCTTGTTGTTCCATTTTCTTCTCGTGGAAGGCGAGAATGTAATAAAGTACTTAGTAGGGTATGGAATGAAGGTTTAGAGAGAGTTGTTTAGTAGTCCTCACCATTTTTGTAAAATAATGTATCAATAATTATGATGGGGATTTATTTGTGTGTGGATATTGTCTAGATGGCGATGATTCATATTTAAACTCACAGTTTATATGTTGTAATAATAAAGTTATAGTTATTTCTGTACCATGTATTTGGCGACTCAGGATGGGTTGGGATGGAATGGACCTTTTTTGGGGGCGTCACAATTACGGTCATGATTATACCGAATAATCCCTAGTCATAATCATACCAAGTCCATCTATGCACTAAAGGCCACAGATGACTTTCTACATAATATAAACATGAGGATAATGACAATGATATAAAGAATCAATCAAATGAGATAAAGGATAAATATTAAACATTTATAATACAGTTTATCCAGCGTTCAATAATAACCAAATGTTATCAATCACTTAATAATCTCATAATCTAATATCATTAATATTATAACAATATTTTAATCATTCTTAAACTTATAAACAATTTATTTTAATTGTTTACACTATACTAATTAATGCATTTAATCATCCTAAAATGCCAAACTCATAAGATTTCATCATCAATAACCAAAACTCTCATCACAAATCTGTATATACCTTATATAGGATTTCTAAGCCATAAAATCCTATTTTCTAAATTTGTTACTTCACATAACATATTTAATTCATTTACTCATAACTAGTTCGTTTTCATGAAAAATACCAAATTAATCCCAAAAATATTTCTTTTCTAGAATTTAGCAGAATATAGTCTCATATTAAACATATATTTTTCTCAAAATTTTAAAAATTCATTTACTATTTTTCATATGGCCAAAACTATCGAATATTTAGACATTTTTTATAAACTAAACTTTTGTCTAAAAATTCCGAAATTTACACAGTATACTTCTGTTACATATATGTACTCCCAATAAAAATTTCACCAATTTTGGAGTTAACCACAAGGAGTTATAAGGGTTTACTTTTAAAATAGTCTTTTCCCATAAAATTCACAAATCTTAATCTATATATCCAAAATTCGCCATTTTTGGACACAATATAGAAAACACATCAAATTATCATTTTAAATTTTTCCAGAATTTTTGAGGGTCAGAAAAATTACAAAACTACAAATGGATTTTCACCCGCCATGCGGTAATCCACGTAGGCAGATCATTTTAATGTAATAATAAAGAATGGAATAATGAAGAATTCACCATGCATGCGATAGACCGCATGCAGACATGAGTTATTCCCAACGAATAATAAAGAATGGAATCAGTCATGCGTAATCCTTACATGCATGTGATATTCCAATGTAATAATAAAGAATGGAATAATGGAGAATTTCACCATTTATGCGGTACTTGCATGATACATGTTATTCAACATAATAATAAAGAATGGAATAACAACCCTTACGAGTATTGAAATAAAATAACTCTCTTCATGAATACGAAAGAATAATACCCCTTACTATAATAATAATATTCCTTACCTTAAAAAGAAGAGTATTCTGACGGGTAGGGCGAGGATATTCTTGAAGAAAACTTATCTTGCTTTTCACGCTCAAAGCTTCTTAAAACTCTAAAGAAATATGCTCAAGATTATGAAGAAGAATTCTCCGAATTTCGGTGTGTTTTCAATTCTAACTAAGCATCCTATTTATAGGAGAATAGAAAGGATACTATGCAATAAAATGTAATATATTCTATTTATTAAATATATATATATATATTTATATATTTTATTTAAAATCTAATAAAACAAATAACTTTATAAAAGTATTGCATTTTATATAAAAAAAATTTACTATGCAAACTACTATGCACTATCTGAAAACACTATGCATAATAAAATATATATATATATATATATATATATATATATATATTCTATTTATAATCTAATAAAACAAATAACTTTATAAAAGTATTGCATTTTATATAAAAAGATTTTACTATGCAAATACTATATGAGAATACTATATGCAAAACACTATGCATAATAAAATATAATATATTCTATTTATAATCTAATAAAACAAATAACTTTATAAAAGTATTCTATTTTATATAAAAGTTTTTCGTTTTATTACATTTATAATAATAATAAAACAAAATTCATCATCATTATTATAATTCACACTATTAATCGATTTCAGTCGTTCCAAGAAAGGGGGGCTTTCAATAAGGATTTCTCCCTATCAAGCACAATTAGGTGACCAAACCTCTCCTTAATGAGAACTTCAGAACATTGTTAATATTGCAAATAATAATATTAATAACTTTGTCATCTCAATTATTGATTTAATAATATATAAAATATCACAATAATTGAATCAAATAACGTGAGATACTATGCAACAATTCTTGTAGTAATAATTGAACAAAACTTAGTGACTTCTCAACGTAAGTATCAATAATCAATACCGTGTGCTACTTATGCAACCACGCGTAGACATCGTACTTTTACTCTTGGGATAGTTCAACAAGATTAACGGTAAAACTTCCGCCGTTATTTTCATAAAAAATATTTCTGTCGTTTTCTCATTCTGACAAAAATTCCGTTGTAGGGTCCACCACGAATATTCCCTGTTAAAATGAATATTCCCCGACCAATCGAATATAATACAATAACTTGCATACTTTATAAAATTTATAAATACTACCCACAACTATAACATTATCCCAAATCCACACCATAATATTAAATAAATATTTCGAGAAAATTAAATCTTTATTCATAAAATTTAGGATTTTACAATCTCCCTCCTTAGGTTTGTAATATTAATATTCATAACAATCAAATTGCAAAAAAAGTGTGAGCGTGTAAAATCGAGTTTAAAAAATTTTACAAACCATATACCGGATCACCCTTTATGCATAATTATTAATTAAGCGAAAAGATAAAGAATAAAATCATACCCTTGAAGATCGAGCTTCCTCGGTACAAGTTCACCTCAAATCTTTTCGCGTTGATCTTGAATCCACCGGGTTTGGTTCCTTCCTTTGATCGGCGTTAGCCACCCAAATGTTTGGCCTCAGAGGGTGATCCACGAGGAAGAATAAAATTCAAGAAGATGGGTGGTTGGCTAAACCCTAGTTTTTCTATCTCTATAGAAAAGGTGTACTCTCCAACAATTGGAATTATGTCGTATGTTGAAAAAATCGACAACCCATACACCCGTAATAAGACTCCTCTTATTTATAGATGTGGACAACCCACCTTAACAATTAAGGAATTGGGTTTTATTTAATTAATTAAATTCTTTTAATTAATTAAGCTCCCTAATCTTATTAGGGATAATTAATTAAACTCCTTTAACTAATTTTCCTTCCTAATCTATTAGGAATAAATGAAAGTACTTATATTAAATTAATTCCTAAACTCTTTTAGAAATTAAAATAATAATAATTAATAATAATATTAATAAGACTCCTCTTATTAATTTATATTTAATATTTCTAAAATATTAAATAATAAATATTAAGCTATTTAATTTATTCTATCACCATAGATTAAATTAAATATACTTTTATATTATTACGATTATGCCATTAACTTCTTAAATAATTATTCTTCCTTTTATGGTGTGACCCTTTAGGTTCTCCGTATTAAGCAGGTTGTGAATAAATCAATTAGAACAATTCTAATCTTATTTAAATAAATAAATTAAACAATTAATTTATTTAAATAAATAATATTTATTCTCTGATAGGGATAAGCCTCCTAGCGATCAGCGACTTTCGGATAATATAGATTTCAACATTAATCATAAAAAGAACCTTTGAGTAAATAGTTACCGTCTGATTCAATCCTTCCACCATCTGATGTCCCGATTAAATATAAGGCATGGAATTCTTGTCAAGTCTTATTTTATTTAATTATATGTATTTCGATCTTAAATGCCTGACTCAAATAATGCAAATTAGAAACTCCTTTCTAATTTCATTACGCCTTACCCGAGGACTCTTTGGGTTGTCATTTATCGAATCACATAGGACATTTCTCTTCTTTTATTAGAAGTGGTAGATTCTTTATTGATCATACATTATCTCCATATCTGACTTATTATACCCAAGCATACCCTTTGATATACCCTAAGGGTCTTAAGGAATAAGTCAAAGTATAACTCATCATACACGAGAATACTATGATGATCTCGAGTCAAGGATTACTTGTACTACTATCACTTCTGAGGAATTCTATTGGCGAGCAAAAATAAAACTCCATTAGGTATTCCTTAGCGAGCCGCGTTCGATGAACTTATTCTCTAATAAGCACCTACGTACTTGCTTTAGTGTCTCACACAAATGATCGTGAGATCAATCATCCTCATCGATGAGCAAACAGCGTATGTACCGATCTATCGGATTCACTAATCCCCAATTTAGTAATCAATGATTGGGAACTATTTTAGTTTTAAGCTTTCTAAGAATTTAGATCTCATTAGAATGATCATCATCATTATTCTAAAAGCATTGCTTAAAACTATGGGTTTATCACATATTATAAAGCGACATCATGTAGATAATTAAAAGCCTTTAATAAATTAATACTTTTTATTAATAAATGAATAAGATTATTTACAAAGTATATGCTTTATCATCAAACATGATTGGCTTGTGTGCATACTACTTTCAATCTCCCACTTGCACTAAAGCCCGATCGTCATGGTATCTCATACTCTTCTTCTCTAAGTGGCGATTATCCTGCTTTGTTGGATAAGCTTTAGTTAATGGATATGTAATGTTGTTCTTGAGAGTCCCTTATCTATATAGTGATTTCCCATCTTTCGATGATTCTAATAATCAAATGAAAGTGCCCTGACACATGTTTAGATCGAAGATGAGACTTAGGAACTATTCTAGTTACGTAATGAACTTTTAATCAAACAATCAACTTGCGACTTCATTTATAGCTATATACTTTGTCTTTATCACTAAACCGACAACTCTTTCTTTGTTTGGAACCTTTCGATTCTTTGCACCACTTTATTCGAGATAACGCTTTACCTTAAAGTGGATTTTTACGTCATCTTAGTGCATACGAAAAACTTGAGTGCATTAAGCCCTCTAGTTTTAATTTAGACCCACCATGAATATGATCACATCCTTAGTCTTGGGTTAAGAACTTTAAGATGTTTTCAGCGACTTCATAGTGAACTTCTCTCGAATATGGTGATCGACATCGGTCTCGTATATTTCATTGCATACATGATTGTCACTCATGCGACGATCTCTCTTTTCGAGGAGTCGTGGGGACTATTAAAAGAGATACACTCCATAGCTCATCAACATGAGACATCTCTTGGGTTTGCCATGCTAAGCGACTTTAGCATCAAATGAATATCGTTCCTTGGGTTAAGTCGAGCATCTTTTAAATCTATCTATATAGATTTATATCCCCGATAAAGATACTCTTCCCAAATCATTCATGGAGGAATGTTTAGACAACTTTATCTTTCTTGATTGTAGCATTGGTATGTCATTCCTCAGTAGTATCAACAGTAGTATATCAACATATAATACTAGAAATTTCTTTAGGCTCGCTCCATTTTGACCCTTTTGTACACACTAGAACTCTTACCTCATCGTATGTAACTCTGGATCATCATCTTACATGATCGTACCTCATCATCATCATCCATGATGAATCCATACCTCTAGGTATCTTGGTACTTATTCAGATTTACGATTGATTTGTGGTACAATAGGTCTATCTCTGAGTTCCTCTTATTTGACTTATAGTGTTTTGTGGTTCTTGAACTCTTCAAGATCTATTATCCTCCACTAGCCCCTTTTAATGATAAACACCTTTATCTTAGAAGGAAGCGTGTTTCATAACAAACACCTTTTGCTAAGTAGAATTATAGAACATATACCTAAACTTACTTTAGGATGTCCCACAAATCTGTACTTGTCAAATCTTGTCCCAAGCTTATCCTTTGAAACCTTTTCACAAAGTTGGACAACCCTTATCTTAACATACTTAAGATTAGGAATCCTCCACATCCATAACTTTTATGGAGTCTTGGGGTAGGATTTTGAGGTTACCATTTTTTCGTGATATGTCGACCATTTCTAGGACATGATCCCAGAAGGATCTTTGGAATGTCGGTAAAATCATTATGGATAGTACCATGTTCAACAAGGTATGATTTTCCTTTCGGATACATCAATCAATTATTGCGTATCGGGATGTGTCCATTGAGAAAACCATTTGAGATGATCTAGAAACTTATTGCACAAGTATTTATTCCTTGATCTAATCAAAGAATCTTAATACTTTGCCAATTTGTTTCACTTACGAATTCTTTGAACCTTTGAATAATTCACACTTGTATTCAACAAATACATACATTGACTCTTTGAATGATCATCTCCTTTTCTTATACTAATTTGTTCGATATATAAAAAATTATTTTCACGTAAGTCAGTATACAAAATTTATTAAGTAATATTCGGTTCTATACAAAACATTATTATTATAAATAGAACAACAATTGTTCTTAATTATAATACCAAAGATTTCATTGTCCAATGATAAAATGGAAATAATATTTTTAACAAGGCTGGAATCTGATAACAACTTATTGACTTAATAGATTTGCGTAGGCATTGCTAAACTATAAGTTTCTATGGCTAATATGGCAACCTTTGCTTCATTTTTCCACACATAGGATTACTTATATTTGTTTAGCTTTCTACTTACCTTGGTCCTTCATAAATCTATATTTATGATAACCAAAGTCGGTATCAATACCCAGTAGAACCTTGACTTAAAGAAAAATTTATTTAAATCATGAACAAAATTGTATTTATATAGAAACTTCACTAAGCTTCTTTGGTTAGCCTCTGCAAGATGCTTCTTCATGATTTCTTTCGGTGTCGAGGGCTTATTGCGGTGGAAGCAAACTCCTTTGCTATCATCCGTATCGTTTTGTTCTTATTATCCTTTGTTTTTGCCTTTCTATTTACCTTCTTTGAATCGTTCTTCTTTTAGGAAGATCCTTTGGCCCCTACCGGTAAGACTTGGTCTTTCTTGGTTGGAAAGTGACTCTCGACATTTTTCAACATGTTAAGCAAATCGGTGGCGATATCTAGCTTGTTCATATGAAAAATTCACAACAATTGTGAAAGAGTTAAGGGAGTGAGTGCGAGATCAAATCTTGGCTCAACTCTCCATCCATGACAAAACTTCGTTGTCTAATTGATCGATCAAATTGATTATGTTAAGGACTTTTTATGCATACTATAGTGCCATTGGCCATTCTAGATCGGAAGAGCTCCTTAGATATGTCGATATCTATCGAGTCTACTTTCCTCACCATCGACTACTTGATGTGCGGGAATATAGTAGAAGCATCCATAGTTTCATCTTTGTGTTGAAGCTCGTTACTCGTGGATCTGAGCATGATGCATTGAGCCATTGTGCATCATCTTGCCACTTTCTAAAAGTAGCAATCTCTTCCTCGGAGGCATTATGCGCAACCATTGCGAGGATAGGCGTATTAAGGACATAAGATAGCTTTTGACTATGAGAACTATTCTCAAATTCCTTAACCAATCCAGTTTAATTGGTACGGTTAATTTAGCATCTAATATGCTTATGATGATAGTAATTTTAGACATTGTAAAATTACGTAAATGAATTTGTAATTAACAACATTTTAACATACATTCTTTTATTAATTACCAAAATAAATTAGGTCTTGTTTTAAATTGGTATCTCCACTATTTTCTTCAAACTATATTACCCTCACTTATATAGTTGGCAAAATCTAATTAAAGATTTGCTAGTGAGAATAAGGATCCCATTTCAAATGTATATAGCCTTGTGGTGACTGACAAACTATATATAAATAAATAGGTGAACAACTTTTGTCGATTACATCAACTATCTGACTCCTTGTATTTTGCCTCTTAGATTATTTTGATCAGTGGTGGCACATCAGAATCAAAATTATCCAAGTTAAGTCAACCTAGCACTCCATATATTGAAAAAAGAAAAATATCATCCTTGTGGTGACCTGACAAAACAATATTGTTCAATTTTCTTTATAAGCATCAAATGTGATAAATTAACATCTTAAATACTTAATACTTGCCTTGTGGTGACACAACAAACTCGTATTAAATATTTAATACTCTATTAATTTTATCATGCTAGAAATGACGTTCGATATTCAAATATCTTTGAGCGCTTAGGACTTAATATAAAAATTGAGGGGTTTGTTATTAATTTGTCTCATCTTGTTTAAGCATGCGCATGCATATATATATATAAAATCGCGTCGTATTAATGAACATGCGAAGCATGTTTGCATATATATAATATATATATAGTATAAGCATGCATGCATATAGAATCTTATATTCTACGGATTGATTATGGACTTTTATTCTAGTTTGGTTCACTAGAGCCACCAAGTGAACAAAAAGGTCAAGCTCCCTAGGGGTGCGAGAAATAATATTTAAATATAACTATTACATTTAAACCGGGCTCCATTACAAGCGGGTCTTGGCGCTCCTTGCTCCTTGATCTCAATTTTTCAAAATTAATTCTAACTATTCCTATTACAAAACTATTTAAAATAAATAGAAACCTTGATCGTGATCGAGGGAAATACATAGGAGGAGATAGAATTTACATTAAGAAAAAATTAGAGAAGGCAAATCTGTGAGACCCCATTTAATAAAACCCATACATTCGTGCATCGACTAAAATAAAATCGATCGCATTGGTCGATAGTCCATAATCAATCCCATTTATTATCATACACATCATCATATGCATCGATAAATAACATTCATCTTATGAATAATAAACATTTAATATATATATTGATATCATTTAATGGGCAAATTTAGTTAGTATAAAATCTAATTTTGAATCAAAATAAACTCCTTTATTTTAATCAAATTTAAATCAAAATAAAACTATTTTATTTTAATTTATCAATTTTGAATAAAATAAACTATTTTATTTTAATCAAAATTTTAATCAAAATAAACTCCTTTATTTTAATTAATTATGGAATCGATTCCATGTAATAAAAAAAAATCTTTAATTAAAATAAACTCTTTTATTTTAATTAATTATGGAATCGATTCCATGTAAAAAAAAAAATCTTTTATTAAAGAAACACGGATATTCTTTCTATTCACAAATAAACTCCTTTATTTTGAATAATATGAAATCTTATTTCATATTTAAATAAACTCCTTTATTTAAGGAAATTAGGATTCTCTTTCTATTCACAAATAAACTCTTTTATTTTGAATAATATGAAATCTTATTTCATATCTAAATAAACTCCTTTATTTAAGGAAAATGGATTTTCTTTTATTCACAAATAAACTCCTTTATTTTGAAAATATGAAATCTTATTAAACTCCTTTATTTAAGGAAAACTCCACTCAATTAGTTATCATGGAATCAATTTCAAACTCTAATTAGTTAGCATGAAATTTAATTTTAAAATTAAAATAAACTTTTTATTTTAATATTAAAATAAACCTTTTATTTTAAATTAAAATAAATTTTTATTTTAATTATAAAATTATTAAAATATATATATATATATATATATATATATATATATATATATATATATATATATATATATATATATATATATATATATATATATATATATATATATATATATATATATATATATATATATTTATATATATATTTGTAATATATTGAAATATATATATATTATATATATACTTGGATATGTATATTATATATATGTATATATAATCTTTATTTTGATTAATATAAATGAAAAATATTATATATATCATCATTAAATATACTTATATTAAAATAATAATAATATATATATATATGAATATATAAAAAAAAAATCAAATTTTTATTTTTTATTTTCATTAACATTCTTTATTATTTATGTAATATTAAATTTAATATTTTCTTTTTTTTTAAATTTTTTTCCTTTTTTTTTTTTTTTTTTTTTTTTTAATAAATTTTATCTGATAAAATTATGCCCAATTAAATTATTCTAAACACATATCAATATACATATCAAATTAAAACAATTAATAATTAGCATAAAGGTTTGGCTCGATGCCCTTTATTAGGTTTTAATAATATTATAGCCATGATCAAATTGCAAAATTGAGCGTGTAAAATCGAGTTTAAAAATTTTACAACCATATATACCGGATCACCCTTTATGCATAATTATTAATTAAGCGAAAAGATAAAGAATAAAATCATACCCTTGAAGATCGAGCTTCCTCGGTGCAAGTTCACCTCAAATCCTTTTCGCGTTCAACTTGAATCCACGGGTTTGGTTCCTTCCTTTGATCGGCGTTAGCCACCCATGTGTGTTTGGCCTCTGGGGTGATCCACGAGGAAGAAAAAAATTCAAGAAGATGGGTGTTTGGCTAAACCCTAGTTTTTCTATCTACTATAGAAAAGGTGTACTCTCTCCAACAATTGGAATTATTACGTATGTTGAAAAATCAACAATGATACCACCCGATAATAAGACTCCTCTTATTTATAGATGTGGGCAACCCACCTTAACAATTAGGAATTGGGTTTTATTTAATTAATTAAATTCTTTTAATTAATTAAGCTCCCTAATCTTATTAGGGATAATTAATTAAACTCCTTTAACTAATTTTCCTTCCTAATCGATTAGGAATAAATGAGAAGTACTTATATTAAATTAATTCCTAAACTCTTTTAGAAATTAAAATAATAATAATTGTAATAATATTAATAAGACTCCTCTTATTAATTTATATTTAATATTTCTAAAATATTAAATAATAAATATTAAGCTATTTAATTTATTCTATCACCATAGATTAAATTAAATATATAACTATATTATTACGATTATGCCATTAACTTCTTAAATAATTATTCTTCCTTTTATGGTTGACCCTTTAGGTTCTCCGTATTAAGCAGGTTGTGAATAAATCAATTAGAACAATTCTAATCTTATTTAAATAAATAAATTAAACAATTAATTTATTTAAATAAATAATATTTATTCTCTGATAGGGATAAGCCTCACTAGCGATCAGCGACTTTCCGGATAATATAGATTTCAACATTAATCATTAAAAGAACCTTTGAGTAAATAGTTAAAATACTGATTGATCCTTCCACCATCTGATGTCCCGATTAAATATAAGGCGTGGAATTCTTTGTCAAAGTCTTATTTTATTTAATTATATGTATTTCGATCTTAAATGCCTGACTCAAATAATGCAAATTAGAAACTCCTTTCTAATTTCATTACGCCTTAACCGAGGACTCTTTGGGTTGTCATTTATCGAATCACATAGGACATTTCTCTTCTTTTATTAGAAGTGGTAGATTCTTTATTGATCATACATTATCTCCGTATACTGACTTATTATACCCAAGCATACCCTTTGATATACCTAAGGGTCTTAAGGAATAAGTCAAAGTATAACTCATCATACACGAATCTTATGATGATCTCGAGTCGAGGATTACTTGTCTACTATCACTCGAGAAATTCTATTGATGGCAAATAAAACTCCATTAGGTATTCCTTAGCGAGCCACGTTCGGTGAACTTATTCTCTAATAAGCACCTACATACTTGCTTTAGTGTCTCCACACAAATGATCGTGAGATCAATCATCCTCATCGATGAGCAACAGCGTATGTACCCGATCTATCAGGATTCACTAATCCCCGATTTAGTAATCAATGATTGGGAACTATTTTAGTTTTAAGCTTTCTAAAATTTAGATCTCATTAGAATGATCATCATCATTATTCTAAAAGCATTGCTTAAAACTATGGGTTTATCACATATTATAAAAGCGACATCATGTAGATAATTAAAAGCCTTTAATAAATTAATACTTTTTATTAATAAATGAATAAGATTATTTACAAGTATATGCTTTATCAAACATGATCAATGTGCACATGATTGGCTTGTGCAAAATATAACAACATACAACATCTTTGAATTTGATATATATACCCAACTCGACTTCTTTTATCGAATTGCACCTTACTTAAGTCTTTACAATATATTTTGTTTTAGAAAATAAATTTTTTAGGAAGTGCTTAAGGAAACTTTTGCATGGGAATTTATAATCGTCCTTAGGTTATGATAGATATCATATGTGTGATTATTAATTATCACTGACCTAATTAAGTAAATCTTAAGGAAAACAAGAAGATTACTATCATCTTGAAACCGATGGTGAATCTAATCTTGACATATAATTATCTCTGTTGTCTCAAGTGTAATCTTATTTTTCAAATAAACTCCATGATTGGCGCCCCCAAAAATTAGGTATCGTCACCCATCTTGACGCCACTTACATGGTACATAAATTCAAAAACAACTTTGTGTATCAATCTGACATAAAAATCGTGAGTTTGAATACAAATATTGTCTACTAGATATTATACAAACTCGAAAAGGTCCTCATTACAACTATTATCACCTTTATTTCACGAGAATAGTGAGGACTACTAATGCTATCCTCTACGGACCATTACTCCGTTTCCAGGCTCGTCGACTATGTTCTCATTTCACGAAGAAACGGTGAAAGAAAGGGTGAGCTCAACTAGCCCGATGAAATATTATGACTAAGATAATGCGAGAATAAATTATCATTAGCCTTCAACACGATGTTAAGCGATAAATACAATAAACAACCGGTTTAAGCTGCGGTGAATATCTGATCCATTAAAAAGTCGAGTAGAAAATAAAGTCTACTATCTTTTAGGTTTTAAAGGTTTTCATAAATTTTTATCACTAAGACTCGGTTTAATGAATAAACCACAATATCTAATCATCCTGTACCGCGTCGAGGATTTTCATCAAATTATCAATGGTCATGACTATCTTAGAATCACCCCTGGTCATAATCATACCAAAAACTATCCATCATTTGCTGCATTACGAGACCCTTTGAGGACTTTTATCACATCATTTATAACAAGCCGTGATTATCTTAGAATGATCCACAGTCATAATCATACTAAGTTCATCTATGCGTAAGCGAAGATAAAGATAATATAACATGAGGATGATGACAATGACATAATAATTCAATAAAACAAGTTCAAGAATTATTTTATCCGAGAATTATTAACGTCAAATTGTCGACGAGATCTTGTTTTGTGAGTAAAATTCAAGAATGATCGGAAGAATATTTCCATGAAAAGATCTTTGGATGAAGCATGAAATATCAAGAATATTCTACTAATTTCATGGAGTATAGAAGTCAAAGTTTTAACTTATTTGGGTATAATAAAGAATGGAATAACAAAAGAAATCACCGTGCATGCGGTACTTGCATAGGCGAGTTATTTCAGCGAGAATAATAATAACGGAACGGTCGGGGTGAAATTCACTGCAAGCAGGATGATCAACGAGAATAATAAATCTTTGAATAATAATAAACAATGGAACCCGGTTAAGGTGTAAAACACATGAGCAGGATATTCAGCGAGAATAATAAATGCGGAATAATAAACAATGGGAACCGGTCAAGGTGTAAAACACACGAGACAGGATATTCAGCGAGAATAATAAAGAATGGAATAATAAGAAGAAGATCACCAAGTATAGGGATTAAGCGTATCTGAGTTATTCAATGAGAATAAATAAGAATGGAATAATATAAGGATTTCACCAAGTATAGGGTATCTCGCGTATACGAGGTTATGTATAGGGTATACCACTTTTATGAGTTATTCAAGCGAGAATAATAATGAATGGAATAACGAAGTTCTCTTCATGAATAAGAAAGAATAACACCCTTACAGTACAACAAATAATATCCCCTACTAGTAAAAAGACCTTTGGATATCAAAGTAGTGAAGTGCGAGAATACTCTTCTTCTTTCTCTCTATAGATTTTCTCTCTATAGCTTCTCTCTATAATTTCTCTCTCTAGAGTTTAAGGTGAATTCGTAAGAAAATAATGAAGGAATGAGCTTATTTATAGGAAAATAGAATGCATAGTAATTAATCCATGAGCGGTCAGATTGATTTACTTTAATCGGCGGTCCATATTTAAAAGCAAAATCTTTTAAATAAAATATCATATATTCTATTTATATAAAAACATTTTACTATGCAAAACTTTAACAAATACTTATACAAAACTTATATGCAACTTATGATGACACTATCGTAATAAAATATAATATATTACTATTTATAGAATAACTTTAATAAAGTATTACATTTTATATAAAAGATGTTTACATTTTATTACGTTAATAATCTGAATAAAACAAAAGCGTCATTATCATTATAATAATTCATATTATTAATCGTGATAATGGAATCAAAGTGAGTGACTTCTCACATAAGCATCGATAATCAATCTGGTGTATTTTCTTATGCGACCCCGCGTATTCTTTGTACTTTTACTACAAGGAAGTAGTTCAGCGGTATCAGCGGTAAAACTTCATGTAGTTATTTTGATAAAATATTTTTGTCGTTTTCTCGATCAACAATAATTACATTGTGGGGTCCGATGATGATTGGTAGTTATGCGAATATTCCTGCTAATCAAAGAATATTCCCAGCCAATCGAATATAATATAACCACTTGCATACTTTGCAAAATTTATAAATACTACCCATGACTATAATATTATCTCAAATTCACACCATAATATTAAAAATTATTTCGACAAAATTTAAATCTTTATTGATAAAATCGGGGTCTCTGATCTCCCTCCTTATGGAATTTAAGCCCTCGAAATTAGAAGTGCGTACACTGAGTATGATAAAGAGGTGAGGATACCTTGAATACCTTTATCGTTAAAAATATTAAATTCATCTTCTTGATGATCGGCGAAGATATTCATTAACAATTCATCTTTTTGCTCTACTGGGCAAAAGATATACAAGCTGTAAAACCAATAATCTTTGAGGCCAGCGACTTAATAGTATCACGACCACGAATTATCCATGCTTCTTGGCGAGGATATTCGTGTTTTCAATCTGATCGTGATTATCTTAGAATAATCCTTGGTCGTAATCATATACGAGTCTATCGATGCACTTCTGACGAAGATGACTTTTACCACATCCATGAATTAATATTTCATTCTTTGAGACTCATTTCGATAATTAATCCATATCATCGAATCATCCTGCTTCTACTGGGCGAGGATATTCATTAGTATCACGACCACGAATTATCCATGCACTACTGACCGAAGATAATCGTGTATTCATTAGTATCACGACCACAAATTATATCCATACGCGACCACAAATTATCCGTATTCATATCACGACCACAAATTACGAAGATAATCGTGTATTCATTAGTATCACGACCACAAATTATCCATGCACTACGGCGAAGATAATCGTGTATTCATTAGTATCACGACCACAAATTATCCATGCGAAGATAATCGTGTATTCATTAGTATCACGACCACAAATTATCCGAAGATAATCGTGTATTCATTAGTATCACGACCACAAATTATCCATGCACTACGTGCAAAGATAATCGTGTATTCATTAGTATCACGACCACAAATTATCCATGCACTACGTGCGAAGATAATCGTGTTTTCAATTACGGTTATGATTATCTTAGAACAATCACGGTCATAATCATACCAAGTCCATCTATCCTTCTACTGAGCCGAGATGACTTTCAACATAATATAAGCATGAGGGATAATGATATAAAGAATCGATCAAATGAGATAAAGGATAAATATTAAACATTTATAATATAATTTATCCGAGATTGAGAATATCCCCATGTTATCAATCACTTAATAATCTTATAATCTAATATCATTAATATTATAACAATATTTTAATCACTTCTTAAATTTATAAACAATTTATTTCAATTGTTTTACGCTTTACCATATAATGCATTTAATCATTCAAAAAATGCCATACTCATAAGATATCATCACCAATTATCAAATCCCTCATCAAAAAAAAAATATGCATATACTACTATATAGGATTCTACAGCCATAAAATCCTATTTTCAACTTTGTTACTTCACATAACATATTTAACTCATATGTTAAGTAACTAAACTATTTTCATGAAAAATACCAAATCAGTCCCAAAAATATTTCTTTTAAGGATTTAGCATAATATAGTCCCATAATGAAAATATATTTTTCTCGGAATTTTAAAATTCATTTACTATTTTTCAAAAATCAATTTCTAATTAATTCCTTAAGAAATTAGCTACCTCAAGTTTAACTCCAAAAATTCCCAAATCTTGGCAGGACCTTACACATGTTAACGTGAGCTTCAGTTTAAATTTCATGGTCATCGGAGTTATAGAACTCGGTTATAGCATTTTTAAATCGGAAAAACCTAAATATTGAAATAGTCATAACTTGCTCATTTTAAGTCGAGAATGAGCTCATTTTTGGACAGGAGGTACTTTATACCATATACCTTCATGTCCCAAAAGGCCAGAATTTTTCTCATAATTTAAGTGGTAAAAAACAGCCCCTCTAAAATCATCATGGTGACTTTTTTGGTTTTTGCAGCTTTGCACTCCTTTGCTAAAATCAGTCCACACAAAAATCTACAACACCTTTTCAGTAATTCCACTTGGATTAGTTAGGTAACTCATAGATCTAACTCTAGGACTTGACCACACTCAAAAATTCAAAATATAATAGGAGATTTGGTGATTGAATTTCATATTCGTTTTTCACCAAAATCGATTTTCAACTCTTTTGATTTCTAAGAAACTTTCATGTTTTCACATAATAACCAACATAACTCATCATAACACTTACTAATACTCACATATACCCATGATTTTCATTAGTCAATGCTTTTATTATGACTTTCATCATAAACCACGTAAAGCAGATTCATTTTAGTTGAAGAAATATTTGAGGTTTAAGAAATGGGTTTTATCTTTGGGGTCGATACAAAATTCGATTTCACGCTCTAGGGTAGGCTAGAAGTCTTCAAGAATCGTCGAGAAATTTATTAATAATAGAAATATCATTCAAAGCTGTGACTCTCATCAAGACTTGGATAATCGTCACATTGATACCAGCTGTGACTTACATCCTTAAACTAGATAGCACCTCACAATGATACCTATAAACTTGCCATCTTCATTCACGATGTCGCTCTGAAAAGTCGGCCGGTGCATTCCACACAAGGAAGTCAACAACGAAAGGTTCGGGGCTCTTTACTTATGAGCGATATGATGATAATTGACTTTAGTAGTTTGGTTACTTGAATTCTTATAACAAGTTGGTTATGAATATAAAAGCTAACAACCTTACTGAAAAGCATGATGAGTAGTTAACCAATTGATTCCTAAAATCACATCAAAGGCAAATATTTTCAAAAGATAAGATCGACGAAGTAGCGTGAAAGTGTTTATTTGAATCAAACAAGATTTAAAAATAGTAGCGATAATGAAGGCTCCTCTTAGCGAAGTTTCAACCGATAAGTCAAAGTCTAACTTCTAGGAGTCAAATTTAAGCGTTGAGCATAAGCAAGAGAGATAAAATAATGGGTAGAAGCAGGGGTATCTTATAAGGTATAGACTTACGCAATTTATAATTAACTAACCCGTGCTAACCGTTCGGTTTACTCGCTTTTTTTGAAGTCGTGAAAAATGCACTTCCTAAAACCAGCGACTTTGTTTTGTCCGTATCCACCTTTGGTGCCATAGTCGACTAGACTTGACTTTGGTGCACAACAAAATTGAGCTAAATGACCTTCTCTTCTTGCAATTTCACTTCTATTATCTTTGCCATGATTACCATAGAAGTGGTTACCATTCTTAGCATGATAATTTCCCCACGATGGTTATCATTATTACGATAGATCGTTGCCACGAGTATGATTATTATCGTGTTGTTGGTCGTTACCTTTTGTTTGAAATTTGAATCAACACTCTCGTGTGCTTCATTGCTTATCTCGGCATTTTCGGATGCCATTCTCAAACAACTTGTCACAAAACAAGGGTTAATTAACATATCACATATTATCCCTATACTACGTGAGCCAATTAAATACCAAATAAATTTAGGTAGGTCATACTAGCGAAGAATTCCCGTCTCTCCCCTCTAGTTCTTATCTCACATCTCGGCGGGGATCATATCCTAAGCTACGATACTGTTGTGGCGCCCCCAAAATTAGGTATCGTCACCCATCTTGGGTCGCCACTTACATGGTACATAAATTCAAAACAACTTACTAATATAAGCGTGGTATGCAATGATACGACATAAAGCGTGAGTTTGAATACAAATATTGTCTACTAGATATTATACAAACTCGAAAAGAGTCCTCATTACAACTATTATCACCTTTATTTCACGAGAATAGTGAGGACTACTAATCTTATCCTACGGACCATTACTCAGTTCCCAGGCTTCGTCCCGGCTATGTTCTCATTTCACGAAGAAACGGTGAAAGAAAAGGTGAGCTCAACTAGCCCGATGAAATATTATGACTAAGATAATGCGAGAATAAATTATCATTAGCCTTGACGATGTTAAGCGATAAAATACAATAGACAAGACGGTTTAAGCTGCGTGAATATACTGATCCATTAAAAAGTGAGTAGAAAATAAAATCTACTATCTTTTAGGTTTTAAAGGTTTTCATAAATTTTTATCACTAAGACTCGGTTTAATGAATAAACCACAATATCTAATCATCCTGTACCACGGTCGAGGATTTTCATCAAATTATCAATGGTCGTGACTATCTTAGAATCACCTGGTCATAATCATACCAAAAACTATCCATCTTTGCATTACTGGCCCTTTGAGGACTTTTATCACATCATTTATAACAAGCCATGATTATCTTAGAATGATCCTGGTCATAATCATACTAAGTTCATCTATGCTTGCGTAAGCGAAGATAATATAATATAACATGAGGATGATGACAATGACATAATAATTCAATAAAACAAGTTCAAGAATTATTTTATCCGAGGAATTAATAACGTCAAATTGTCGACGAATCTTTGTTTTTGTAGAGTAAAATTCAAGAATGATCGGAAGAATATTTCCATGAAAAGATCTTTGGATGAAACGCAAATATCGAAGAATATTCTACTAATTTCATGGAGTATAGAAGTCAAAGTTTTAACTTATTTGGTATAATAAAGAATGGAATAACAAAAGAAATCACCGTGCATGCGGTACCCGCATGAGGCAGAGTTATTCAACGAGAATAATAATAACGGAACGAGGTCGGGTGAAATTCTGCAAGCAAGGATGATCAACGAGAATAATAAATCTTTGAATAATAATAAACAATGGAACCGGTCGGTGTAAAACACGCGAGACGAGGATATTCAGCGAGAATAATAAATGCGGAATAATAAACAATGGAACCGGTCGGTGTAAAACACTGAGACGACGGATATTCCAGCGAGAATAATAAAGAATGGAATAACGAAGAAGATCACCAAGTATAGGGGATTAAGCGTATCTGAGTTATTCAACGAGAATAAATAAGAATGGAATAATATAAAGATTTCACCAAAGTATAGGGTATATGGCGTATACGAGGTTATGTATAGGGTATGCCACTTTTACGGAGTTATTCAAACGAATAATAATGAATGGAATATGAAGTTCTCTTCATGAATAAGAAAGAATAACACCCCTTACAGGTACAACAAATAATATCCCTTACTTAGTAAAAAAGACCTTTGGATATCAAAGTAGTGAAGTGCGAGAATACTCTTCTTCTTTCTCTCTATAGATTTTCTCTCTATAGCTTCTCTCTATAATTTCTCTCTCTAGAGTTTGGTGAATTAAGTAAGAAAATAATGAAGGAATGAGCTTATTTATAGGAAAATAGAATGCGTAGTAATTAATCCATGAGCGGTCAGATTGATTTACTTTAATCGGCGGTCATATTTAAAAGCAAAATCTTTTAAATAAAATATCATATATTCTATTTATATAAAAACATTTTACTATGCAAAACTTTATACAACCTTTATGCAAAACACTATGCAAACACTATACGACCTTATGCATAATAAAATATAATATATACTATTTATAGAATAACTTTAATAAAGTAATACATTTTATATAAAAGATGTTTACATTTTATTACGTTAATAATCTGAATAAAACAAAAGCGTCATTATCATTTATAATAATCATATTATTATAATAATCAAATGAGTATTATTAATAAAAATGATAATGGAATCAAAGTAGTGACTTCTCACATAAGCATCGATAATCAATCGTTTTCTCATCAGTAATAATTCTTATGCGATGATTGAGCGTATTATTTGTAATATTTTACTACAAGAAGTAGTTCAAGATGTATCAGCGGTAAAAAAACTTCGTAGTTATTTGATAAAATATTTTTCGACAAAATCGTTTTCTCGATCAAGTCTCCAAAATAATTACATTATGGGGTCCACTGATGATTGAGTAGTTATGCGAATATTCCACTTAACCCAAGAATATTCCAAAATTAGAGCCAAATCGAATATAATATAACCAAAACTTGCATACTTTTGCAAAATTTATAAATACTACCCTGACTATAATATTATCTCAAATTCACACCATAATATCATATAAAAAAATTATTTTGACAAAATTTAAATCTTTATTGATAAAATCATTAGAAGAGGGGTCATCACAATTGTTGCTCATAATCATACTAATAATTTCATCTTTGCTTTCTATACCAAAAGATATTCATTAACAATTCATCTTTGCACTATGTGCCAAAACACATACAATCGTATTTTAGAAGAGTCAAGTAGAGCGTGATATCTATTATCTTCTATGAATTTAAAAGTTTATTATCAATATTTTATCTTTTTGAGACTCGGCTTAATAAATAATCCGCATCATCGAATCCCTCACTTTTCTGTTTAAGGATATTCGTTAATATCACATCCATGAATTATCCATGCACTACAGGCCAATGATATTTATTATTATCACATCCATGAATTAATATTTCATTGCTGAGACTCAGCTCAATAATTAATCCACATCATCGAATCATCCCTGCACTACAGGCCAAGGATATTCATTAGTATCACGGCCGCGAATTATCTATGCATTACGAGCCAAAGATATTTGTGTTTTTATAAACGGTCATGATCATGTTAGGTTTGTAATATTCATGAACGCAATCAAATTGCATAAATAAAGCAGAAACGTGTAAAAATCAGAGTTTAAAATTTTACAAACCATATACCCGGATCACCCTTTATGCACAATTATTAATTAAATGAAAAAGAAAGAACAAGAATCATACCCTTGAAGATTCGAGCTTCCTCAGGTACAAGTTCACCTCCAATCCTTTTCGCGTTTAACTTGAATCCACCGGGTTTGGTTCCTTCCTTTGATCAACGTTAGCCACCCAAGTGTTTGGCCTCTTGAGGTGATCCACCAAGGAAGAAGAAGAATTCAAGAAGATGGGTGTTTGACAAAACCCTAGTTTTTCTATCTCTCATAAAAAGGGGTGTACTCTCCAAACTATTGGAATTACGTATTCACGTGTTTTGTGAAAGTGTCAACCACCTCACCCATAATTAGACTCCTCTTATTTATAGATGTAGGGAACCCTCCTTAACAATTAAGGAATTGGGTTTTATTTTAATTAATTAACTCCTTTAATTAATTAGGCTCCTAATCTTATTAGAAATAATTAATTAAAATCTTTTAATTAATTTACCTCCTAATCTTATTAGGAATATATGAAAGTACTTTTATTAATTAATTCCCAAACTCCTTTAGGAATTAAATTATAATAATAGTAATAATAATAATAAGACTCCTCTTATTAATTTATATTTAATATTTCCAAAATATTAAATAATAAATATTAAGCTATTTAATTTATTCTATCACCATAGATTAAATTAAATATACCTAACTTATTATTACGATTATGCCATTTACTTCTTAAATAATTATTCTTTCTTTTTATGGTGTGACCCTTTAGGTTCTCCATATTAAAGCAGGTTGAGAATAAATCAATTAGAACAATTTAATCTTATTTAAATAAATAAATTAAATTATTAATTTATTTAAATAAATAATATTTATTCTATAATAGGGATAAGCCTCCCTAGCGATCAACGACTTTCCAAATAATATAGATTTCAACATTAATCATAAAAGAACCTTTGAGTAAATAGTTATCGTACAATTCAATCCTTCCACCATACAATGTCCCAATTAAATATAAGGCATGGAATTCTTTGTCAAGTCTTATTTTATTTAATTATATGTATTTTGATCCTTAAATGCACAACACCAAATAATGCAAATTAGAAACTCCTTTCTAATTTCATTCTGCATTGGCCAAGGACTACTGGGTTGTCATTTATCGAATCGCATATGACATTTCTCTTCTTTTACTAGAAGCGATAGATTCTTTATTGATCATACATTATCTCCATATATAACTTATTATACCCAAGCATACCCTTTGATATACCCTAAGGGTCTTAAGGAATAAGTCAAAGTATAACTCATCACACACAAGATACTATGATAATCTCAAGTCCAAGGATCACTTGTACTACTATCACTACAGGAATTCCTATTGACAGGCAAGTAAAACTCTATTAGGTATTCCTTAACGAGCCACGTTCAGTGAACTTATTCTCTAATAAGCACCTACATACTTGCTTTAGTGTCTCCACACAAATGATCATGGGTTCAATCATCATCATCCAATGAGCAAGCAACGTATGTACCAATCTATCCGGATTCATTAATCTACAATTTAGTAATCCAACGATTGGGAACTATTTTAGTTTTAAGCTTTCTAAGAATTTAGATCTCATTAGAATGATCATCATCATTATTCTAAAAGCATTGCTTAAAACTATAGGTTTATCACATATTATAAAAGCAAAGATCATGTAGATAATTTAAAAGCCTTTAATAAATTAATACTTTTTATTAATAAATGAATAAGATTGTTACAAAGTATATGCTTTATCATCAAACATGATTGGCTTGTGTGCATACTACTTTCAATCTCCCACTTGCACTAAAGCCAATCGTCATGGTATCTCATACTCTTCTTCTCTAAGTGACAATTATCCTGCTATTGGATAAGCTTTAGTTAATGGATATGTAATGTTGTTCTTGAGAGTCCACTATCTCTATAGTGATTTCCCATCTTTCAATGATTCTTTAATCAAATGAAAGTGTTGCAACACATGTTTAGATCCAAGATGAGACTTGGGAACTATTCCTAGTTCTGTAATGAACTTTTATCCAAACAATCAACTTGTAGCTTCATTTATAGCAATATACTTTGTCTTTATCACTAAACCAGGAACTCTTTGTTGTTTGAAACCTTTCCAATTCACTGCACCACTGTTCAAGGTAACGCTTTACCTTAAAATGGATTTTCTGTCATCTTGGTCTGTCTGAAGAAAAACTTAAGTCTGTTAAGCCCTCTAGTTTTAATTTAGACCCACCATAAATTTTAATCACATCCTTAGTGCCAATTAAGTACTTAAGATGTTTTTCACACTCTTACAGTGATCTTCTCCAGAATATGGCTAATCAACATCAGGTCTCGTACATTTCATTACATACATGATAGTCACTCATGCGATCTCTCTTTTCAGGAGTCTATGGGGACTATTATGAGAGATATACTCCATGACTCATCAACATGAGACATTTCTTAGAGTTTGCCATGCTAAACGACTTTAGCATCAAATGAATATACGTTTTTTGGGTTAAGTCGAGCATCCTCTTGAATCTATCTATATAGATTTGTATCCCCAATTATGATACTCTTCCCAAATCATTCATGGAGGAATGTTTAGACAACTTTATCTTTACTGATTATAGCATTAGTATGTCATTCCTTATCCATAGTATATCAACATATAATATTAGGAATGTCACGGTGCTCCCATTGTCCCTTTTGTACACACTAGAATTCTTACCTCATCGTATGTAACTCTGGATCATCATCTTCTATGATGTGTACCTTATCATCATCATTTATGCTGAATCCATACCTCCTAGGTATCTTTGGTATTATTCCATATTTATGATTCAGTTGTGGTACAATAAGTATATCTACAGGTTCCTCTTATTTGACTTATAGTGTTTTGTGGTTCTTGAACTCTTCAAGATGTATTATCCTCCCACTAGCCCCTTCAATGATAAACACCTTTATCTTAGAAGGTAGCGTGTTTCGCAACAAACACATTTTGCTAAGTAGGATTATAAAACATATACCCTAAACTTACTTTAGGATGTCCCACAAATCTGTACTTGTCAAATCTTGTCCCAAGCTTATCTTATGAAACCTTTTCACATAAGTTGGACAACCCCTTATCTTAACATACTTAAGATTATGAATCCTCCTTGTACATAACTTTTATGGAGTCTTGGGGCCGGATTTTGAGGTTACATTTTTCGTAGATATTCAACCATTTCTAGGACATTACCCTAGAAGAATACTGGAATGTCGATAAAATCATTATGGACCGTACCATGTCCAACAAGATACGATTTTTCCTTTCAAATACATCAATCAATTATTGCGTATCAGGAGGCGTCCATTATGAGAAAACCATTTGAGATGATCTAGAAACTTATTGCACAAGTATTTATTCCTTGATCTAATCAAAGAATCTTAATACTTTGTCAATTTGTTTCACTTCTGAATTCTTTGAACCTTTCAAATAATTCACACTTGTATTTCATCAAATACACACGTTCAACTCTTTGAATGATCATCTTCTTTTCTTATAATAATTTGTTCAATATGTAAAATTATTTTCACGTAAGTCAAGTATACATAATCCATTAAGTAATATTCCAGTTCTATACAAAATATTATTATAAATAGAACAACAATTGTTCTTAAATATAATACCAAATTTCATTATCCAACAACAAAATGAAAATAATGTTTCTAACTAGAATTGGAATACAATAACAACTTATTGACTTAATAGACTTGCCCGTAGGCAATGCTAAACAATAAATTCCTATAGCTAATGTAGCAACCTTTACTTCATTTCCACACATAGGATTACTTATATTTGTTTAGCTTTCTACTTCTACTTGGTCCCTTCATAAATCTATATTTATGATAACCAAAGTCGGTATCCAATACCCAAGTAGAACCTTGATTTAAAGAAAAAAATTATTTTAAATCATGAACAAATTTGTATTTGTAACCAAAACTTCACTAAGCTTCTTTGGTTAGCCTCTGCAAGATGTTTCTCGCAGTTTCTTTCTAGTGTCCAGACTTATTATAGTGGAAGCAAACTCCTTTGCTATCCATATCAGTTTTGTTCTTATTATCCTTTATTTTTGTCTTTCCATTTACCTTCTTAGAATCGTTCTTCTTTTCAGAAGATCCTTTGGCCCCTACCAGTAAGACATGGTCTTTTTTTGGTTGGAAAGTGACTCTTAACATTTTTCAACATGTTAAGCAAATCAGCGAGGCTGATATCTAGCTTGTTCATATGAAAAATTCACAACAATTGTGAAATGAGTCCGGGAGTGAGTGCAAGATCAAATCTTGGCTCAACTCTCCATCCATGACAAAACTTGTTGTCCTAATTGATCAATCAAATTGATAATGTTAAGGACTTTTATCTGTACTGTAGTGTCATCGGTCATTCTAGATCGGAAGAGCTCCTTAGATATCTGATATCTATCAGTCCTACTTTTCTCACCATCAACTACTTGATATGCAGGAATATGGTAGGAGCATCTATAGTTTCATGCTGATGCTGAAGCTCATTACTTATGGATGCGAGCATGATGCATTGAGCTAACTGTGCATCATCTTGCCACTTTCTAAAAGTAGCAATCTCTTCCTCAGAGACATTGTCTGCAACCATTGCAGAGATAGGCGTATTAAGGACATAAGATAGCTTTTCAGCTATGAGAACTATTCTCAATTTCCTTAACCAATCTGTTTAATTCGGTCCGATTAATTTAGCATCTAGTATGCTAAGCAGTGATAGTAATTTAGACATTGTAAAATTCTGTAAATGAATTTTTAATTAACAACATTTTAGCATACATTCTTTTATTAATTACCAAAATAAATTAGGTCTTGTTTTAAATTGGTATCTCCCACTATTTTCTTCAAACTATATTACCCTCACTTATATAGTTCGGCAAAATCTAATTAAAGATTTTCTAGTGAGAATAAGGATCTCATTTCAAATGTATATAGCCTTGTGGTGACACAACAAACTATTTATAAATAAATATGTAGACAACTCTTGTCAATTACATCAACTATGCAACTCCTTATATTTTGCCTCTTAGATTATTTTGATCAAGTGGTGGCACATCCAAATCAAAATTATCCAAGTTAAGTCCAACCTAGCACTCCATATATTCAAAAAAGAAAAATATTGTCCTTGTGGTGACACAACAAAACAATATTGTTCAATTTTCTTTATAAGCATCAAATGTGATAAAATTAACATCTCAAAGAATTAAGATAAGCCTTGTGGTGACACAACAAACTTATAATAATTAATTGATACTCTATTATTTTTATCATGCTAGAAGGCGACGTTCGATATTCCAAATATCTTTGAACGCTTAGGAATTAATATAAAAAATTTGAGGGGTTTGCATGTAATTAATTTGTCTCATCTTGTTTAGCGTGCATATATATATATATATATATATATATATATATATATATATATATATATAATACATAATATATTAATGAACATGCAAAGCATGTTTGCATAATATATAATATATATAGTATAAGCATGAAAGTATAGTATGCACACAAGCCAATCATATTTGATGATAAAGCATATACTTTATAACAATCTTATTCATTTATTAATAAAAAGTATTTATTTATTAAAGGCTTTTAATTATCTACATGATGATGTTTTATAATGTGATAAACTCATAGTTTTAAGCAATGCTTTTAGAATAATGATGATGATCATTCTAATGAGATCTAAATTCTTTGAAAGCTTAAAACTAAAATAGTTCCCAATCGTTGGATTACTAAATTGGGGATTAGTAAATCCGGATAGATTGGTATATCGTTAACTTGCTCATTGGATGAGGATGATTGATCTCATGATCATTTGTGTGGAGACACTAAAGCAAGTATGTAGGTGCTTATTAGAGAATAAGTTCATCGAAGCATTGGCTCGCTAAGGAATACCTAATGGAGTTTTACTTGTTCATCGATAGGAATTCTGTAGTGATAGTAGTACAAGTGATCCTTGGACTTGAGATCATCATAGTATCTTGTGTATGATGAGTTATACTTTGACTTATTCCTTAAAACCCTTAGGGTATATCAAAGGGTATGCTTGGGTATAATAAGTTATACATGGAAATAATGTATGATCAATAAAGAATCTACCACTTCTAGTAAAAGAAGAGAAATGTCTTATGTGATTCGATAAATAACAACTCAGTAGTCCTTGGGTTAAGGCGAGAATGAAATTAGAAAGGAGTTTCTAATTTGCATTATTTGAGTTGTGCATTAAAGAGTCGAAATACATATAATTAAATAAAATAAGACTCGACATGATAATTTCATATCTTATATTTAATTGGGACATTGTATGGTGGAAGGATTGAATTGTACGGTAACTATTTACTCAAAGGTTCTTTTATGATTAATGTTGAAATTTATATTATCTGGAAAGTCGTTGATCGCTAGGGAGGCTTATCCCTATTGTAGAATAAATATTATTTATTTAAATAAATTATTAGTTTAATTTATTTATTTAAATAAGATTAGAATCGTTCTAATTGATTTATTCACAACCTGGGTTTAATATGGAGAACCTAAAGGTCACACCATAAAAGGAAGAATAATTATTTAAGAAGTTAATGGCATAATCATAATAATAAGTTAAGTATATTTAATTTAATCTATGGTGATAGAATAAATTAAATAGCTTAATATTTATTATTTAATATTTTGGAAATATTAAATATAAATTAATAAGAGGAGTCTTATTATTATTATTACTATTATTATTATTTAATTCCTAAAGGAGTTTGGGAATTAATTAATAAAAGTACTCTCAAATATCCTAATAGAATTAGGAGGCAAATTAATTAAAAGAGTTTAATTAATTATCCCTAATAAGATTAGGGAGCTTAATTAATTAAAAGAATTTAATTAATTAAAATAAAACTCAATTTCTTAATTGTTAAGGAGGGTTGTCTACATCTATAAATAAGAGGAGTCTTATTATGGGTGTGGTGGTTGTTGACTTTTTCTCAACAAATGTAATTCCAATAGTTGGGAGAGTACGCTCTATGAGAGATAGAAAAACTAGGGTTTTGCCAAACACCCATCTTCTTGAATCTTTATTCTTTCTTGGTGGATCACCTCTAGAAGCCAAACACTTGGGTGACTAACGTTGATCAAAGGAAGGAACCAAACCCGGTGGATTCAAGTTGAACGTGAAAAGGATTGGAGGTGAACTTGTACCTGAGGAAGCTCGGATCTTCAAGGGTATGATTCTTATTCATATCTTTTCGTTTAATTAATAATTATGCATAAAGGGTGATCCGGGTATATGGTTTGTAAAAATTTTAAACTCTGATTTTAACACGTTTCCGCTAATTTTGTGCAATTTGATTGCGTTCATGAATATTACAAACCTAACAAAGCATGCACATATAGAATACTATATTCTACATGGATTGATTATGGACTTTGATTCTAGTTTGGTTCACTAGAGCCACCAAGTGAACCAAAAAGGTCAAACCCTAGGGGTGCAAGAATTAATATTTAAATATAACTATTACATTTAAACCTGAGCTCCATTATAAACAAGTCTTCACGCGCTCCTTGCTCCCTGATCTCCAATTCTTCAAAATTAATTCTAACTATTTCTATTACAAAATTATTTAAAATAAATAGAAACATTGATCGGCAGTCAAGGAGAAGTACATAGGAGGGAGATAGAATTTACATTAAGAAAAAATTAGAAAAGACGAGGTACGCAGACCCCATTTAATAAAACTCATACATTCATGCATCCAACTAAAATAAAATCCAATCACATTGGTCAATAGTCCATAATCAATCTCATTTATTATCATACACATCAACATATGTATCAATAAATAACATTCATCTCATGAATAATAAACATTCAATATATATATTGATATTATTTAATGGGCAAATTTAGTTAGTATAAAATCTAATTTTGAATCAAAATAAACTCCTTTATTTTAATTCAAATTTAAATCAAAATAAACTTCTTTTATTTTAATTTATCCTATTTTGAAAAAAATAAACTATTTTATTTTAATCAAAATCGTTAATTAAAATAAACTCCTTTATTTTAATTAATTATGGAATCCAATTCCAAGTAAAAAAACTCCTTTATTAAAGGAAACACGGATTCTCTTTTTCTATTCACAAATAAACTCCTTTATTTTAAATAATATGAAATCTTATTCCATATCTAAATAAACTCCTTTATTTAAGGAAACATGGATTCACTTTTCTATTCACAAATAAACTTCTTTATTTTAGAAAACATGGAATCCAATTTCAACTCCAATTAGTTATCATGGAATCCAATTCCAACTCTAATTAGTTAGCATGAAATCTAATTTTAAAATTAAAATAAACTTTTTATTTTAAGATTAAAATAAACTTTTTATTTTAATTATAAAATTATTTATAATATTATATATGTGACGCCCCCAAAATAGGTCCATTCCATCCAACCCATTCTGAGTCGTCAAATACATGGTACAGAAATAACTAAAACTTATTATTACAACATATAAACTGTGAGTTTAAATACAGATATTGCCATCTAGACAATATCCACACGCAAATAAATCCCCATCATAATTATTGATACATTATTTTATAAATATGGTGAGGACTACTAAACAACTCTCTCTAGAACCTTCATTCCATACCCGACTAGTACTCGCTACATTCTCGCCTCCCGAGAAGAAAAATGGAACAACAAGGAAAAGGGTGAGCTCAACTAGCCCCAAAAAGAATATTATGACTAAGATAATATACCAAATTATCGTTAGTCTCCAACAGAAAAATCTAATAGAATACAATACACAACCGGTTTTAAATCAATCTTCGCAATGAAATAATAATTCATTAGAAGAGTTAAGTAGAGAATGCAAACTACTATCTTCTATGTATGAATTTAAAAGTTCATCGTCGATATTTTATCCTGTAACATCAATCAATATATATCTCGAATCAAATATTCATCTTTGCACCACAGCCAAATATATTCATCGATTGGTCATGTTCATCTAAACACTGTTCATCTTTTGCACTGGGCCAAAGATATTAATCGATTAGTCATGTTCATCTCAACACTGTACATCTTTGCACTACTGGCCAAAGATATTCATCAAGAAATCATTCATCTTTGCACTGTGCCAAAGATATTCGATAATATCATCATTTAGGATTGAGGATGATGAACAATATTTTAAAGGAAACGAATCCGATTGAAACAAAAGAACAATATTAAGGATTCGTATTTTAAACAATCCAAGTTCAAAAATACTTCATAAGTAATCAGAGTGGAGTAAATGTCAAGAATGATCAAAACATGGATACAATCAAAGCTAGTATCCAGAATAGATATTTTGGACAAAAAGAAGAAATTTCATTTTTTGGTGAATAGTGTCGTATTCATGAATAGTGTCGTATACGTGAATAGTGTCGTATACGTGAATAATAACTCAGACACCAAAAGATAGAAATTTCACAAAAAAACATCTTCACGCTTCGTGAATAAGTACTCGTGAATAGTAACTCATGAATAGTAACCCAATCATGAAAAAGTTCCAAATTTGATAAAAATTTCCAACCAATATTTCGGCGATAATGATATTGAAGAAATAATATCATTTTCGAATAAAATAACATCCCTTACCTCGAAAGACAAGCTTTAGTTGAAACACCTGAGGATATAGGCTATGACTTGAATTTGCATAGTATAGCAATACTCAAAGTATACTCAAAATACTCACAAGAATACTCGATAATATAGAGAGAAAACTTTGAGTTTACGGTGTGATTTTCAATTCTAACCTAAGCACCCTATTTATAGAAAATGCTTTAGAACACCAAAGTAGAAAATTTAATATAATATTAATATTTACAAATCACATTCCTACGCCCACTTTGAAATCTGATTTCAGCTACCAAGCACATGTTAAAGATGGCCACCAACATTTGAAAAACGTTTTTCTTAAAAAACATAATTAAAACTTCCAAAAATCAATTATTTCGGAGCTTTGAAACTTAAATAATTCATAATAAATAGCCCTTTTATCAAACAATTCGAATCTCACGAATTTTTATAGGAAAATCAATTCTCTACAACTTTGCAGAAGAAAGTTTTTCCAAATTCCAAACAAAAATGGACCGAAATCCACAAACAGACGATTTACAATTTATAATCAAATTTGATTCAATAATGTGTCCACCAACACACAAAATATGTGTTAAACATTTATTGCCACAAAATACTCTTCCTCCTTATATACTCATATATCCCACATTCATTATAAAAATATCACCAGTTAATATATTATTAAAATAATATATTTAAATGAATTATTTTATCGAGAAAAGATAAAATATTAATTTTCAACAATTGTCACATTAAAAAAAAATTTTCCATCTATATCCACATAAAATCAATATTTTCTTCATCATATAAATTAATAATTAATTATTCACAAATAATATTCTGAGAATCAAGATCTTGTGACCAGTAGTTCGAGGAAGAGGGCTTTCAATAAGGATCTCTCTTACTCTAGGGCGCAATTAGGTGACCAAACCTCTCCTTAGATGCAGAACTTTCTAGACATTGCCAATAATGTTTTCTAATAATATTATTCAGATAATATGAATTATTGCTTAGATAATGGAAAATCTTTGTGTAATGACAATTTATTGAAACAACGGTAATATAAAATATCAATGCAAAGAATTATTGAATCAATAAAATAAAATCTTTGAATAGTAATTATCGTAACAATTATTGAGTAGTGCCTTCTTACGTAAGAATCAATAATTGGTGCAATACCGGTGCTCTTCTTGTTCAACAACGCGTATTAGTGTGTTTTAACCACGGGTATTCCAACAAGATACTTGATAACAACTACGCAATTATTTATAAACAACTTATATTTGTCATTTTCTTCATCCAATCGCTTTTCCGTTATGGGGCCCACAAAAAGCTAGCGCCGTCGCATTTAATATTCCTCGACAAAGCATCTGAATATTCCACGACCAAACGAATATTCCCCGACAATAATGAATATTTTATAACCACTTGCTTATTCGAAATATTTGCGTATTTTACCCACATTAATAAAATCAATCCAAAATAATTAATCATCCACATAATTTACGAAATTTAACATCGAAATTGATGTGCGATACGTATTTGAAAAAACGCTTTTATTTCCATTTATGAATGGTTTCTCCATAAAACTTTAACTTGTGGTATAACTTGGTACATAGGACGTATGGCGATACGTAAGTCTTGGCTATCTCAAACGAGTCTATAGTAACATCGATCGTGAAAAGCGTTATGAACAGCGTTACTTATTCGAGTCGAGAATTTCAAATCGAGGATTAATAAATCGAAGGTTTGAGCTTTCCTCACCTCACCGATTCTCGCTTTTGAAATAACAACTTCTTGCACCTTCTTCTTCAAATTCATCAGCTCCGGTGTGTAGCTTGAACAGCTTTAAATTTATCAATTAAAGTCGATTATACTCGTATATCATCACGTGGGTACCTAGAGTTTTCATCTCCATCTCTATTATTTGTAAATTATCTGAAATGAGTCTTTGACAATATCATTACTCGCATACTTGTATACGATCTTCTACTCAACACGTCGCCTACCACGTTCACTTTTCCGGGATGGCATTGTCGAACATGTCTTTGAAATGAGTCTCCTCTTGAGTTCTTCAAGCTCTTCCCACATTCCTTGCTCCATTCGAATTTTGTATCTCTACGAGTCATTTGCGTTAATGAAATAGCGATTCAAGAATATCCTTCAACGAATCTCGATAATAATAACCAACTAAGCCTGAAAGCTACGTATTTCGATTATCGACTTAGGTTGTTCTCAAGCGTGACTCATATCCCAACCTTGGATAGACGTTACAATGACACCTATCGCTTTACTATCGCATCGAATATGGTGTCCCCTACAGAGAGTCGGCGGTGCATTCCACAAAAGGAAGTCACCAGATAAAGGCTCGGTACCAAATTCTATAGTTGAATTTTAACTCCGAAGTTCAATAGAGCAATTCGATATGAGATTTTAGAAATGAGTTTTGTCTGGGTTCAAAGTCGATACAAAATTTAATATCGGGCTTTAGGAGTAAGCCAAGAAATTCTTCAGAAATACGTCGGGAAAAATTAATAACAATGGGAATATTATTCAAATCTGACGTGTCTTTATTCAAATCCATAACATGGACTAAGAAAACTTGACATCCGTAATAAACGAATGACTTCATGGCTTGATATGAAAATGTTTGACTACAATGGTTTGATTGCTTGAATTCGAATAACAGGTTGCTTAGGAATATGAAAACTAACAACCTTACGAAAGTAATCAATTTCGGCATGATGAGTAGTTAACCTTAAAATCACATCAAAAGCAAATATCTCTATAGAAATAAGATTAACAGGTAATGTGATAGTGCCAACCTGAATCAAGCAAGATTTCTAAACAACGGATGTAATGAAAGTTTCTCCTAACGGAGTCTCCATAAATAGGTCAAAGTCTAATTTCTCCGTAGTCAAGTTCAAACGTTGGTAAGCAAGAGATAAAAGAATGGGTAGAACCCAGTATCTAGTAAGGTATAAACTTACATAAAAATTTATAATTAACTAACCGTGCTAACCGTTCGGGTTCCTCGCATTTTAATGGGCCACGACAAACGCTCTTCCGAGAATCGTTGACTTTGACTTTTTCGGGATGATCTTTTTAGTCACCATTCATTTGGATCGGGTTTCGATATCGCATAATCTCGGCGATATGTCCTTCTTTTCCACAATTATAGCATACCTTAAACTGTTTTGGGGCGGTTTGGGGTGATATGTCCCTCTTTCCGCATTTGTAACATACTGACCAGGTGGTCTTTCTCCTCCTTAGAACCATTTGCTCTTGGCCGACGTCTTCACATGGTCGTTGTTGAATCTCCTCTTTTAAAATCTCCTCCGACTCGCTTCTTCTATTTTCATGGCCATAATTACCACCAGAGTGGTTACCATTTTTTTCCGTATTCTTTTTTCTCCGCTGGTTATCGTTATTCTGATGATTGCTATCTTCGGAATGATCCTGGTTATGGTCCCTCGGTTGAACGTGAAAGTAGTATGCACACAAGCCAATCATGTTTGATGATAAAGCATATACTTTGTAACAATCTTATTCATTTATTAATAAAAAGTATTAATTTATTAAAGGCTTTTAATTATCTACATGATCTTTGTTTTTATAAAATGTGATAAACCCATAGTTTTAAGCAATGCTTTTAGAATAATGATGATGATCATTCTAATGAGATCTAAATTCTTAGAAAGCTTAAAACTAAAATAGTTCCCAATCATTGGATTACTAAATTGGGGATTAGTGAATCCGGATAGATTGGTACATACGTTCTTGCTCATTGAATGAGGATGATTGATCTCATGATCATTTGTGTGGAGACACTAAAGCAAGTATGTAGGTGCTTATTAGAGAATAAGTTCAATTCGTGGCTCGCTATAAGGAATACCTAATGGAGTTTTACTTGCACTGTCAATAGAAATTCTGTAGTGATAGTAGTACAAGTGATCCTTGGACTTGAGATCATCATAGTATCTTGTGTATGATGAGTTATACTTTGACTTATTCCTTAAGACCCTTAGGGTATATCAAAGGGTATGCTTGGGTATAATAATTTTATACATGGAGATAATGTATGATCAATAAAGAATCTACCACTTCTATTAAAAAAGAGAAATGTCCTATGTGGTTTGATAAATGACAACCCGGTGAGTCCTTGGTTAAAGCGAGAATGAAATTAGAAAGGAGTTTCTAATTTGCATTATTTGGAGTTGCATGCATTTAAGAGTCGAAATACATATAATTAAATAAAATAAGACTTGACAAGTAATTCCATGTCTTATATTTAATTGGGACATTGTATGGTGGAAGGATTGAATTATGCGGTAACTATTTACTCAAAGGTTCTTTTATGATTAATGTTGAAATCTATATTATCCGGAAAGTCGTTGATCATTAGGGAGGCTTATCCTATCAGTAGAATAAATATTATTTAAATAAATTAATTGTTTAATTTATTTATTTAAATAAGATTAGAATTGTTCTAATTGATTTATTCACTGTGGGTTTAATATGGAGAACCTAAAGGGTCACGCCATAAAAGGAAGAATAATTATTTAAGAAGTTAGTGGCATAATCGTAATAATATTGCAAGTATATTTAATTTAATCTATGGTGATAGAATAAATTAAATAGCTTAATATTTATTATTTAATATTTTAGAAATATTAAATATAAATTAATAAGAGGAGTCTTATTAATATTATTACAATTATTATTATTTTAATTTCTAAAAGAGTTTAGGAATTAATTTAATATAAGTACTCTCATTTATTCCTAATAGGATTAGGAGGAAAATTAATTAAAGGAGTTTAATTAATTATCCCTAATAAGATTAGGGAGCCCATTTAATTAAAAGAGTTTAATTAAAAATACCTTATTTTAATAGGGTTACTTGATATCTTTATAAGTGGAGTCTTATATCAGATATCATATATATGTTATTCCAATAGTTGGAGAGTACGCTCTTTTTCTATAGAGATAGAAAAACTAGGGTTTAGCCAACCACTCATCTTCTTGAATCCTTCTTCTTCCTTGGTGGATCACCTCTAGAGGCAAACACTTGGGTGGCTAACGTTGATCAAAGGAAGGAACCAAACCCGGTGAATTCAAGTTGAACGCGAAAGGATTTGGAGGTGAACTTGTACCTGAGGAAGCTCGATCTTCAAGGGTATGATTTTATTCTTTATCTTTTCGTTTAATTAATAATTGTGCATAAAGGGTGATCTGGGCATATGGTTTGTAAAATTATTTAAAACTCTGATTTTTACACGTTTCCGCTTATTTTTGCAATTTGATTGCGTTCATGAATATTACAAACCTAACAAAACGTACTCGTTATCTCGCTCTAACAACAGAACCCTGTTGACAACATCTGAATAGAGAGAAAATTTATGAGAAATGAGATCTTGGCGTATCGGGTTTCAAACCTCTCGAGAAACATCCGCCATCATCGTTCCACATTCTCCACCAAATGAGGTGCAAACACGGATAAATCCATGAACTTCGCCTCGTCGGACACCGCCATGTTATTCTCGCTCCAATCTAATAAACTCCACTTCCTTCGTACGAGCCGAATACTTTCAGGGAAGTACTTGTCATTGAACTGTTTCTGAAACGTCTCCCATGACATGCTGAGTGCAGCTGGATGGGTACGCTTCATAGATTCCCACCAGTAATCTGCCTCGTTACGGAACATAAAAGTAGCGAATGGAACTTTTTGTTCCTCCGTGCATCCCAAGACATCGAATATCTTGGTAATTTGTTTGACCCACGTCTCCGCCTTAATCGGATCCGGCTTTCCTCGAAATTCGTGGTCCCAACTCTTTGAAGCGCTTGGTGTGACCACGTGGTAATTGCTATCATTTCCTCCTCGTATTTTGAACACGAGTCTCCTCAAATGCGATTTTGCATGAACTGCAAAAAGCTTCTAAACATCCCCTCATTCATCATCTGCTCAGTGGTGTTGTTCACAGGAGGTACATTGCCATCCTGTTGCACGTTCTCCTCGTTGGTAAATACAAGCATCTCCACTTTGTTAATATTCTCAAACATTCTCAAATCATAAAACAAGGGTTAATTAAGGAAATCAATATATCACATAATATCCCTATATCTTAACCAACTAACAAATAAGCTTAGGTAGGACACACTAGCGAAGGATTTACTCGTCTCTCCCTCCTAGTTTACATTCCCCGATCTCCGCCGGAGATCATATCCCTAAGCTCTGATACCAACTGTGACGCCCCCAAAATAGGTCTATTCCATCCAACCCATTCTAAGTCGTCAAATACATGGTACAGAAATAACTACAACTTATTATTACAACATATAAACTGTGAGTTTAAATACAGATATTGCCATCTAGACAATATCCACACGCAAATAAATCCCCATCATAATTATTGATACATTATTTTACAAAAATGGTGAGGACTACTAAACAACTCTATCTAGAACCTTCATTCCATACCCCGACTAGTACTCGCTACATTCTCGCCTCCTGAGAAGAAAAATGGAACAACAAGGAAAAGGGTGAGCTCAACTAGCCCAGTAAAGAATATTATGACTAAGATAATATACAACAAATTATCGTTAGTCTCCAACAGGAAAAATCTAATAGAATACAATACACAACCAGTTTTAAATCAATCTTCCGTAGCGGAAATAATAATTCATTAGAAGAGTTAAGTAGAGAATGCAAACTACTATCTTCATGTATGAATTTAAAAGTTCATCGTCGATATTTTATCCTGTAACATCAATCAATATATATACGGAATCAAATATTCATCTTTGCACTACTGAGCCAAAGATATTCATCGATTGTCATGTTCATCTAAACACCTGTTCATCTTTGCACTACGGAACTTAAATAATTCATAATAAATAGCCCTTTTATCAAAAAATTCGAATCTCGCGACTTTTTATAGGAAATTCAATTCACTACAACTTTGCAGAAGAAAGATTTTCTAAATTCCAAACAGAAATTGACCGAAATCCACAAACCAGGCGATTTACGTGAAAGTTATAATCAAATTTCGGCCAATAATTGTGTCCACCAACATACAAAATATGTGTTAAACATTTATTGCCACAAAATACTCTTCCTCCTTATATACTCGTATATCCCACATTCATTATAAAAATATCAAGTTAATATATTATTAAAATAATATATTTAAATGAATTATTTTATCGTAAAAAGATAAAATATTAATTTTTTAACAATTGTCACATTAAAATTTTCTCCTTCTATATCCACATAAAATCAATATTTTCCTCATCATATAAATCAATAATTAATTATTCATAAATAATATTACAGAATCACAAGATTGGCAACTGCATAGTTCCGGTGAAAGAGGGGCTTTCCAATAAAGATCTCTCCTCATCAAGCCGCAATTAGGTGACCAAACCTCTCCTTAGATGTAACTTTCTAGACATTGCTAATAATGTTTTCTAATAATATTATTCAGATAATATGAATTATTGCTTCGATAATGGAAAATACCGTGTAATGACAATTTATTGAAATAACAATAATATAAAATATCAATGCAAAGCAATTATTGAATCAATAAAATAAAATCTTGAATAATAATTATTCGTAATAATTATAGAGTAGTGCCTTCTTACGTAAGAATCAATAATTGGTGCAATCTGCGTACTCTTCGTTCAACAACAGCATTATTAGTGTGTTTTGTGACGCCCCAAAATAGGTCCATTCCATCCAACCTATTCGAGTCGCCAAATACATGGTACGTAAATAACTACAACTTTATTATTACAACATATAAAGCGTGAGTTTAAATACGGATATTGCCATCTAGACAATATCCACGCGCAAATAAATTCCCATCATAATTATGGATACATTATTTTACAAAATGGTGAGGACTACTAAACAACTCTCTCTAGAACTTTCATTCCATACCCCGACTAAGTACTCGCTACATTCTCGCCTCCCGAGAAGAAAATGGAACAAAAACGAAAAGGGTGAGCTTAACTAGCCGAGTAAAGAAGAATATTATGACTAAGATAATATACAACAAATTATCGTTAGTCTTCAACAGGAAAAATCTAATAAAATACAATAGACAACCGTTTTAAATCAACAATCTGCAATGAAAACAACAATTCATTAGAAGAGTTAAGTAGAAAATGCAAACTACTATCTTCTATATATGAATTTAAAAGTTCATCGTCGATATTTTATCACCGTAACATCAATCAATATATATCTCGAATCAAATATTCATCTTTGCTCTACACGTGCCAAAGATATTCATTAGTTCGGGTCATGTTCGCCTAAACACTGCTCATCTTTGCACTACGGGCCAAAGATATTCATCAAGAAATCATTCATCTTTGCACTACTGTGCCAAAGATATTCAAGAATATCATCATTTAGGACCGAGGATGATGAAAAATATTTCAAAGAAAATGAATCCAATTGAAACAAAAGAACAAATATTAAGGATTAAGTATTTTAAACAATCCAAGTTCAAAAATACTTCATAAGTAATCGAGTGGGGTAAAATTCAAGAATGATCAAAACATGGATACAATCAAAGCTAGTATCCGGAATAGATATTTTGGACAAAAAGAAGAAATTTCATTTTTAGGTGAATAGTGCAGTATTCGTGAATAGTGTCAGATACGTGAATAGTCTGCAGTATATGTGAATAGTAAATTCACACCAAAAGATAGAAATTTCCAAAAAAAAACATCATCACGCTCGCGTGAATAGTACTCGTGAATAAGAATCGTGAATAGTAACCCATGAATAGTAACTCATGAATAGTAACTCATGAATAGTAACCCAGATACATGAAAAAGTTCCAAATTTGATAAAATTTCCAACCAATATTTGGCATAATGATATTGAAGAAATAATATCATTTTCGAATAAAATAACATCCCTTACCTCGAAAGGCGGTGATTTCTAGTTGAAACATTGGATATAGGCTATGACTTGAACTTGCAGAGTATAGCAATACTCAAAGTATACTCAAAATACTCACAAGAATACGCTCGATAATATAGAGAGAAAAACTTGGATTTCGATGTGATTTTCAATTCTAACCTAAGCACCTATTTATAGGAAAATGCTTGAAACAAAGAAAATAGAAAATTTAATATAATAATATTATATATATTACAAATTCTCTACGCACATTTTGACAACTGATTTTCACTTATCTTGCACATGCTAGGGCTGCCTACAAACAAAAAAAAACGTTTTTCCTATTCTAAATATTTTAAACTTCCAAAAATCAATTATTTTGACTTGAACTCAATAATTCATAATAAATAGCCCTTTTATAAGAAAATTTTAGTCTCGCGACTATTTATAGGAAATTCAATTCTCTACAACTTTGCATAAGAAAGTTTTCCAAATTCCAAATGAAATTGATAGAAATCCATAAACCAAGCGATTTTATTGTGCTATAATCAAATTTCGATCAAGAAATGGGGTCCCGCAGACACACAAAACATGTGTTAATCATTTAATGCCACAAAAATACTTTTCCTCCTCATATACTCATATATCCCACATTCATTATAAAAATATCACCAGTTAATATATTATTAAAATAATATATTTAAATGAATTATTTTATCGAAAAAAGATAAAATATTAATTTTCAACAATTGTCATTTTTAAAAATTTCTCCATCTATATCCACATAAAATCAATATTTTCCTCATCATATAAATCAATAATTAATTATTCACAAATATTATTATAGAATCACAAGATCGCAACTGTGCCAGTAGTTCAGGAAAGAGAGCTTTCAATAAGGATCTCTCTCATCTTGGCGCAATTAGGTGACCAAACCTCTCCTTGACAGAACTTTCTAGACATTGCCAATAATGTTATCCAATAATATTATTCAGATAATATGAAGTATTGTCTCAGATAATGAAAATACTATGTAATGACAATTTATTGAAACAACAAGTAATATAAAATATCAATGCAAAGAATTATTGAATCAATAAAATAAAATCTTGAACAAGTAATTATCGTAACAATTATTGAGTAGTGCCTTCTTCACGTAAGAATCAATAATTGGTGCAATACTGGTAATACTCTTTATTCAACAACGCAGATAGTGTGTTTTAACCACCCGGGTATTCCAACAAGATTATTCAGTAACAACTACGCCGTTATTTATAAACAACTTATATTTGTCGTTTTCTTAATCCAATCGCTTTCCGTTATGGGGACCACAAAAGACTACGCCGTCGTACGAATATTCCCTGACAGTACGAATATTCCACGACCAAACGAATATTCCCAAACAATAATGAATATTTTATAACCACTTGCTTACTCGAAAGATTTGCGTGATTTTACCCATAACTATCCACATTAATCAAATCAACCTAATTCTGTTTATTTCAAAATAATAAATAGAGGAAAATAAATTTCATTTATTAATAATTTGGGGTCTTACAACCTCCCCTCCTTATGAAATTTCGTCCTCGAAATTGACGTATGTACCTGGTGTTTCAAAAAGATGAGAATACCTCGCTTTCATTTCCGTTTCCAACTCCCAGGTCATTTCCTCAATAGCATAGTTTCTCCCCAAAACTTTAACTTGTGGTATAACCTAAATTACATAGGACATGTTCTTTCCTATCCAAGATCTTGTGGGTACCTCCTCGTGACGTTAAGTCTTGGCTATCTCGTCCGGGTCTAACTCAATGGCGTGGTTGGTCGTCCACATATTTACGTAAGATCGACACGTGAAAAGCGTTATGAACATACGTCATACTTGGCGGTAAAGCGAGTCTATAGGCCACAGTTCCTATTCGATCGAGAATTTCAAATGGATTAATAAATCGAAGGTTTGAGCTTTCTCACCTCTCGATTCTCGCTTTTGAAATAACAACTTCTTGCACCTCCTTCTTCAAATTCATCATTTCCGTTGTAGCTTGAGCGACTTTAACTTTATCGATTAAAGTCGATTATACTCGTATATCATCACGTGGGTACCTAGAGTTTTCATCTCCATCTCTATTATTTGTAAATTATCTGAAATGAGTCTTTGACAATATCGTACTCGTACTTGTATACGATCTTCTACTCAACACGCCGCCTACCACGTTCGCTTTTTTCCAGGATGGCATGGTGAACATGGTGAAATGAGTCTCCTCTTGAGTTCTTCAAGCTCTTCCCACATTCCTTGCTCCATTCGAATTTTGTATCTCTACGAGTCAATTTGCGTTAATGGAATAGCGATTCGAGAATATCCTTCAACGAATCTCCGATAATAACCAACTAAGCCCGAGAGAGCTACGATTTTGATTACTGAGCTTAGGTTGTTCTCAATCGTGACTCATATCCCAACCTTGGATAGCACGTTACAATGACACCTATCGATTTACTATCGCACGAATATGGTGTCCCCTACGGAGAATCGGGCCGGTGCATTCCTCCACAAAGGAAGTCACCAGATAAAGGCTCGGTACCAAATTTATAGTTGAATTTTAACTCTGAAGTTCAATAGGAGCCATTCGATATGAGATTTTAGAAATGTGTTTTTGTCTAGGGTTCAAAGTCGATACAAAATTTAATATCGATCTTTGGGAGTAAACTAAGAAATTCTTCAAGAAATACGTCGGGAAAAATCAATAACAACAGAATATTATTCAAATCGGCGTGTCTTTATTCAAATCCATAACATGGACTAAGAAAACTTGACATCCGTAATAAACGAATGACTTCATGGCTTGATATGAAAATGTTTGACTACAATGGTTTGATTGCTTGAATTGAATAACGAGTTGCTTAGGAATATGAAAACTAACAACCTTACTTAAAGTAATCAATTTTGGCATGATGAGTAGTTAACCTTAAAATCACATCAAAAGCAAATATCTCTATAGAAATAAGGTTAACGGGTAATGTGATAGTGCCAACTGAATCAAGCAAGATTTCTAAACAACGGATGTAATGAAAGTTTCTCCTAGCGAGTCTCCATAAATAGGTCAAAGTCCAATTTCTCCGTAGTCAAGTTCAAGCGTTGGCGCAAGCAAGAGAGATAAAAGAATGGGTAGAACGAAGATCTAGTAAGGTAAAAACTTCACAAGAATTTATAATTAACTAACCTGTAGTAACTAACCCGTTCGGGTTCTCGCATTTGATGGCGGTCACGACAAACGCTCTTCGAGGAATCGTTGACTTTGACTTTTCACGGGACATCCTTTTGAGTCATCATTCCATTGGATGGGTTTCGATACTGCATACAATCTCGAGCGATATGTCCTTCTTTTCCACAATTATAGCATACCTTAAACTTTTGTGGGCGGTTTGGTGCGATATGTCCCTCTTTCCGTGATTTGTAACTTATACGACCGGTGGTCTTTCTCCTCCTTGGAACCGAGTTACATTGGCTACCGACGTCTTCACATGGTCGTTGTTGAATCTCCTCTTTTTAAAATCTCCTCCCGACTCGCTTCTTCTATTTTCATGGCTATGATTACCACCGGAGTGGTTACCATCTTTGTCAGTATTCTTCTTTCTCCATTTGGTTATCGTTATTACGATGATCGCTATCTTCTTGTATGATCCTCGGTTATGGTCCCTCGGTTGAGCGTACTCGTTATCTCGCTCTAACAATCGAGCCACATTGACAACATCCGAATAGAGAAAATTTATGAGAAATGAGATATCGACGTATCTTGGGGTTTCAAACCTCTCTAAACATCAGCATCATCGTTCCTCATTCTCCACCAAATGGGGTGCAAACACGATAACTCATGAACTTAGCCTCGTCTTTGGGACACCGCCGTGTTATTCGCTCCAAAGTATAATAAACTCCACTTCCTTCATATGACGAATACTTTCAAGGAAGTTGTGACGCCCCCAAAATAGGTATACACCACACCCATTCTGAGTCGCCAAATACATGGTACAAAAACAACTACAACTTTATTATTACAACAGTAAAACTGTGAGTTTAAATACAAATATTATCTTCTAGACAATATCTATACTCAAATAAATCCCCATCACATTTATTGATACATTATTTTACAAAAATGGTGAGGGCTACTAAACAATCCTTTCTAAAACCTTCATTCCATACCCCACTAGTACTCGCTACATTCTCGCCTCCGAGAAGAAAAAATGGAACAACAAGGAAAAGGGTGAGCTCAACTAGCCCGGTAAAGAATACTATGACTAAGATAATATACAACAAATTATCGTTAGTCTCCAACGAGGAAAAATCGATAGAATACAATAGACAACAAGTTTTGATCAATATTAGCAGTGAAATAATAATTCATAGAAGAGTTACGTAGAGAATGAAATCTACTATAATCTATGAATTTAATAGTCCATCATCAATATTTTATCCTGTAACATCAATCAATATTCATCTCAAATCAAATATTCATCTTTGCACTACAAGCCAAAGATATTCATCAATCGGTCATGTTCATCTCAACACTGTTCATCTTTGCACTAAAGGCCAAAGATATTCATCGATCGGTCGTATTCATTTAAACACTGTTCATCTTTGCACTACTGTGCCAAAGATATTCTTGAAATCATTCATCTTTGCACTATCTGGGCAAAGATATTCAATAATATCATCATTTAAGGCGAGGATGATGAAAAATATTTTTAAAGAACGAATCCAAATTGAAACAAAATGACAAGGATTAAGGATTAAGGATTAGTACTTTGTTTTATCCATGTCCAACAATACCTCAAAAATAATCATAGTGGTGTAAAATTCAAGAATGATCAAAACATGGATACAATCAAAGCTAGTATCCGAATAGATATTTTGGACGAAAAGAAGAAATTTTATTTTTTAGGTGAATAGTGCCAGTATACGTGAATAGTGCCAGACACGTGAATAAGAAACTTACACCAAAAGATAGAAATTCCAAAAAAACATCTTCACGCTTCATGAATAGTACTCGTGAATAGTAACTTCGTGAATAGTAACTCATGAATAGTAACTTGTGAATAGTAACTCATGAATAAGTAACCCGACATATGAAAAAGTTCTAAATTTGATAAAAACTTCGGATCGACATTTCAAAGATAATGATATTGAAGAAATAATATCATTATGAAAAAATAATATCCCTTACCTCAAAGAATCGATTACTTGAAGGAAGGAAAGGTCGGAAGTGATCTTTGAATGAAACTTATCTTGAACAAAGAACTCTCAAAGTATCTAAATACTCACAAAATACGCTCAATAATATATAGAGAGAGAGAGAAAACTTTGTTTACGGTGTGATTTTCAATTCTAACTTAGCCCTCTATTTATAGGAAAATGTTAGCCAACAAGGCAGACTTGACACGCTACACGATGGCTTTACTCGCTACTATTGCCACCCACCACATTTGAAATAAAATTCAGCACATTTTTTCACCAACCATAAGTGGGGCCCACCAATTCTAGAATTTTCCACCAAAATCATTTATAACCAAATTTACGAATGGGTCACCTCTTAAAATTCATAATAAATTATCGCTCATCTTTAACGGTTCAAAATTTGTGGACATATACTCAACTTATATATGTATAACATATCCAAAAATTACAACGATCCAACTATTGAATTAAATATTATAACTCACACAATAAAGTCGTAATAACACCATTAGATTTGATTTTTTTAATACCTCCAATCCGAAATAAAATACAAATAAAACATCTCAAAGATTAATTCCTTCAATTATAACCACATATAATAAATAAATCCATCATTTATATCCATATCAAATAAATATTTTCTTATCATATAAATCAATAATTAATTATTCCCAAATAATATTACGTAATCACAATTATGACAACGAGGCGGTTCGAGGAAGAGGGCTTTCAATAAGGATCTCTTCTTCATGCCGCAATTAGGTGACCAAACCTCTCCTTAGATGAGAACTTTCTAGACATTGCCAATAATGTTATCTAATAATATTATTCAAATAATATGAATTATTGATCCGATAATGGGAAATATTGTGCAAGTGACAATTATTGAAACAATGAATAATATAAAATACCAACGCAAAGAATTATTGAATCAATAAAATAAAATCTTGAGCAATAATTCATCGTAACAATTATTGAGTAGTGTCTTCTTACGTAAGAATCAATAATTGGTGCAATACTGCAAGTATTCATCTTGTTCAACAACGCAATGCGTATTAGTGCGTTTTAACCAACGGGTATTCCAACAATGATAATACTTGAATAACTACGCCAATTATTTTTAAACAACTTATATTTGTCGTTTTTCCTCATCCAATCGTTTTTCCGTTATGGGGCCCACACATGGTCGCTTCGTCGCACGAATATTCCCTGACGATTGAATATTCCACGACCAAACGAATATTCCCCGACAACAATGAATATTTTATAACCACTTGCTTATTTTGAAATATTTGCGTATTTAACCCCTAACTATCCACATTAATCAAATCAATCCTTACTATTTCAAAATAATAAATAAAGGAAATTCCTTTTATTTAAAAAAATTTTCGGTCTTACAACCTCCCTCCTTATGAAATTTCGTCCTAAAAATTGACGTGACGATACACAGTGTTTCAAAAGGTGAGGATACCTCGCTTTCATTTTCGTTTCCAATTCCCAAGTCATTTCCTCTATAGCATGATTCCTCCACAAAACTTTAACTTGTGGTATAACCTTTGCGCGTAGGACATGCTCCTTCCTATCCAAAATCTTGACAGTACCTCCTCATACGTTAAGTCTTCTGGCTATCTCGTCATGGGTTCTAACTCTATAACGTGGTTCGGGTCTTTCACATATTTATGAAGTCACCGATATGTGAAACACATTATGAACACGAGACATACTTGAGGTAACTTGCAGTCGATAGGCTACATTTCCTACTCGGTCAAGAATTTGAAATGGACCAGATAAATCGTGGATCGAGCTTTCCTCTCTTCCCAAATCTTGTAACTCCCTTCCATGGAGCAACTTCGCAATAATACATGATCCCCTACACTAAATTCCACGTCCTTTCGATGAAGATCCGCATAACTCTTTTGTCGATCTTGTCTTGTTTGTATATGTTGTCGAATCATTTGGATCTTTTTGGTGATAAATACGTCTTAACTCGGGTCCCAACAATGTTGCTTCACCCACCTCATCCCAACATATTGGAGAGCGACATTTTCGTCCATATAATGCTTGAATGGAGCTACACCTATACTTGCTCGATAACTGTTGTTGTAGGAGAATTCCACCAATGGTAAATACTTATCCCAACTACCCTTGAAGTTCAGGACACGTAGTCTTAATATATCTTCAAGAGTTTGAATAGTCCTCTCGATTGTCCGTCTGTTTGGGGATGGTATGCCGAACTAAATCGCAAATGCGTGCCCATAGCTTTTTTGCAAGCTAACCCAAAATCTTGAAGTGAATCTTGGGTCACGATCCAAAACTATGGATACGGGCATGCCATGCAACCTCACAATCTCATTTACGTTCATACTAAAGCAAGGCGTTCAAGGGAATAAGTCTCCCAGATCGGCAAGAAATGAGCGATTTGGTTAATCTATCAACAATAACCCAAATAGCATTGATGCCTTGAGAAACCGTAGGAAGACCCATGAATGAAATCCATGGTAATGTGTTCCACTTCCATTCGAAATCTCAAGTGGTTGCAACGGACCCTTAGGTACTAGATGCTCCGCCTTTACACGTTGACAAGTTAAACACATTGAGATAAACTTTGCAATCTCTCTCTTCATATTGTTCTACCAAAATGTATGTGAAGATCACGATACATTTTAGTACTTCCGAGATGGATTGCAAATGGTGGATTGTGTGCCTCCATCATAATCTTGTTCTTCAAATCGAGTCGTTAGGAACACAAAGTTCAGAGTGGACTCAAGTATTCCTTCTTCATCAATTCTCTCTTAGGAATAGCTCCTTCTTGTACTTTCTTCTTCATACAGCATCACGCTCTGATCTCAAGGTGGCTTGAAAGCGACTTAAACTTTATTGATTAAAGTTGATTATACTCGTATATTATCACGTGGGTACCTAGAGTTTTCATCTCCATCTCTATTATTTGTAAATTATCTGAAATGAGTCTTTGATAATATAATTTTCGTACTTGTATACGATCTTCTACTCAAACACGCATTTCCACGCTCGCTTTTCGAGGATGGCATGGTCGAGAACATGTCTTTGAAATGAGTCTCCTCTTGAGTTCTTGAAGCTCTTCCCACATTCCTTGCTCCATTCGAATTTTGTATCTCTACGAAGTCACTCGTTAATGGAATAGCGATTCGAGAATATCCTTCAACGAATCTCGATAATAACCAACTAAGCCTCAGAAAGCTACGTATTTCGATTCTTGACTTAGGTTTCTCTCAAGCGTGACTCATATCCCAATCTTGGATATGCGTCACAATGACACCTATCGGTTTACTATCGCATCGAATATGGCGTCCCTTACGAGAGTTAAAGCTTAGGTGAATTCCACAAAGGAAGTCACCAGATAAAGGCTCGGTACCAAATTCTATAGTTGAATTTTTAACTCACGAAGTTCAATAGGAGCCATTCGATATGAGATTTTAGAAATGAGTTTTGTCTGAGAGTTCAAATTCGATACAAAATTTAATATCAGGCTTTGGGAGTAAGCCAAGAAATTCTTCAGGAAACACGTCAGGAAATTTACTAACAACAGAAATATCATTCAAATCTGACTTATTTTTGTTCAAGTCCATGACATGGCTAAGAAAGCTTGACATCCGCTTTTTCAATAAGCGAATGGCTTTACGGCTTAATATGAAAGAGTTTGACTTCAATGGTTTGGTTGCTTGAATTGAATAATGAGTTTAGTTAGGAATATGAAAACTAACAACTTACGAAAGTAATCAATTTCGGCATGATGAGTAGTTAACCTTAAAATCACATCAAAAGTAAATATCTCTATAGAAATAAGGTTAACGTGTAATGTGATAGTGCCAACCTGAATCAAGCAAGATTTCTAAACAACGGATGTAATGAAAGTTTCTCTAATGAGTCTCCATAAATAGGTCAAAGTCTAATTTCTCCGTAGTCAAGTTCAAACGTTGGCGCAAGCAAGAGAGATAAAAGAATGGGTAGAACCGGTATCTAGTAAGGTATAAACTTCGCAAGAATTTATAATTAACTAACCGTGCTAACTTCGTTCGGGTTTCTCGTATTTTGACTAGGTCACGATAAACGCTTCTTCCAAGAACCGAATTGACTTTGACTTTTCGGGACATCCTTTTGAGTCACCATTCCACCGGTGGGTTTCGACATCGCATACAATCTCGAGCGATATGTCCTTCTTTTCCACAATTATAGCATACCTTAAGCTGTTGTAGGCGGTTTGCCAATGATATGTCCCTCTTTCCCGATTTGTAATATACGACCGGTGGTCGTTCTCCTCCATAAAACTAGTTACTCATTGGCGCCGACGTCTTCAAATGGTCGTTGTTGAATCTCCTCTTTTAAAATCTCCTCCCGACTCGCTTCTTCTATTTTCATGGCCACGATTACCACCGAGTGGTTACCGCTTTGTCAAGTATTCTTCTTTCTCCATTTGGTTATCGTTATTACGATGACTCGCTATCTTGATATGATCCTCGGTTATGGTCCCTCGGTTGAGCGTACTCGTTATCTCGCTCTAACAATGAGCCACATTGACAACATCATCTGAATAGAGAAAATTTATGAGAAATGTGATCTCGACGTATCTGGGTTTCAAACCTCTAAGAAACATCCGCGTCATACGTTCCTCATTCTCCACCAAATGAGGTGCAAACACTGGATAACTCCATGAACTTCGCCTCGTCTTTGGGACACCGTCATGTTATTACGCTTCTAGTCTAATAAACTCCACTTCCTTCATACGACACGAATACTTTCGTGGAAGTACTTGTCATTGAATCCATTTTTGAAATGTCTCCCACGACATGCCGTGCGGTTGGATGGAGTGCACGCTTCGAGACTCCCACCGGTGAGTCGCCTCGCCATACGGAACATAAAAGTAGCGAATGGAACCTTACGTTCCTCCGTGCATCCCAAGACATCGAATATCTTGGTAATTTTCTTGACCCATGTTTCCGCCATGATCGGATCGGCTTTCCCCTTAAATTCGTGGTCCCAACTCTTTGCTGCGCTTGTTTGTGACAACCCGTGAATTGCTATCATTTCCTCCTGTATTTTGAACACGAGTCTCCCTCGTCTGATTTTGCATGAACTGCAAAAAACTTCTAAACATCCCCTCGTTCCTCATCTGCTCAGTGGTGTTGTTCACAGGAGGAACATTGCCAGCTTGTTGCACGTTCTCCTCGTTGGTGAGTACAGGCATCTCCACGGTCTCATTTACTCCACTATTAATATTCTCAGTCGACATTCTCAAATACTGTCATAAAATAAGGGTTAATTAAGGAAATCAATATATCACATAATATCCTATATCTTGACCAACTAACAAATAAGCTTAGGTAGGACACCTAGCGAAGGATTTACTCGTCTCTCCCTCCTAGTTCTATTCCCGATCTCCGCCAGAGATCATATCCCTAAGCTCGACGATTAACGGTGTGGCCGCCCAAAATAGGTATACACCACACCCATTCGAAGTCGACAAATACACGTAGATGTAAAGCTGTTAGGTATGTAATATTCATGTCTTGCAATCAAATTGCATAAAAAATGCTAAGCGTGTAAAAATCGAGTTTAAAATTTACAAACCATATACCCGGATCACCCTTTATGCACAATTATTAATTAAACGAAAAGATAAAGAATAAAATCATACCTTGAAGATCGAGCTTCCTCGTACAAGTTCACCTCCAATCCTTTCAAGCGCTCAACTTGAATCCACCGGGTTTGGTTCCTTCCTTTGATCAACGTTAGCCACCCATGTGTTTGGCCTCTAGAGGTGATCCACCAAGGAAGAATAAAATTCAAAAAGATGGGTGTTATGGCTAACCCTAGTTTTCTATCTCTATAGAAAAGGCATACTCCCAACAACTTGAAATTATTACGTACTTTATTAAAGTCAACAACCCATCCCACCCATAATAAGACTCCTCTTATTAATAGATATGGGCAACCCACCTTAACAATTAAGGAATTGGGTTTTAATTAATTAAATTCTTTTAATTAATTAAGCTCCCTAATCTTATTAGGGATAATTAATTAAACTCTTTTAATTAATTTAACCTCCTAATCTTATTAGGAATAAATGAGAGTACTTATATTAAATTAATTCCTAAACTCTTTTAGAAATTAAAATAATAATAATTGTAATAATATTAATAAGACTCCTCTTATTAATTTATATTTAATATTTCTAAAATATTAAATAATAAATATTAAGCTATTTAATTTTTTCTATCACCATAGATTAAATTAAATATACTTAACTTATATTATTACGATTATGTCATTAACTTCTTAAATAATTATTCTTCCTTTATGGTGTGACCCTTTAGGTTCTCCATATTAAACCGGTTGTGAATAAATCAATTAGAAACAATTCTAATCTTATTTAAATAAATAAATTAAACAATTAATTTATTTAAATAATATTTATTCTACAATAGGGATAAGCCTCCCTAGCGATCAACGACTTTCCGGATAATATAGATTTCAACATTAATCATAAAAGAACCTTTGAGTAAATAGTTACCGCACAATTCAATCCTTCCACCATACAATGTCCCAATTAAATATAAGACATGGAATTATTGTCAAGTCTTATTTTATTTAATTATATGTATTTCGATCCTTAAATGCATAACTCAAATAATGCAAATTAGAAACTCCTTTCTAATTTCATTCGCGCCGCCAAGGACTCTTTGGGTTGTCATTTATCGAATCACATAAGACATTCTCTTCTTTTATTAGAAGTGGTAGATTCTTTATTGATCATACATTATCTCCATATACAACTTATTATACCCAAGCATACCCTTTGATATACCCTAAGGGTCTTAAGGAATAAGTCAAAGTATAACTCATCATACACAAGATACTATGATGATCTCAAGTCCAAGGATTACTTGTACTACTATCACTACAGAATTCCTATTGACAGCAAATAAAACTCCATTAGGTATTCCTTAGCGAGCCATGTTCAAAGTGAACTTATTCTCTAATAAGCACCTACATACTTGCTTTAGTGTCTCACACAAATGATCATGAGATCAATCATCCTCATCCAACGAAAGCAAGCAACGATGTACCAATCTATCCGGATTCACTAATCCCCAATTTAGTAATCCATCGATTGGGAACTATTTTAGTTTTAAGATTTCTAAGAATTTAGATCTCATTAGAATGATCATCATCATTATTCTAAAAGCATTGCTTAAAACTATGGGTTTATCACATATTATAAAACGAAGATCATGTAGATAATTAAAAGCCTTTAATAAAATAATACTTTTATTAATAAATGAATAAGATTGTTACAAAGTATATGCTTTATCATCAAACATGATTGGCTTGTGTGCATACTACTTTCAATCTCCCACTGCACTAAAGCCAATCGCCATTATATCTTATACTCTTCTTCTCTAAGTGGCGATTATCCCGGGGCCATTGGATAAGCTTTAGTTAATGGATATGTAATGTTGTTTATGAGAGTCCACTATCTCTATAGTGATTTCCCATCTTTCAATGATTCTAATAATCAAATGAAAGTGCCACAACACATGTTTAGATCCAAGATGAGACTTAGAACTATTCCTAGTTCGTAATGAACTTTAATCCAAACAATCAACTTGTAGCTTCATTTATAGCTATATACTTTGTCTTTATTACTAAACCAAAGAACTCTTTTTTGCTTTGAAACTTTTCAATTCAACGCACCACTTTGCTCAAGTTAACCCTTTACCTTAAAGTGGATTTTTCGTCGCTCTTAGTACATCTGAAAAACTTGAGTGCATTAAGCCCTCTAGTTTTAATTTAGACCCACCATGAATATGATCACATCCTTAGTGCGGTTAAGCACTTTAAGATGTTTTTCAGCGACTCATAGTGAACTTCTCCATAATATGGTGATCAACATCGTGTCTCGTACATTTCATTGCATACATGATTGTCACTCATGCGACCTCTCTTTTCGTGGAGTCGTGGGGATTATTAAAGAGATACACTCCATAGCTCATCGACATGAGACATCTCTTGAGTTTGCCATGCTAAACGACTTTAGCATCAAATGAATATATGTTCCTTTGGTTAAGTCGAGCATCCTCTTAAATCTATCTATATAGATTTATATCCCCAATTAAGATACTCTTCCAAATCATTCATGGAGGAATGTTTAGACAACTTTATCTTTACCGATTGTAGCATTGGTATGTCATTCCTCATCCGTAGTATATCAACATGTAAGTACTAGGAATGTCACGATGCTCCCAATCGACCCTTTTGTACACACTAGGTTCATTCTTATTTTTGATAAAATCAAACTCTTTTGATTTGTTTCATCAAAACGAATGTTCCATTTTTGAGAATATTGCTTCAATCAATTTCTCCGAGTGTTCACAACTCTTAACTCATCGTATGTAATTGGATCATCATCTTATATGATGTACCTCATCATCATCATCTATGATGAATCCATACCTCCCTAGGTATCTTGGTACTATTCCGATTTACGATTCTGGTTGTGGTACAATAGGTTCATCTATGTGTTCCTCTTATTTGACTTATAGTGTTTTGTGGTTCTTGAACTTTTAAAGATCTATTATCCTCCCACTAGCCCCTTCAATGATAAACACCTTTATCTTGAAGGCGCGTGTTTACAACAAACACCTTTTGCTAAGTAGAATTATAGAACATATACCCTAAACTTACTTTAGGATGTCCCACAAATCGACACTTGTCAAATCTTGTCCCAAGCTTATCCTTGAAACCTTTTCACATAAGTTGGACAACCCCTTATCTTAACATACTTAAGATTAGAATCCTCCCCATCCATAACTTTTATGGTGTCTGAAATGGATTTTGAGGTTACCTTTTCGTAGATTTGCGTACCATTTCTAGGACATGACCCTAGGGGGATCTTCGAAATGTCGGTAAAATCATTATGGACCGCACTCATGTCCAACAAGGTACGATTTTTCTTTTAGATACATCAATCAATTATTGCATATCGGAGAGGCGTCCATTGTGAGAAAACCATTTGAGATGATCTAGAAACTTATTGCACAAGTATTCCTTCCTTGATCCGATCAAAGAATCCTAATACTTTGTCAATTTGTTTCACTTTTGAATTCTTTTGAACCTTTCAAATAATTCACACTTGTATTTCAAACAAATACACACATTCAACTCTTTGAATGATCATCTCCTTTTCTTATACTAGTTTGTTCAATTTGCAAAATATATTTTTTCACGTAAGTCAAGTATACAAAATTGATTAAGTAATATTCCATTTATACAAAATATTATTATTATAAATAGAACAACAATTGTTCTTAATTATAATACCAAAGATTTCATTGTCCAACAATAAAATGGAAATAATATTTTTAACAAGAACCTGGAATACAATAACAACTTATCGACTTAATAGATTTGCTAGTAGGCATTGCTAAACTATAAGTTTCTATGGCTAATGCAAAGCAACCTTTGCTTCATTTTTCCACACATAGGATTACTTATATTTGTTTAGCTTTCTACTTACTGCTTGGTCCTTTCATAAATCTATATTTATGATAACCAAAGTCGATATCCAATATCCAAGTAGAATCTTGACTTAAAGAAAAATTATTTTAAATCTTGAACAAAAATCAGATTTAGAAGCAAAACTTCACTAAGCTTCTTTGGTTAGCCTCGCAAGATGCTTCTCAGCTTTATATCCAAAGTGTCCGTGCTTATTGCGGTGGGAAGCAAACTCCTTGCTATCCATATCAGATTTGTTCTTATTATCCTTTGTTTATGCCTTTCTATTTACCTTCTTTGAATCGTTCTTCTTTTCGGAAGATCCTTTGGCCCCTACCAAGAAGACTTGGTTTTTCTTGTTTGAAAGTGACTCTCAACATTTTCAACATGTTAAGCAAATCAAAGAAAGTCGATATCTAGCTTGTTCATATGAAAAATTTACAACAATTGTGAAAGGAGTTCGAGAGTGAGTGCAAGATCAAATCTTCGCTCAACTCTCCATCAATGACAAAACCAGATGTCCTAATTGATCAATCAAATTGATTATGTTAAGAACTTTTTCTCAGCATCTATGTAGTGTCATCATGGTCATTCTAGATCGGAAGAGCTCCTTAGATATCTCGATATCTATCGGCCCTACTTTCTTCACCATCAACTACTGATGTGCGGGAATATAGTAGAGCATCCATAGTTTCATCTCGTGCCTTTGAAGCTCGTTACTACGTAGATGCTGAGCATGATGCATTGAGCCAACTGTGCATCATCTTGCCACTTTCTAAAAGTAGCAATGTCTTCCTCAGAGGCATTATGCGCAACCATCAGAGGATAGGCGATATTAGGGACATAAGATAGCTTTTCACCATGAGAACTTTTCTCAATTTCCTTAACCAATCCGATTAAATTGATTACGATTAATTTAGCATATAATATGCTTCGCAAATGATAGTAATTTTAGACATTGTAAAATTTCGTAAATGAATTTGTAATTAACAATATTTTAACATACATTCTTTTATTAATTACCAAAATAAATTAGGTCTTGTTTTAAATTGGTATCTCCCACTATTTTCATCAAACTATATTACCCTCACTTATATAGTTTCCAAAAATCTGATTAAAGATTTGCTAGTGAGAATAAGGATCCCATTTCAAATGTATATAGCCTTGTGGTGACACAACAAACTATATATAAATAAATAGGTAGACAACTTTTGTCAATTACATCAACTATGCAACTCCTTTGCTTTTTGCCTCTTAGATTATTTTGATCAAGTGGTGGCACATCCGAATCAAAATTATCCAAGTTAAGTCCGACCTAGCACTCATATATATTCAAAAAGAAAAATATCATCCTTGTGGTGACACAACAAAACAATATTGTTCAATTTTCTTTATAAGCATCAAATGTGATAAATTAACATCTTAAATACTTAATACTTGCCTTTGCGGTGACACAACAAACTCATATTAAATATTTAATACTCTATTAATTTTATCATGCTAGAAAGGCGACGCTCGATATTCCAAATATCTTTGAACGCTTTAGGACTTAATATATAAAAATTGAGGGTTTGTTATTAATTTGTCTCATCTTGTTTTATAGCGCATGCATTATATATATATAAAATACGCGTCATATTAATAAACATGCGAAGCATGTTTGCATAATATATATATATATATATATATAGTATAGCATGCACATTTAGAATATTATATTCTACCCGGATTGATTATGGACTTTTATTCTAGTTTGGTTCACTAGAGCCACCAAGTGAACCAAAAGGTCAAACCCTAGGGGTGCAAGAAATAATATTTAAATATAACTATTACATTTAAACCCTGCTCCATTACAAATGGGTCTTCAAGCGCTTCTTGTCTCTTGATCTCTAATTCTTCAAAATTAATTCTAAATATTCCTATTACAAAACTATTTTTAAAATAAATAGAAACCTTGATCAAGCAATCGAGGGAAGTACATAGGAGGAGATAGAATTTACATTAAGAAAAATTAGAGAAGACGAGGTACGCAGAATCCCATTTTATAAAAACCCATACATTCATGCATCCAACTAAAATAAAATCCAATCGCATTGGTCAATAATCCATAATCAATCCCATTTATTATCATACACATCACCATATGCATCAATAAATAACATTCATCTCATGAATAATAAACATTTAATATATATATTGATATCATTTAATGGGCAAATTTAGTTATATAAAATCTATTTTTGAATAAAAATAAACTCCTTTATTTAAATCCAAATTTAAATCAAAATAAAACTATTTTATTTTAATTTATCAAATTTTGAATAAAATAAACTATTTTATTTTAATCAAAAAATTTAATCAAAATCTTTAATCAAAATAAACTCCTTTATTTTAATTAATTATGGAATCCAATTCCATGTGTAAAAATCTTCAATTAAAATAAACTCTTTTATTTTAATTAATTATGGAATCCAATTCCATGTAAAAAAATCTTTTATTAAAGGAAACACGGATATCTTTCCTATTCACAAATAAACTCCTTTATTTTGAATAATATGAAATCTTATTCCATATTTAAATAAACTCTTTATTTAAGGAAATTAGGATTCTCTTTCCTATTCACAAATAAACTCTTTTATTTTGAATAATATGAAATCTTATTTCATATCTAAACAAACTCCTTTATTTAAGGAAAGATGGATTTACTTCCCTATTCACAAATAAACTCCTTTATTTTAGGAAAAATAAAATCCAATTTCAACTCCAATTGGTTAGCATGAAATTTAATTAAAATAAATCTTTTATTTTAATATTAAAATAAACCTTTTATTTTAAGATTAAAATAAACCTTTTATTTTTATTTTAATTATAAAATTATTAAAATTAAAATAAAACTTTATATTTTAATATTAAAATAAACTTTTATTTTAAAATTAAAATAAAATTTTTATTTTAATTATATAATAATTAAGAAATATATATATGTATATATATATATATATATCGTAATATATATATATATATATATATATATAACCGTTCTCGAATTTTTCGTGCTACGCCATAAAAAAAAATTGTGTTCTTTGGATTCCAACGTGGCCTCATTCATTCGTAGCCTTTCTATTAATTTTTATTTACTAAAACCGTGCACTACTGCTTCAAAAAAATTGAGTTCGTATATTTTTTTATTTTTTTTTGATTTCCGTGTACTAATACATGTTATCACTGCCAGCCGTGAACTTGGGCGAAACTCACGCTGCCTTGATTTGTAAACATATGATTTTCGGTTTTTTTTTTTTTTAAATTTTATACAATAAAATTATGCCCAATTAAATTGTTCTAAACACATATCAATATAGAAATTAAATCGAACAATTAATAATTTGCATAAAGGTTTGCTTCGATGCCATCGTTAGGTATGTAATATTCATAATCTTAATCAAATTGCATAAAAAATGCTAAGCGTGTAAAAATCGAGTTTAAAATTTACAAACCATATACCCGGATCACCCTTTATGCACAATTATTAATTAAACGAAAAGATAAAGAATAAAATCATACCCTTGAAGATCGAAGCCTCGTGTACAAGTTCACCTCCAATCCTTTTCGCGTTCAACTTGAATCCACCGGGTTTGGTTCCTTCCTTTCGATCAACGTTAGCCACCCCGTGTGTTTGGCCTCAGAGGTGATCCACCAAGGAAGAATAAAATTCAAAAGATGGGTGTTATGGCTAACCCTAGTTTTTCTATCTCTATAGAAAAGGCATACTCCCAACAACTTGGAATTATTACGCACTTTGTTAAAGTCAACAACCCATCCCACCCATAATAAGACTCCTCTTATTAATAGATATGGGCAACCCACCTTAACAATTAAGGAATTGGGTTTTAATTAATTAAATTCTTTTAATTAATTAAGCTCCCTAATCTTATTAGGGATAATTAATTAAACTCTTTTAATTAATTTAACCTCCTAATGTTATTAGGAATAAATGAGAGTACTTATATTAAATTAATTCCTAAACTCTTTTAGAAATTAAAATAATAATAATTGTAATAATATTAATAAGACTCCTCTTATTAATTTATATTTAATATTTCTAAAATATTAAATAATAAATATTAAGCTATTTAATTTTTTCTATCACCATAGATTAAATTAAATATACTTAACATATTATTACGATTATGTCATTAACTTCTTAAATAATTATTCTTCCTTTTATGGTGTGACCCTTTAGGTTCTCCATATTAAACTAGGTTGTGAATAAATCAATTAGAACAATTCTAATCTTATTTAAATAAATAAATTAAACAATTAATTTATTTAAATAATATTTATTCTACAATAGGGATAAGCCTCCCAAGCGATCAACGACTTTCCAGATAATATAGATTTCAACATTAATCATAAAAGAACCTTTGAGTAAATAGTTTGTGACATAATTCAATCCTTCCACCATACAATGTCCCAATTAAATATAAGACATGGAATTCTTCACAAGTCTTATTTTATTTAATTATATGTATTTCGATCCTTAAATGCACAACTCCAAATAATGCAAATTAGAAACTCCTTTCTAATTTCATTCTCGCCGCCAAGGACTACTGGGTTGTCATTTATCGAATCACATAGGACATTTCTCTTCTTTATTAGAAGTGGTAGATTCTTTATCGATCATACATTATCTCCATGTACAACTTATTATACCCAAGCATACCTTTGATATACCCTAAGGGTCTTAAGGAATAAGTCAAAGTATAACTCATCATACACAAGATACTATGATGATCTCAAGTCCAAGGATTACTTCAGACTACTATCACTACTGAGAATTCCTATCGACAGCAAATAAAACTCCATTAGGTATTCCTTAGCGAGCCACGCTCGATGAACTTATTCTCTAATAAGCACCTACATACTTGCTTTAGTGTCTCCACACAAATGATCATGAGATCAATCATCCTCATCCAATGAGCAAGTTAACGATGTACTAATCTATCCGGATTCACTAATCCCCAATTTAGTAATCCATCGATTGGGAACTATTTTAGTTTTAAGCTTTCTAAGAATTTAGATCTCATTAGAATGATCATCATCATTATTCTAAAAGCATTGCTTAAAACTATGGGTTTATCACATATTATAAACAAAGATCATGTAGATAATTAAAGCCTTTAATAAATTAATACTTTTATTAATAAATGAATAAGATTGTTACAAAGTATATGCTTTATCATCAAACATGATTGGCTTGTGTGCATACTACTTTCGAAACAACTACAACTTTATTATTACAACGAGAAAGCTGTGAGTTTAAATACAAATATTATCTTCTAGACAATATCTATACTCAAATAAATCCCCATCACATTTATTGATACATTATTTTACAAAATGGTGAGGGCTACTAAACAATCCTTTCTAAAACCTTCATTCCATACCCAGGACTAGTACTCATTTACATTCTCGCCTCACGAGAAGAAAAATGGAACAACAAGGAAAAGGGTGAGCTCAACTAGCCCAAAGAAAGAATACTATGACTAAGATAATATACAACAAATTATCGTTAATCTCAACATGAGGAAAAAATCGATAGAATACAATAGACAACAAGTTTCGAGATCAATATTCGCAATTGAAATAATAATTCATAGAAGAGTTACATAGAGAATGAAATCAACTATAATCTATGAATTTAACGGTCCATCATCAATATTTTATCCTCGTAACATCAATCAATATTCATCTCAAATCAAATATTCATCTTTGCACTCACAGCCAAAGATATTCATCAATCGGTCATGTTCATCTCAACACTGTTCATCTTTGCACTAAAGGCCAAAGATATTCATCATCGATCATGTTCATTTAAACACTGCTCATCTTTGCACTCTGAGGCCAAAGATATTCTTCAGAAATCATTCATCTTTGCACTACAGCCAAAGATATTCAATAATATCATCATTTAAGATCGAGGATGATGAAAATATTTTTTAAAGAACGAATCCAAATTGAAACAAAATGACAAAGTTTAAGGATTAAGGATTCGTACTTTGTTTTATCCATGTCCAACAATACCTCAAAAATAATCATAGTGGTGTAAAATTCAAGAATGATCAAAACATGGATACAATCAAAGCTAGTATCCGAATAGATATTTTGATTTAAAAGAAGAAATTTTATTTTTCTATGAATAGTCAGATATCGTGAATAGGCCGTAGATACGTGAATAGTAACTCGACACCAAAAGATAGAAATTCCACAAAAACATCTTCACGCTTCATGAATAGTACTCGTGAATAGTAACTCGTGAATAGTAAACTCATGAATAGTAACTTGTGAATAGAAACCCATGAATAGTAAACCCGACATGAAAAAGTTCCAAATTTGATAAAACTTCAGATCAACATTTCAAAGATAATGATATCAAGAAATAATATCATTATGAAAAAATAATATCCCTTACCTCAAAGAATCAAGACGCGGAAGTGATCTTTGAATGAAACTTGTCTTTAACAAAGAACTCTCAAAGTATCTAAATACTCACAAAATACGCTCAATAATATAGAGGGAAAGAGAGAAAACTTTGTTTCGGTGTGATTTTCAATTCTAACTTAGCCCTCTATTTATAGGAAAATGTTAGCCGTCGTCAAAGCGGACTTGACTGCTACACGATGGCTTTACACCGCTACTATTGCCACCCACCACATTTGAAATAAAATTCAAGCATATTTTTTCACCAACCATAAGTGGGGCCCACCAATTCTAGAATTTTCCACCAAAATCATTTATAACCTAATTTCGAATCACCACCTCTTAAAATTCATAATAAATTATACGCTAATCTTTAACGGTTCAAAATTTGTGGACATATACTCAACTTATATATGTATAACATATCCAAAAATTACAACGATCCAACAAATCGGATTAAATATTATAACTCTACAATAAAGTCAGTAATAACACCGATTTGATTTTTTAATACCTCCAATCCGATGAAAAATACAAATAAAACATCTCAAAGATTAATTCTTTCAATTATAACCACATATAATAAATAAATCCATCATTTATATCCATATCAAATAAATATTTTCTTATCATATAAATCAATAATTAATTATTCCCAAATAATATTACGTAATCACAATTATGACAACCAAAGGCAGGTTCCTGTGAAAGAGGGCTTTCCAATAAAGAACTCTCCTTGCCAAGCAATTAGGTGACCAAACCTCTCCTTAGATGTAACTTTCTAGACATTGCCAATAATGTTATCTAATAATATTATTCAAATAATATGAATTATTGATCCGATAATGGGAAATATCGTGCGGTGACAATTATTGAAACAAGAATAATATAAAATACCAACGCAACAATTATTGAATCAATAAAATAAAATTACGAACAAAGAATTATCGTAATAAATTATCGAGTAGTGCCTTTCACGTAAGAATCAATAATTGGTGCAATACTGGTGCATCTTGCTCAACAACGCGCATTAGTGCGTTTTAACCAACGGTATTCCAACAAGATTAACTCAGAATAACCTACCAGTTATTTTTAAACAACTTATATTTGTCGCTTTCCTCATCCAATCGTTTTCCGTTATGGGGCCCATACATGGGTGCATCGTCGTGCATTTAATATTCCGACAAAGCATTTAATATTCCACGACCAAACTAATATTCCCCGACAACAATGAATATTTTATAACCACTTGCTTATTTTGAAATATTTGCGTATTTAACCCCTAACTATCCACATTAATCAAATCAATCCTTACTATTTCAAAATAATAAATAAAGGAAATTCCTTTTATTTAAAAAATTTTGGTCTTAAGGTAAGTACTTGTCATTGAACTGCTTCGAAATGCCTCCCATGACATGCCGAAAAGTAAATTTGGATGGGTACGCTTCACGTATTCCCACAAAAGATTACGCCTTCGTTCTTTAACATAAAAGTAGCGAATGGAACTTTATGTTCCTCCGCATGCCAAGACATCGAATATCTTGGTAATTTGTTTGACCCACGTCTCGCCTTTAATCGGATCCCGCTTTCTGCAATTACGATGGTCCCAACTCTTTGAAGCTGCTTGGTTGTGACCACCGTGAATTGCTATCATTTCCTCCTCAGATTTTGAACACGAAGTCTCCTCAAATCCGATTTTGCATGAACTGCAAAAAGCTTCTAAACATCCCCTCGCTCATCATCGCTTTCGGTGGTGTTGTTCATGGGAGGTACATTACACCGACTGTTGCACGTTCTCCTCGTTGGTAAAGACAGCATCTCCACGGTCTCATTTACTCCATCGTTAATATTCTCGGTCGACATTCTCAAATCTTATCATAAAACAAGGGTTAATTAAGAAAATCAATATATCACATAATATCCTTATATACTAACCAACTAACAAATAAGCTTAGGTAGGGACACACTAGCGAAGGATTTACTCGTCTCTCCTCCTAGTTCTATTCCCCGATCGCCAGGAGATCATATCCCTAAGCTCGATATTAACCGTGACGCCCCAAAATAGGTCCATTCCATCCAACCCATTCTCGAAGTCGCCAAATACATGGTACGAAATAACTACAACTTTATTATTACAACATATAAAGCTGTGAGTTTAAATACGAGATATTGCCATCTAGATAATATCCACACGCAAATAAATCCCCATCATAATTATTGATACATTATTTTACAAAATGGTGAGGACTACTAAACAACTCTCTCTAGAACCTTCATTCCATACCCCGACTAGTACTTTCGCTACATTCTCGCCTCCCGAGAAGAAAAATGGAACAAAAGGAAAAGGGTGAGCTCAACTAGCCCGAAGAAAGAATATTATGACTAAGATAATATACAACAAATTATCGTAAGTCTTCAACAGGAAAAATCTAATAGAATACAATAGACAACCAGCTTTTAAATCAACAATGCGAATGGAAACAACAATTCATTAGAAGAGTTAAGTAGAAAATGCAAACTACTATCTTCTATATATGAATTTAAAAGTTCATCGTAGATATTTTATCACTGTAACATCAATCAATATATATCTGGAATCAAATATTCATCTTTGCACTACAAGCCAAAGATATTCATTAGTTGGTCATGTTCGTCTAAACACCTGTTCATCTTTGCACTACGGGCCAAAGATATTAATCAATAGGTCATGTTCATCTCAACACCTGTTCATCTTTGCATTACGGGCCAAAGATATTCATCAAGAAATCATTCATCTTTGCATCACGTGCCAAAGATATTCAGTAATATCATCATTTAGGGACCGAGGATGATGAAAATATTTCAAAGAAAACGAATCCAGTGAAACAAAAGAACAAATATTAAGGATTCGTATTTTAAACAAATGCAATTTCAAAAATACTTCATAAGTAATCGAGTGGAGTAAAATTCAAGAATGATCAAAACATGGATACAATCAAAGCTAGTATCCGAATAGATATTTTGGACAAAAAGAAGAAATTTCATTTTTTGGTGAATAGTGCCGATTCGTGAATAGTCTTCAGTATCGTGTTGAATAAAGGTCGTATATGTGAATAGTAACTCAGACACCAAAAGATAGAAATTTCCTAAAAAACATCATCACGCTTTCGTGAATAGTACTCGTGAATAAGTAACTCGTGAGTAGTAACTCATGAATAAGAACTCATGAATAGTAACCCGACATGAAAAAGTTAGAAATTTGATAAAATTTCCAACCAATATTTCAAGCATAATGATATTGAAGAAATAATATCATTTTCAAATAAAATAACATCCCTTACCTCGAAAGACATGGATTTCTAGTTAAACACCTGATATAAAGCTATGACTTGAACTTGCACCAGATAAAGCAATACTCAAAGTATACTCAAAATACTCACAAGAATACTCGATAATATAGAGAGAGAAAACTTCGCTTCTTGTGTGATTTTCAATTCTACCCTAAGCACCCTATTTATAGGAAAATGCTTAGAACACCAAAGTAGAAAATTTAATATAATAATATTATATATATTATAAATTCTCTACGCACATTTTGACAACTGATTTCAGCTTATCTTGCACATGCTAGGGCTGCCCACAAAACAAAAAAAAAACGTTTTTCCTATTTTAAATATTTTTAACTTCCAAAAATCATTATTTCGGAGCTTCAGAACTTCAATAATTCATAATAAATAGCCCTTTTATAAGAAAATTCGAATCTCGCGACTTTTTATAGGAAATTCAATTCTGTACAACTTTGCAAAAGAAAGTTTTTCCAAATTCCAAACAAAAATTGACCGAAATCCATAAACGGGCGATTTTACAGGCTATAATTAAATTTCAGTCAAGAAATGGGGTCCACCGACACACAAAACATGTGTTAATCATTTAATGCCACAAAAATACTTTTCCTCCTCATATACTCATATATCCCACATTCATTATAAAAAATATCACAAGTTAATATATTATTAAAATAATATATTTAAATGAATTATTTTATCAAAAAGATAAAATATTAATTTTTAACAATTGTCATTTTAAAAATTTCTCCATCTATATCCACATAAAATCAATATTTTCCTCATCATATAAATTAATAATTAATTATTCACAAATAATATTATAGAATCACAATCTTGGCAAGTAGGTAGTTCCAGAAAGAGGGGCTTTCCAATAAGGATCTCTCTTTCTTTGAAGCATGATTAAGTGACTCAAACCTCTCCTTAGATGTAACTTTTTAGACATTGCCAATAATGTTATCCAATAATATTATTCAGATAATATGAATTATTCGCTCGATAATGAAAAATACTATGTAATGACAATTTATTGAAACAACAAGTAATATAAAATATCAATGCAAAGAATTATTGAATCAATAAAATAAAATATTGAATAATTAATTCATGTAACAATTATTGAGTAGTGTCTTCTTTACGTAAGAATCAATAATTGGTCCAATACGTAATGTCTTCTTGTTCAACAACGCCAGATTAGTGTGTTTTAACCAACGGGTATTCCAACAAAGATTATCGATAATAACTACGCCGTTATTTATAAACAACTTATATTTGTCGCTTTCTTCATCCAATCGCTTTCCGTTATGGGGCCCACAAAAGATCGCGCCATCGCATGCGAATATTCGACAAAGATCTGAATATTCCACGACCAAACGAATATTCCCCAAATAATAATGAATATTTTATAACCACTTGCTTATTCGAAAGATTTGCGTATTTTACCCATAACTATCCACATTAATCAAATCAACCCTTACTATTTCAAAATAATAAATAGAGGAAAATAAATTTTATTTATTAATAATTTGGGGTCTTACAGTTTTAACCAAGGGTATTCCAACAAGATAATCTGCAGAATAACTACTGCCAGTTATTTATAAACAACTTATATTTGTCATTTTTTTCATCCAATCACTTTTTAGAGTTATGGGGCCCATAAAAAAGCTGCGTTAATGCAATGCGAATATTTCGACAGCAAGACGAATATTCCACGACCAAACGAATATTCCCAAACAATAATGAATATTTTATAACCACTTGCTTATTCGAAATATTTGCGTATTTTACCCATAACTATCCACATTAATCAAATCAACCCTTACTATTTCAAAATAATAAATAGAGAAAAATAAATTTTATTTATTAATAATTTGGGGTCTTACAATATATCTATCTATACAAAATAGAAGTGTTTTTGAACATATTTAATTTCCTGCTCAAACCATATTAAAATATCTTAACCATCAAAACTTTGGGATAAATCTAACCCTTCAAAAAACATTGAAGGTAATAACTCTCTCTGTCATGCTGCCATGCTGGGTTGGATAAAATACTACCATCTTACTATAAAATATTATATGAAAATAATATTTTTATAAATATAAGGGATAATTTCACAATACTTTTCTCATATTAATAAATATTTTTATAAATATAAGGGATAATTTCACAATACTTTTCTCATATTAATAATAAATAGATATCGGCAAAAAGCACTTTTACACTACTGTGGTTATAGTGTTTTAAGCAATCGAATCATTATAAGGCTTTTTAAAAATTATTAAATTTAATTGCATTTTTTTAAAATGTTCAATCAAGCCATTCCGGCCCAATTTCTTGGACCGACGTCAACTAATTACACACGTGGCATTGAAAAAAAAAAATCAAAAATCATTATTTCCTACATTGGCAAGCCGGTCATACCAAATTTTTTTTATTATTGAGCCATTTTGACTTTAAAAAATGCAATTGGTACCATTGTGGTTTTAAAATAAAAATATTTTTATATTTTATTTTCTTTCTTTTTCTTTACCTAAATATTTATAAAATTAATAAAATTAATATTATAATATTTATAATTAATATGTATGTTTTATTTTAAAATAAAAAATACTTTTATATTTTAAAATACTTATAAAATTTTTAAAAATAAAAATATTTTTATGTTTTATTTTATTTCTTTTTACCTAAATATTTATAATATGTATAATATTAATAAAAATTATTATTATAATATTTATAATTAATATGTATGTTTTATTTTAAAAATAAAAATAAAAAATACTTTTATATTTTAAAATACTTACAAAATTTTTAAAATAAAAATATTTTTATGTTTTATTTTTGTTCTTTTTCTTTACCTAAATATTTATAATATGTATAATATTAATAAAAATTAATAGTATAATATTCATAATATGTATGTTTTATTTTAAAATAAAAATAAAAATACTTTTATATTTTAAAATACTTATAAAATTTTTAAAAATAAAAATATTTTTTATATTTTAATTTCTTTCTTTTTCTTTACCTAAATATTTATAATATGTATAATATTAATATAAATTAATAGTATAATATTCATAATATGTATGTTTTTATCTTCAATCCCAATTCGAACAATTCTGCGTAAAATGAATTAAAATAATAAAATTAAAATAAATATTTTAATTTATTTTCTATATAATTTGTTTTCCTTTTATCTTTTCCTTTCTTTTAATAATTATTTTTATTTTAAAATTAATTCCAAATAATATTAAAACTTTTTAATAACTAAACATAAAAAACAAAAACAAAATAAAATAAAAACAGGATAAGCCAAAATAATTTTTAATGGATTTTCTTTATAATTTTTCTTCTCAAACAAAAAATAAAATAATAATAAAATTAAAATAAATATTTTAATTCATTTTTTTATACTTTTTTTTTCCTTTTATCTTTTCCTTTCTTTTAATAATTAATTTTATTTTTAATTTAATAATTTTTTTCTTTTCCTTTTATCTTTTTAATAATTAATTAATGTATGCCAAAACTGTCAGCAGTAAACTAATAAGTCGAGCAAGGAATTTTCTAATCAAAAATCAGATTTTATTTTATTTCTTTTATCAAAAAAGAAAAAAAAAAAATCGCTCAACCAAAAAAAGAAGATCTCTCAGACTTTTCTCGCTCCTCCGCCTTCCTCCTCCAATTCAAACACAACATACTCCTCCTCCCGTTCAGCAGTTTATAATCACTCTTACTAAGCAACACCAAAATGTCTATAATCACTCCCATCAACAGCCGCAGCACTACCATTACCCGCCACAACATACCCCTCCTCCCGTTCAGCAGTTTCCCCCCATTCGTCTTCATCCTTAGGAGGGTCCGAGTCCGCCAATTTCGTGGACGGTTCAGGATCTGGGCCGGTTTTCTCGCCCCATTCGTCAACAAATGTGGTCGGAGCCTTTGCGGGATCTTCATCGTCCTTATCGGAGGGAGGTTCCGGCAGGTCGTCGGGGTATGGGCGGGAGAAACGGATGGTGGAGAATAATCGGAGTTGATTACTATTTGGGGAAGATGGGATTAGAGAGAAAGAGATGGGGTGGTGGATTTTTGGGGAGAAATGGAGAGCAGTTGTGGTGGGATTTTTGAAGAGGAGAGAGAAAGAGGAGCTGAGGAGGATAATCGGAGTTGATTACTATTTGTCAATGCCGGTGAAGAAAATGGTTTTAATTTTGGTGAGGAAGAAGATGAACCAGAGGGTTTGAGTTTGAATTAATTAAGAAAAAAAATGGCAAAAAGATGAGATCAAAGGGAGATTTTCTAAAAGTATTTTTATTTTTATGAAAATAATTAAAAGAAAGGAAAAGAGATAAATGAAAAGAAAAAATTATAAAAAAATTATAAAAGTATTTTTATTTTTATTTTTAAAATAAAACATACATATTATAAATATTATAATATAAATTTTTATTAATATTATACATATTATAAATATTTAGGTAAAGAAAAAGAAAAAAGAAAATAAAACATAAAAATATTTTAAAAAACGGTGAAATTTAATTGTTTTTTTAAAGTCGCAGTGGCTCAATAATATTAAGAATTTGGCCGGTGACTTGCCACATCGCGAAAATAATAATTTTTGATTTTTTTTTCAACGCCACGTGTGTAATTATTTAACGTCGTCAAGAAATTGGACGGAATGACTTGATTGTATATTTTTAAAAAGCATAGTGGATCAATTGAATATTTTAAAAGCACAGTGGCTAATTGCTTAAAACACTACAACTACAGTGGGTAAAAGTGTTTTTTGCCAATAGATATCACATTAATATAAAAAAAAATGAAATTATCACATTTTACTTATTAAAAAATAAAATTTTTACTATAGATATTTTCATATAATAATGACAATTTTTTAATCTGGACTGTCCAAAATTTGAGATAAATTCTATCCTCCATAATATCGAAGGCACGAGACTGTTGCTAATATACAATATAATAATGTGGCCATATGAATAATTGAATTATGCTAATATTATATTATATATATATATATATATATATATATTACTTCACGTGTAACATCAATGGTTAAGTATAACAAATATATAACTATCATATATTTATATATAAAATATTAACCAAGCTGTGACCACATCAAATATATATAAATATAATATTAATATATTAACCATACAAGATTCGTTAATATTAATGATTCAAGTTGTAGGCGAAACTTGGGTGGAATCCAGCGAAAGAGAAAAAAATTTGGATTACCGATTTTTTTATTTTTTTTAAATAAATTTTATACAATAAATTATGCCCAATTAAATTGTTCTAAATACATATCAATATACATATCAAATTAAAATAATTAATAATTTGCATAAATGTTTGACTCTGATGCCACTGTTAGGTTTGTAATATTCATGAACGCAATCAAATTGCACAAATAAAGCAAAAACGTGTAAAAATCAGAGTTTAAAATTTTACAAACCATATACCCGGATCACCCTTTATGCACAATTATTAATTAAACGAAAAAGAAAGAACAAGAAGCATACCCTTGAAGATTCGAACTTCCTCAGGTACAAGTTCACCTCCAATCCTTTTCGCGTTATCCACTGGGTTTGGTTCCTTCCTTTGATCAACGTTAGCCACCCAAGTGTTTGGCCTCTAGAGGTGATCCACCAAGGAAGAAGAAGAATTCAAGAAGATGGGTGTTTGGCAAAATCCTAATTTTTCTCTCTCATAGAAAGGGGTGTACTGTGACGCCCCCAAAATAGGTCCATTCCATCCAACCCATTCTCGAAAGTAAATCAAATACGTGATACGTAAATAATTATAACTTATTATTACAACATATAAAGCTGTGAGTTTAAATACGAGATATTGCCATCTGACAATATCCACACGCAAATAAATCCCCATCATAATTATTGATACATTATTTTATAAAATGGTGAGGACTACTAAACAACTCTCTCTAGAACCTTTATTCCATACCCCCGACTAAGACTTCGCTACATTCTCGCCTCCCCGAGAAGAAAAATGGAACAACAAGGAAAAGGGTGAGCTCAACTAGCCCATAAAGAATATTATGACTAAGATAATATACAACAAATTATCGTTAGTCTCCAATAGGGAAAAATCTAATAGAATACAATACACAACCAGTTTTAAATCAATCTTCGCAATGAAATAATAATTCATTATAAGAGTTAAGTAGAGAATGCAAACTACTATCTTCTATGTATGAATTTAAAAGTTCATCGTCGATATTTTATCCCCGTAACATCAATCAATATATATACGGAATCAAATATTCATCTTCAGACTCTGAGCCAAAGATATTCATCGATTGGTCATGTTCATCTAAACACTGCTCATCTTTGCACTCACGGCCAAAGATATTAATCGATTGGTCATGTTCATCTCAACACTGTACATCTTTGCACTCTGGCCAAAGATATTCATCAAGAAATCATTCATCTTTGCACTACACGCCAAAGATATTCAAGAATATCATTATTTAGGACCTGAGGATGATGAAAAATATTTTAAAGGAAACGAATCCAAATTGAAACAAAAGAACAAATATTAAGGATTCAGTATTTTAAACAATCCAAGTTCAAAAATACTTCATAAGTAATCGTGAGTGGAGTAAAATTCAAGAATGATCAAAACATGGATACAATCAAAGCTAGTATCCGAATAGATATTTTGGACAAAAAAGAAGAAATTTCATTTTTAGGTAAATAGTATTAGATTCGTGAATAAGGTCAGATATCGTGAATAGTGCCAGATATCGTGAATAGTAACTCTCGGACACCAAAAGATAAAAATTTCCCAAAAAATATCATCACGCTTCGTGAATAAGTACTCGTGAATAGTAACTTCGTGAATAGTAACACATGAATAGTAACTCGTGAATAAGAACTCATGAATAGTAACCCCGACATGAAAAAGTTCAGATTTGATAAAATTTCCAACCAATATTTTGGTATAATGATATTGAAGAAATAATATCATTTTCGAATAAAATAACATCTCTTACCTCGAAAGGCGATTACTTAGTTGAAACACCTTATAAAGGCTATGACTTGAACTTGCAACCAGTATAGCAATACTCAAAGTATACTCAAAATACTCACAAGAATACATTTCGATAATATAGAGAGAAAACTTGCTTTTTGGTGTGATTTTAATTTAACCTAAGCACCCTATTTATAGAAAAACGCTAGAACACAAAAGCAGAAAATTTAATATAATATATTATTAATAATAAATTTTCCTACGCCTCTTTGAAAATTAGCTCCTAACATTTCCCACATTCCAACCTTCTAGAAAAAGTAATAAAAAAACGTTTTTCATAAAATAAATAATTAAAACTTACAAAAATCAATTATTTCAGAGCTTCGAAACTTTAATAATTCACAATAAATAGCCATTTTGCCAGAAAATTCGAATCTCGCGATTTTTTATAGGAAATTCAATTCTCTACAACTTTGCAGAAGAAAGTTTTTCTAAATTCCAAACAAAAATTGACCGAAATCCACAAAGCCGGGACGATTTTACTGTTTATAATCAAATTTGGTCGATAATTGTCCACCAACACACAAAATATGTGTTAAACATTTAATGCCAGGAAAAATACTCTTCCTCCTCATATACTCATATATCCCACATTCATTATAAAATATCAATAGTTAATATATTATTAAAATAATATATTTAAATGAATTATTTTATCGGAAAAAGATAAAATATTAATTTTTAACAATTGTCATTTTACAAATTTTCTCCATCTATATACACATAAAATTAATATTTTCCTCATCATATAAATCAATAATTAATTAGTCATAAATAATATTACAGAATCACAAGATCTTGCAACGGTGCCGCTCCTCAGAGAAGAGGGAGCTTTCAATAAGGATCTCTCTCTTCTTGGCGCCTTGATTAGGTGACCAAACCTCTCCTTAGAGCGAACTTTCTAGACATTGCCAATAATATTTTCTAATAATATTATTCAGATAATATGAATTATTGCTTCGATAATGGAAAATATCGTGTAATGACAATTTATTGAAACAACAAGAATATAAAATATCAATGCAAACAATTATTTAATCAATAAAATAAAAAATCTTGAATAGTAATTATCGTAACAATTATTGAGTAGTGTCTTCTTACGTAAGAATCAATAATTGGTGCAACATCGTATCTACTTATTCAACAACGCGTATTAGTGTGTTTTAACCACCGGGTATTCCAACAAGATAATTGTGAATAACCACTACAGTTATTTATAAACAACTTATATTTGTCATTTTTTCATCCAATCGCTTTAGTTATGGGGCCCATAAAAAAGATCGCTGTCGTAAATACGAATATTCCCGACAAAGCACGAATATTCCACGACCAAACAAATATTCCCGACGATAATGAATATTTTATATCCACTTGCTTATTGAAATATTTGCGTATTTTACCCATAACTATCCACATTAATCAAATCAACCCTTACTATTTCAAAATAATAAATAGAGGAAAATAAATTTCATTTATTAATAATTTGGGGTCTTACATGTACTCTCCCAACTATTGGAATTACGTATTCACGTGTTTTGTGAAATTGTCAACCACCTCACCCATAATAAGACTCCTCTTATTTATAGATGTAGACAACCCTCCTTAACAATTAAAGAATTGAATTTTATTTTAATTAATTAAACTCTTTTAATTAATTAGGCTCCTAATCTTATTAGGAATAATTAATTAAATTTTTTTAATTAATTTACCTCCTAATCTTATTAGAAATATATGAGAGTACTTTTATTAATTAATTTCCAAACTCCTTTAGAAATTAAATAATACGTTTGGATAAACCTGTTAAGTTAAACACAATTAAAATTCCAAAAAAATTACAACTCAAACATGACTTAACATCGAAAAATTGAAGCCTTAGAAACCAAGGAATTCTATAATAGTGGAACCATTCATCTTACATCAGACATTATAGAAAAGCCAACGGTGTTTCATAATAATGAAGGCAATTATGCGGTTTATTATTATTATTATTATTATTATTATTATTATTATTATTATTATTATTATTATTATTATTAGTATTATTATTATTATTATTATTATTATTATTATTATTATTATTATTATTATTATTATTATTATTATTATTATTATTATTATTATTATTATTATTATTATTATTATTATTATTATTATTATTATTATTATTATTATTATTATTATTATTATTATTATTAATATGATTGTTATTATTATTATTATATATAAATTTATAAATATATATATATATATAAATATTAAAATATTCATAGTTACGTTATATAAATATTCATAGTTACTTTATATATATTTAGTTTAATGTGGAGATTTAAGATGAGTATATATATATAGGGGAAAATGGGTATGCACAGCTGTGCAAATTTTTTTTTACAGTCAACCCAAAACGACGTCGTTTTGGGCGACTTGTTTTAAAAAAAAAAATCCAATTACTTGTACTCCTTCAGCTTCTCTCCCAAATCACGATGTGCTCCTCCCAAATCAAAAATTGCACGAAGGCTGCTTTTCTCTCAAATTCGCTTCTGTCACTCCTACTCCTTCAGCTTCATGATAAGAGTATCGATCATCGGATTACTGGCCTTCAACCAGGTGTCGTCGCTGCCATCCCCACTATGAAGTTCACCCGCGAGGCTTTCAGCTCTCTAATTTGATAGATTTTTGTTTCAGGTTTGATTTTTGCTTATAATCTCAAACTACCGTTTAGATTTTTGTTTTTCCTATAAATCTAATGTTTATAGCATGTTTACAGTTTTTATTTTGCTTAAAGGGTTTTACATTTTCTGTTATTAAAATTTAGGCGATTAGGGCTCAGTGTATAACTTGTCATTTATACTTGAATCTGAGAATTTGGTTAAATGTTGATTTCAATTTTGAGCCATTTTTGTGGTCAATTTCAAGTAACTATGATTGCCAATATATGCTTGTTTTGTAATTACTAGTTGTGCCATTCAAGTGAGTAACCAGTTGAAAGCGTACTAGTCTAAGCATGAAATTCTTACTTTTTTTGCCATTAGTTTAGCAAATCCTCTGTAACGATTATTTTCCCATATAAATGTGATGTAATTCCTCTGTAATGATCAAAAGCCTCATAACTGATTTTGCTTCTAGTAAAAGGTAAGTGATTAAAAGTAGTAAAAGTAGTGATTAAAAGGTAACTTTTGTTTTATGATCTTCGTAAACTTTGGATAGTTGAAAATGTTTGGTACTCTCTGTTTAATACTCTGAACTGTGGAGAATGTGTTCCTACAATCATTTGTTTGTTTAACTTTATGTCGATAATGAAACTGTTAGTAAGTCTAATAAAACTTAACTATTTGAAATCCTACAGTGTCTGTTTTGTTTTTTTGCTTGTTCAATTTCTCTCGTTTGCATTTTGAATAACACATTCGGTAATTGGAGATTACAATGCTTACATTGCAGGTATATTTATCCTGGAGATGTTCAATGTTCATCCTGGAGATTACAATGATTGCATTGCAGGTATATTTATCTTATGCTATTCGACAGTGAAGTAGAAGCTGCAAGGTCCTAAAGATCATGAATTACACAATCCCTGATACTGAATTTTTTGAATTCTCAAACTCAATAGGGTGTCATCCAACAGTCTCACCCTTTTGATTTTCTAGAAATAAGGCATATGACAAGGCGACTATCAAATGTAATGGAAAGGAGGCGGTCACCAACTTCGAGCCAAGTATATATGAAGGGGAGATGAATTTTGAGTCCCATGATGGAGGTATTCTTCATTATTTTTATATTTTCTTGTATTTTGTTGTCCTCTCGGTTACAATTATTCTATGTCTAGTTATGATGAGTTGGGGCACGGCCGCATGAGTTTATCTTCTGCCTTGTACTGCAGGTAGCAACCACAATTTTAATCTAAATGACAAATTAGTAGAGCAAAAGAAGGCAAATCCAGTGACTTTGTTTCTCTCATCATCCATGATGTTGAGACATATAAAGTTTCCTTCGTTTGTTGATCGACTAGAGACTGCAGTGGAGCGCGTAATCTTAGAGGGCAAGTACAGGACTAAAAGACCTTGGTGGGCATAGCACCACACAAGAAGTTGTTGATGCTATCATTGCAAATCTGGACTGAAGTTTTAAACGAACCTCCTAATTCTTGACCATCCTATAAAACCAACAATGTACACATGATGTCATTGTGATTGGTTTTGTTTCTTCTATAGTTTTATATATTTATTTTCTTGCATATACTCGTATCTGAGAACAGTTTTGTGGGGAAGCATCTCAGTTGTATTAGAATTATTATTTATTCAAGTTCAAAGACTTGTGCCCTTAAAAAATGTATTATTTGTCTTGGAGTTGAGATATTTCAGTTTTAAAGATATATGAAGAGAATAAAGTATTTGCTGCTGAAAGGTTGTTAGCGAATGCTGATGGTTAAGCCAATATTTTATTATGTAGAGCTTAAACATCTATTTATGATATCTCACAAATAGGGATTAAAAAAAAATCCTTTTTCTCAACTTTAAGCTGTGAGAACATACTCCATAATTGGGATATATAGTCAAGAATTTCTTTTTTCTCTGTTTTTAGCTGTTGCAGTAAACTAATGTCGGCAATCAACTAAGTTGTATAATGTTCTCAAACATTATTAAAATACAAAAATTTTAATAATGGTATTTGAACATATATTCTGATGTAAAAATATACTCATCAAAAATTCAAAAGGGAACCAATCAAAACATCAAATAGATGACAACTGTTAAATACTCCCAATATTCAATAAATAGAATGCATTGATTGTTGAGAACCACATTACATCTCTTAATATTGATCTGCATTGAAAAAGTAATATGGATGTAATTTAGAAACCAACATGCATGTCTTTAAAATAAAAACAGCTCAACAACATTAAGCAATTCTAGTTGCTTCTTGAAGGACAAGGCAGTTGTAGTAGCAGTAACAAAGGAACTTGGACCATCACTACTCATCAATCTTCTTTGTTTCGATCACAGGTTCTCTCCGAGAAGCCTGGCCAAACTGAAATAAATAACATGTATCAGAACGAGTTGTGCATATTATTTATAGGTTATACATGGCCATGTGTGTATCTACAAGAATCATGCAAATGTAATCTGGGTTGGATTCATAAAATTGTACATAATGGAGCAATTTTGGTGGTGATGATGTTGAAATCATGAATGAATACATAAGCAAGGCTAATAAATTCAATAATGGAGAAGAAAAAGAGGGAAGAAGGAAATGGTTACATCAATAATAGCTCCCTAAATGCCTCGGTTAGGGTGGATGAAATGTCAAGCAAATCGCGCTTGTGTATATATATACATACATACATATATAATTTGTTCAAAATCATCATCTTGAATACAAGTATGAGAATAATGTTTTATTAGCTAGTTATAACACATGATAAAAAAGTAATTGAATTCTTGAAGTTGAGAAATTATTGAACTAACCTCTTTCAACATTGACTTCTGTCTGAATATGATTCTCATTTGTTTCTATCAAATCCTCCTCCAAATTTGGCTTCTCACGAGTCTTTTCATCTTTGTCGTCGGATATGTCAGATGAAGTATTTAGGACTCCACTGCCTAGACTGGGTGCATCATTTGATTCTGTCAAAATTTCGAAAGTTTGGGTAAGAGGCTTAAGCTCAGTGTCATTTTCATCTGTTGGTGAAATCCATAGCAACATATGAACAAAGGAAACTAACCCGAGAGAGAAAGATGTTGCAACAATTAAACATTACTAACCATTTTCATCTGAGGTCTGCTTTTCGACATTTAGTTCACCAGCTCCCAAGGCATTCAGAAGGAAACACTACTTCATGGAAGTCTTTACCTTCTGCTATTGGTTTTATATTGCTTCCCCTTCAATATCCTCTGCATGAACATAAATGATTGATTTCCATAACACAAGAAAAGAGTTTTAGTTGGTCAGATAAAAATAAGAGATTACTAACCTTTTTCATCCAAGTTCTATTTTTTGACATGATAATCTCCAATTTTTTCATGAAAACCTCTTTCTTCACCTTCAAAATTTGTATGATTTTCTCCCTTCACTACTTCTTCATGCGATAATAATCCTTGAGCTTCTTCAACTCCTGACTTATTTTCTTCTGCATCATCAGCACAATAAAACTTATGGAACAAATTTGAGCATCTGACAGTCAGTAAACAAAGGCTATAGCAAAAACATCTAAAGGCCGGAGTAAATAAAGGCTATAGCAAGATAGAGATATTCTTTTTTATGTATTGCAGGTTTTAAGAACTTACATTTCTTAACATCCAAAGGCCGGAGAAATAATCGTTACAGAGGATTTGCTAAACTAATGGCAAAAAAAGTAAGAATTTCATGCTTAGACTAGTACGCTTTCAACTGGTTACTCACTTGAATGGCACAACTAGTAATTACAAAACAAGCATATATTGGCAATCATAGTTACTGGAAACTGACCACAAAAATAGCTCAAAATTGAAATCAACATTTAACCAAATTCTCATATTCAAGTATAAATAACAAGTTATACACTGAGCCCTAATCGCCTAAATTTTAATAACAGAAAATGTAAAACCCTTTAAGCGAAATAAAAACTGTAAACATGCTATAAACATTAGATTTATAGGAAAAAAAAATCTAAACGGTAGTTTGAGATTATAAGCAAAAATCAAACCAGAAACAAAAATCTGTCAAATTAGAAAGCTGAAAGCCTCGCGGGTGAACTTCATAGTGGGGATGGCAACGACGACACCTGGTTGAAGGCCAGTAATCCGATGATCGATACTCTTATCATGGAGCTGAAGGAGTAGGAGTGACAGAAGCGAATTTGAGAGAAAAGCAGCCCTCGTGCGATTTTTGATTTGGGAGGAGCACAACGTGATTTGGGAGAGAAGCTGAAGGAGTACAAGTAATCGTTTTTTTTTTTAAAACAAGTCGCCCAAAACGACGTCGTTTTGGGTTGACTGTGTAAAAAAAAATTGCACAGCTGTGCATACCCATTTTCCCCATATATATATATATATATATATATATATAGATGATAATAGAATTTATCTAATACACAAAAAATATAATATAAGAAGCAAAAATATAACAACTAGGTTTCGAACGTAAGACCTATGGATTTTTGGGCCATTAAGCTACCATTGAGTCATTCTAATTTATTAGTTAACTAAACTACCGCTATAACTTGTAGCGTAGACAGTGTAGCACATGAGCAAATGAGGGGCAAATGAGTAATTTCTCATGTCGCTACAGCCTGTAGCGGCTGGGAAAAATCCATTTCAATTTGTGCCATCCAATGTTGCGATCAACGATATAGATTATGGTTATTGAAATAGTACATGTGACAACCGATTGCCAAACATGTTAGTTCCGGGCCTCCGACCTAAATAAACCCAACTTCATCAAACCTGATTATTATATATATGCTTCCCAATGTTTCCTATTTCTAGATAGAAATAGGATATACTTACAAGTACTCCCTCACTCCGAGAATGAAAGTGATGATTGATTTTATGCGATTTTTAAAATAAATATCCAATTATAAAATTATTCATATTTAAATTCTCATCCAATTGCATATTTTTCTATACATGACTAGTGATATTATATAAATATTTATAAATAATAAAAATATGACATGTAATACTAAGGATATTACGCACAAATTATTGTAAAAAAATAGATTATTTAATATAAGTAAATATTTAACTTGAGATTACATAAAATAATAAGAACTTTTATCCTTAGAGCGGAAGAGTGACTTAAATCATGAACATATTTTTAAGTTCAAAATAAAACATAAAAAAAGAATAATAGTAATGGTATACCCTAGCTATTTCTAGTTTTCCTTTTACCTTTTTTCCAAATATATTATAAAATTAAATTATAATACTATCAGTTCTAAGAGAAAACATAAAAGATGAAGAAAATTTATTATGTTTTATGAACTAAAAAGCAGAATAAAGTTATTTAAAATGACTTATAAGTCATTCCTAATAAGTTAGTTTGACCCATATTAATGTAATATCAATTTTATTCCTATTTTATTTAAATTTTTAAAAAATGAATTTGTAAAAAAGAAGAGTAAGATACAACGTCACTTTAATTGGCGTTAAAATTTTTATTTTTGTGTTTTTATAGCTGAAGTCTTATATACTCCTTCATTTCCAACGCCGATGATAGAGAATAAACATAAAAAAATATTGATGTTTGTAAACAAGTACAAAAGATCAAAGAAATAAAAAAAAAAAAAAGAGATTCCAACGTCAGTTAATGTGATGTTACATCTTACTCTCTTTTTTACAAATTTGCTTTATAAAAAATTTTAAAAAAGTTACAATGCCGGTTAGTTTGGCTTTGGATAATATTTTTATTTTTTTCAAATTTCTTTAATAATAGAAAATCTTTTTTAAAAAAAGTACGATAATTTTTTTTAAATTCATTTTTAAAAACAATATTTTTTTTAAAGTGGCATTGGTTGTCTTTATGATTTTTAGCCAAAAAAAAAATATCCAAAAATTCAACGCCATTTTAAATAGCGTTCAGTAGTTTTACCAAATTAAATGTGAGAGCCTTTACTCCCAACGGCAGTCGTTGAATTTTTTATTTTTTAAAAAATATTTGTTTAAAAATAAAATCTTTTTAAAAAAAATTAAAGTTTTTTTATTTATAAAAAATTGTTCTTAAATTAATTAATTTGGTTAAGAGAAGAGCCTATTCAAAAAAAAATTGAACAAAATGAATATAATTGAGAAAGTTGAATATAATTTAGGCAATTCTGAAAAAATACTCCAGATCCAACCTTTACCAATTATTTGTGCTAATATACTTTTGTCACCAACCCAACCTAACCACTATAAGAAATTAAGGATGTAGCGAAGGAAATTTTGTGAAGGAATTTATTCCTTCACATGAGGAGTTTTTTAGCAAAGGAAAAGTAAAGGAAAAAAATATAGTGACAATATAGTTATTAGCGAAAGAAACATCCTTCACAATTTATATTTTTTTTCTTGCAAAATTGAGGTGATAGAAGGCTTTTTGGCTCCAATTTATGATGAAATTTTGCGAGGAAAAAAATCTATTAATGAAGGAATTATTACTCACTATATATTATTTTTAGAATTTTTTTGTGAGAGATAAATTTGGTCGCTGTTTTGTTCTAAATAACTTTTTTAGAATTAATTGTGGTGAATATTAATTCTAATATAAATATATTAATTTTTTTTACAGTAGTAAATTTATTTATAATAATTACTAGGAATGAGTAAAAAAGCGGATAAAACTGAATAACCGAACCGAATCGAATAAAAATTTTATCGATTTTTTTATTTATTCGATTATTTTCTGAAATTCAATTATATTCAATTTAATATCCGATTTTCGGATTCGGATTTGTTTTTTAAAATTTTGTTAACCGAATAAGAAAAAATAAAAATTAAAGCCTTAAAAGTTAAAACACAAAAACAAACACAGTATACTCTAAAAAATAATTAAAGCCTTAAAACATAAAAACAAACACAGTAATCTCTCATCTCTCATCTCACACTAGTTGATACCCTTAGGCCTCAGATCTCCCATCTCTCGACTCTTATCTCAGATCTCTCACTATCTGTCTATCTGATCTCTCATCTCTCACTCTCTGCCCTAGTGCATCGTGACTCCGCTCCACCTCCGGCCTCTCGCATCCGACGTCTCAGAACACAGAATTCAATCAGTCTCTATCTCCAATCTAAAACCCTAAATCGTCACTTGTCGTCGTCACTTGTCGATTCCTATATAATCTCTGATAATCTTCAATCATTTTTTTAATATTGTCTATACAATCCCCTGCTCTCTCTCCCTCACTTCTGTCCCATCCCTTATATCTCTACCTAGATTTTCATACTTCCAAAGCTACCAACACCATTCTTTCAAAATTTTGTTATAAATCGTTAAGAATACTGAAGAGTTGAAGTTATCAACTAAATTAGAAAAAGAATTAGAGCAACCTATTCAACCAAAACAAGGTTGGAGGAGGAATTAAAGCAAGGATTCAAGAATACATCAAACAAAAGGTAATTCATATACTTTTTCTATGTTCATAGAAATTGGGTGGATGTATATGTGAATATTGATGTAATTGTTATGCTTGGTTGTGAAATTGATGTGATAATGAGATTATATAATATTTGGAGTAATAAGGATGGAAAAAAATTATGGTTAAACCATGTTCCAACATATAAGAAATCCGGGTTTCTAAGTATTGGATTCAAGGTATTTGATAAAACACCTCAAAGAGTTTAAAGTGTTTAGAACTGAGAAATAGCTTTTGATTTGGAATGGTACTGAGAGAACTTAGTAATTATTTGCTTGAATTTGGAAATGGATCGTCACTTGTCACAATCTAGTTGAGGTTGAACTCTCCAGGTTCAATTTTCTTTTAATGACTCAAAAGAAAAACTCATTCTACTGCAATATGGGGTTGTGCTAACCTAATATAGCTTATACTAATTATGTCAATTTTAGTACAAGAAACTATACAAACATATGAGAAATATAGGGACAGTGAGTATTTCATTGTAGCTAATATGGTGAGAAATATTAACTTTTATATCTTGTTTTATCTTTTATCATCTCATGCAGATTACCAAACTATCAAGGCTGAAGCTCTCGGGCCTAATCATCAAGTCCATAGCCTCTTTGAAGCCCTTGATGAGCCAATGCTTGTTCAGGTGAACTGTATGGACCTTATTGGAATAACAAGTAACTTTAAATTTATATAATCTGTAGCATAAGTATGTCGATTGAAGGATGGTTAATTTACACATATATGCGCAAATGAGCATCCATCCTATGCATTTTTCTTTGGAAATAGTATTCCATGTATATCTTATTCAGTTACTGGGCTATCATTCTCTTAAAATTACATTTATAATATAAATGTGGTATATTTGAATGCATGGACCAGAACCGAAAGCTGCAACAGAACTTATACGAATTGATGGGGTACTTGATGCAATTCTTCGACACTTGAGGAAATCGTAAGTTTTCATCTCTCATGAATCATCAATATGGAATTATTTCCCGTAATTCAGTTGGGTTTAATGCCTTTAAAGGTTTTCTGGAGCGTCATGGCGTCATCTATAACTTAAATGTGCACCTGTTGAGCCTTCCATTATACCAAGTGATGTTCCCTTTTCCCCTCCTCACAGCCTACATCTGATTCCCACATAATTTTGTTTAGTCTCTTCTTCACTGATGCCTCCATGGGTTGTCTTCTTTATTTTATTTATGGTGCAACCGTGCAAGTATATTAAAATATATTATCCAAGAATGTAGTAGTACAAGTTTTTATATTTTATGAAGTATATTAAAAGTACTTGACACAACAATCAGTGATGAGGAGCTGACAACTGAAGTAGCATGGGTGGTTGTGTATCTCTCTACTCTTTCAAGTGTTGCTATCACTATGTTGGTGAAGAGTGATCTCCTTCAATTGCTTGCAAAGAGATTGGCAACATCAAATAGTCTGCAATTGCTCATTCCGGTATGTGCAAATTAAGTGACTGAAACTTGCCTTTGTTTAACATTTTTGGTGTATGATTGCTCTGATAATTTTATTATGTAGACCAGTCAATGAATCCTATCAGATTATATGCATTTTTGGTGTATGATTGCTTAATATAGATAAGCTCAATGTCCAGTTCACATTTCTTCAGTGCTGTATTTTAAATTATATGCATGAAGCGAGAAACTCAGAACCTTGTATAATTCTATATTCTAGTAAACCATATGATTTTAGCACAGACAGTAAACTTTCATGATGTTTGAAATCACAATGAGTAAAAGGACCCCATGCATATATTTAAGATATTATGCATTGCACTTCATAGTCTAGAGTTAGAAAAGATATAGTTGCTCGCTCAATCTGTTTACAACATATTGTCATATCGCTTGACTGCTATACTATAATATTCTTGCCTTAGACTTATATGAATCTTTTGGTTTTGTCGTTTGCAAATGTTACGTCTCAGATTCAGTAGTAGAAATCTCATACTATATATTGTAGGTTGAAATCCCAAATGGGGATCCTGTTCTACATAGCAATGGACGCTAAACAAAAATAACTTGCTAATCAACTTGATTTTAAATGCCTAGGCCTGATGAATAGTAAATATGTTGTTGCTAGTGTCGGATATTGGCTTAATATCTATCTTTGTTCAGGATTCCAGTTAGCGTTGTTGACTCCTTAGAGAAGTTGATAGGCAACTTTCTTTGGTTGGGAGCTGGTGACGAAAGGAAACTAATGCTAGATTACGGAAATCTAGTATGAACGTAATGGTAGATTATTTAGAGGGATTGCCTTATCTTTTAAGGTGTCAAGGGATATTATGATTTTTTTTTCTTGTTTTGTTTTGCAGTTCTACTATTCAGCCTTTATGTATGTACTTCTGTGATTGTTTTGTTTTGTGTAGAGATTGGAAGGTACACTTTTTTAAGTGCTCTTTTGGTCATGTTTTTTCATGAGTCTGTGTGGGTGGGCTTCTTCTCACCCATTTATCGTATCCTCTCTTTTTTTAATATTATTTATTCTTTTATCAAAAGAAAAATGATACTTGATTATTTAATATTTATCCAAAATGCATTAAAGGTATTCTTTTATATTAGTGTATATTCGAGAAGTCTTTGGAGCAAATATTTGATTTGAGTTCAAAGTCAAAAAAATTTGATAGTGCATTTGACAAATTTCAAAAATGTTATTTTTGATGTAATGCTTCTATTTTCTTAGTAGCTAGTGTCCTGAAGGACAAGAGCTCAAAATTACTAGCAGAAGCTCGTGGATTGGATGATGTTGTCAAGGTCAACTTGATAAGTTCAGAAAATTTAATTATGTGGAAACGTCCACTTCAAAAGTTATTTTCAGTTAGGTAGACACATATTCAACAAGACAGTTTAAACTTTACAGTTTGTTTGACTTGCATGCTTGTTGGTTCTGAGAGATACACTGCACCATCGTCACAATGAGTTAGTTTCTTGAGGTGCATGTTTGTTAGTTGAAAAATTATTTTATTGAGGTGCGTGATTTTTAGGTCTAAGAGAATATATACAATGTATCCAGTAGCTACTTGACTGTTTCCTATCAGCTCATTTTTTTAAAACAAATTTATTTTGTTGATTTCAGATATTGAACGACATGATAGGAAATCTAGATGCCAAAAAAGCTTGCACTGGAGCATTGAAACTACACAAAAAGTATCTAAAAAAGGTACAATTATTTTTTGGTGTTTTGTAATGGTTTCTTAGAATTATTGTTGTGTCCTGCAACTGAAAAATTGAAAGAGATGCTATAGTGGACATTTATTGATAGTGGTATTATTTTTAGTGGTATAGTGGTATTACCTCATGAAGTTGAAATAATACATAATAGAACTTGTCTTTCAAGTCAAGTACAGAACCCTGAGGTCCAGCATGGGTCATGGAATAAATGTTTTATTTTTGGAAATTTTACATTAGATCTATGTATGGGGTTTCAATTACTCCCCTCATTTAGTATTTTTAAGTGGAACCACTTGAGGTATTTAGTTACATAATTCTTTGCTATTATTTGTATCACTAATATGACTATTTCCATTCTCTAGCATAAAGGTTTTAGTAGTGCAACCTAATGAAAAAAGATTTAGCAATTATCTTCTTTTTGTATAATCTATAATGAAGTTTTTAGCTTTGCCACTTTGATAAGGTATAGTCCTCTAATACTTTTCTTCTATTAAGTACACCACAACTTTGCTTGTTCTTTATGATGGACTAGAAGTTCCTTATGTAGCTTGATTGGTGGTTTGATACTCCTGGTACTACTGCTTTTTGTAATTGAGTTACTGATTCTGTTATTGCATGTCTTTGGTACTTCCACTCTGCATTTATGTTATTTCTCTCGGTTATGCAGAGGATCACTTATGGATGATGCGATGATATTGCCTTATGGGCATTCATTTGGTGGTGGTGGGATGCAGCATGTTATTAGAATGACATTATATACATTCTGAATCCTTTAGGACATCCACATACTCTTTTTGTGTTAAGTTATTAAAATCACATTATTATATCAACACGGTCACTAACTAACTCGGTGGTATCTTTGACTTGATATGCACCATGGCTTAAGTATCTGCAAATTAACTTTAAGCTACCAACATTAATGTATTCATTAATGTATTCTCTCTATATATGTAGATATATACTTTGATTGAAGAACTGTGGTAGCTTTAGATGGTTAATTGTAAAGATAATGAATGATTATGTAGTGGATGATTTTATAAAGTTAATAATATTTTAGTTTTTTGTATTTTAGTTATTTTTTTGCTAAGGGGACATTGAGCCAGTCAGGTACACAAAAAGAATGTCAAATTTTGATTTGGCAATAATATAATTCGTTATCAAAGCATTGAACAAGTTTTAATATAGCACAATTTTTTCTACATTTAGCAACAAATTTTTGTTGCTAATGGCATTAAAAATATAATATTTGGCAACGAAAAATTAACTTAATAACAACGGAGAGGATATTGTTGCTAATAATACTAAAATAAAAGGTAACATTTTTATCGTCAAAATCATATCAACTTTTCGTTGCACGCGTGTGAAAAGCAACAACATATAATGTCGTTGTTAATCGACATTTAATTTCATTGCTATTGAAAATAACCAAAGAACAAACATTTTCGTTGTTGATTCAAAGATAATGTCGTTGCCAATAATATATAAAGAATGAACGAAAATCGTTGCTAAAAAGTTTACATTCCACAATGAAAGCAAGCTTAGGCAACAATTTTCATAATTTACTGCAACGAAAAATGTCGTTGCAAAATGGTGTCAATTGCAATGAAAATGCATGGTCATTGCAAAAAAAAAAATAGTTCATTTCATTGCCAATTAGAAGGCTTTTGCAACGAAATGGGCTTTTTAGCAACGAAATTTTAATTATTCTGTAACAATACATTTTGTTGCTAAAGGATCGATGTCTCTGTACGAAAGCAAAATTTCGTTGCAAAATGTATTACTTTTAACAACGAAAAAAATACGTTCGTTGCGGAACAATTAGCAACTCTCATTGCACAATGAAAGACGCAACGACAGCAAAGTCGTTGCCAAAACCCTTTTGCAACAAAATTTGGCACCTTTAGCAACAAAAATCGGTTGTTGCTGAAGCCCCATTTTTTTGTAGTGATAACAAGTTAAGCAAAATCCTTTTCTAAGAATACTTAACATGTATATTATCGCTAATTCATGTAAATGGAGACTAAAAGCTCATAAAGAGATGAAAGAGTCATACCTCACATATGGATTATTAATTCTGAGAAGAGTATGATTGGAAAAGACAAAATAATCATACTGAATCGCTAGTGAGACGATGTGAGGGAAGCTTTGGTGATGATGTACCATGCTGATGGTGTTGACTAGTGCATTTTCCTCTTTAGGATTGTTGATAAATGCCCCAGTGTTGAGTTGTCGCTGTTTCCGAGATTGCACCGATCTGGTTGTAAGAATCGCAACATCGGGTTGTAGCCAATTTTGAAATTACCCCATCCTTGCTTGTTGTCTGGGATAGTTGCTTTGTGACAGATGGGCTGATAAGATGAAGAGATCGCATAAGGCTTTTACCTCTGTACCAGATGGTGAACAGGTAGTGGATTTGGGCTTTGATGTCCTCAATCATTATTCCTGACTTGTTTGCGCAATCAGCCTTAATGATTTTCTTCTGATTTGATGAACACTAGTGGTTGAGGGTATCAGCTCTTTGAATGTCCTTGTTGCTGGTTGTCTTGGTGTATCGTTGTTTCTTCCTTTTTAGGACTTATGTCAGATTTGATGGAATGACATTGAAGTGTTTATTTGAGTTTTTTGGATTTTTGTTTGATTTGACCGCACTATAAATGGCTACCTACGTACTCCCATTGATGAGGGGAGATCAGGTCTTTCGTAGTTCAGGCTTGGTGTAAGAGGTTTAATGCTGAATGGTGTAAGGGTAGAAAGATGTAAAAATGTTTTTGTTTTTTTTGTTTGTAGAGAAGGGTGTAGAAATGTTTTTGTTTTTTTTGTTTGTAGAGAAGGGTGTAGAAATGTTTTTGTTGTTTTTGTTTGTAGAGAAGGGTATAGAAATGTTTTTGTTGTTTTTATTTTATTGCGACCGGGCCATATAAAATGGTTGCCTACGTACTCCCAGGTATCGGGGAGATCAGGTCGACGTAGTTCGCCCCATGAGCTAAAACCTAACTGATTTAATTTTTGATTTTTGATTTTTTGATTTTTGATTTTTTCAATATTTACATGCATGGAAAATAAAAGGTATCTTCGCGAAGAAAGTGATCTTAGTCAACATCTTTTGGAACTCACAACTTTAACCCCTGGATCTACATCTTCTTGGCTAGTTGAGGCCTGATAGTCCAGTTGTCAGTGGTGATATTGCCTTCAAGGCTAGCAATAGAGGTTACCTTTTGATTCTGAATATCTTCGCTTATGGACATAACTTGATCACCCCCTGATGCAGTACATTCCTCATGGACGCTTGAACTGGACCCATCGCAAAAAGGGATGAACTCTGGATTCTTTAATGGGTTGGCTTCCCCGACAATCTCACCATCTTTTCTTTCATCTGTTCCTTCATATTTTTCCTGGGCTTGAGAGGATTTGACCATGAAATCTCCCTCGAATTGTGGTTGCATTTCTTGCAAGGAATTTTCTTTTTGGCTTTTCCTTCCTTGGATAGGATTAGTATTTCGTCCTCATCATCCAAGGTGATAAAATCAGGAACGTGGTTGCTATCTTTGGACCAGAAGATGTTTGATGTTGGCGGAGGAATATTCTTTGGGGATTCCCGTGTCTCCTCTGTCATTCGATGCATTAGGATTAATCCATCTTATGTTCTGCCAGGATTGGTGCTCATGGCCTTTACCTCCTCTAAACTGCCTGTCTCGAGTGGACATATTAAGCTTTTTATTTTCTTTTCGCCTTTCTGGTCATGAGGAATTCTATCTTCAGTTTCAATGAGATCCTGGATTTTATGTCGCAAAGACCAACATTCCTCAGTCGTATGTCCAAGTGAGTTAGAATGGTAGAAACACATCTTGGTGGAATCATAACTCTTTATCTTGGGATTTATAGGAGGCAGTAACTCAGTAATCCATCCTTCGCTTATCAGAAAGTATAGCATTTCTTCATTTGATTTGTTCAAAGGGGTGAATTTTTGGGCACTTGTGGAGGTTGTTTGATCTTTTTTCTTTGAGAATTCGCATTCCCCCGATTGATTTTTCCGCTGGCGAGATCTACTAGCAATTTTATCAATCCCCTTTTCTTCTCCTTTTAGCCTGCTTTAATCTTCTTCATTTAGCTGGCTCATCATGGAGAGATATGGGTTTGCATTATGGTTGACCTCTTTTTTCTCTTGGCTTTCGATAGTTGAGTGAAAAAGCGCCTTGTATCTCGATGTTGTCGCGACTATCGCTCGACAGCAAGGCATTTACTTGATTCTGGATCGTCTCTAATTTTTGCATTACTATTATACCCTCCTCCGAGTTTTCCCACTTTAGGACATTTAATCTGTGCCTTTGGGGGTATTCCTCTATCCTTCGTATGTACTTATGATTTGGATACATTTCGGTCGCTTTCGACCCGATCATGTTTACTTCCTTCAGATCATCTTTGCATTGGAAGGTTGGTGTTGACATTTTGTTGGTCGGGGTTGTTGGACCATATCGCCACTTTCGATCGATTTTGAATTTTATGCTTTAAGGACCAACAATCTTGTGTATCGTGTCCCGGAGACCACGAGTGATAAGCACATCTACGGCTTGGATTGTATCTTTTGCTCCCCGGTTCCGGAGGTGGAGCCGATTCGATAATTTTTTATGATCCATCAATATCGCATGATACATTTTCAAGAGAATCGCTTTAGTGGAGTGAACACCGATTTTCCGTTCTCTCAAATTTTCTTTTCTGTCATGGAATTGGTTAAATGCAGCCTGTTGTTGAAATGGCAGATTGTCTCGCTTTTTCCAAATGGGGGGACTATAGGTTGGTCTACTAGCTTGCCCCTGTACAACAAAGGATACATCTTCAGTGCCTTTATCGGGTAACCCCTTGGGATCGCTTGCATACTTGTCAGTCTGTATATGCTTAGCGACTGCTTCTAAGGCAGTGAAGTCTTTAATCTTGCCTGCCTTTAGACCCATCTCTGCCATTTTGTCGTGTTTGATCATTTTCGATAATGGCTTTCCTATGCCTGCTAGGATCTTCTCATAGTAAGGAGCCTCTTGGATATCAATAAACGTCATTACTATCTCAGTTTCTGTCATTGATGGAATGACTTGCGCTGCTAGATGTCTCCACCTTTGGGCATATTCTCAAAAAGATTCAGTACTTTACTTTTTGACTTTAGTCACTTAGTATCGATCTGGTGCCATTTGTGACTGAAAATTGTATTGATTGAGAAAGGTGTGGGCCAATTCTTCCCAATTATGGATTTTGGCATTGTCAAGTCGGGCGTACCAGGCTTTAGCCTCTCCAGTAAGACTCTTTTGGAAAAGCTGCATTCTGAGGCTTTCCTCTTCAGCATAAGACCCCAGCTCGCCAATATATACTTTTTGGTGCGTATATGGATCGCATGCCCCATTGTACTTTTCAAACTCTAGGACTTTGAATTTGTTAGGATATCGAGCCCCTGACAATATGCAGAGATCTGAATAGGTGACACTACCATAGTTTCCAGTCCCTTTGATTGACCGTATGGTTTCCTCCATTTGTTGGACTTTCTTTCTTATATCCCCAGTTTCTCGATCATCCCTGAGTTTTGCGATTTCAGGGGTTTTGTTGGTTTCTTTATTGGAATGAGGTTCAGGTATCTGGGTTTCCATCTTTTTGCCAACACCCTGACTGCCCCCTATTGTGAATGACTCTGGTTGAGTAGGCATTGTTTGACCCTGGGTTCCTCCATGTGCAGAGGATTCTGTGTGGATGGGTATTTGTGGACCCTGAGTAGATTGGTGTAGATTTTTGAGCATAACAGCCAACTCTATAATTTGATAGCTTAATCTTTCGAACTCCTCGCGAGAGACGGGAGTAGGATCAGGCTAGGCACTTTTAGCCATGTTTGGCTGTGGGCTTAATGCCTTTCTGTACTTTGAACGGGAAACAAGACCAATTGCTTCCCTATAAAAAAGACTTACGTAGTTTAGTCTTAGGGAATGTATAAAAAATTTACATGCTATCATAATGTGTCCATTTTAGGAATATTATCCTACAAAACGGGTGTCATTTGATAGCATGCCTAGCCTTAATATGCATGTACACATATTCTTCATATTTTCCATTACATAGAGATTAACATGGAATGAAATTACAAGTAATTGTCTTTATAAGTAATTGAAAATGGAAAGCATGAAGAGACTTTCCTCCGCATTTGATTTATCAGAGGCTGACCTATCTTAGCTTACTCTCGCGGCTTTTTGGCATGAAGGTTCCCAGATCATCGCAATTTACTTGACGGGAAGTTAATCCGGTCTTTCAACTGGAGCGAATCTGGGTGGTGCCTTTCCTGAGCCTCGTTGGAATTAGTCTCCCTACGAGTCCAGTAATCAAACACCGACAGGATAGCCTCCTGGTAGAGGAACCACACAACATACATTCACATACGTGTCTTACCGTTATGGGAATGATGACATGTGCGAAGCACTAATATCACAGATAGATATATTGCAATGCAGTAAGTAAAATGCATTCATACACATTCATAAAAAAATGTAAATGCAACATCCACACATAAGCAAATAACAGTTTTGAAAAGATTGCAGTAGCAGCTTAAGCCCTCTTACTGGGGTCCCCAGTAGAGTCGCCACCTGTCGACGTCGGGATTTTTATTTGTCTCTTTTCTGTTCTTCTTCTTTGGTGTTCTCATGTTAGGTGAGATTGTTTGAAAAAATAAGTGAAAAAGGTCCATATGTATATGTCGATTTATTTGACCGTAAGAGTCGCCAATTGGTGTTTTTTTAATGGTTGCACTAATGCAACTGGTAGAAAAGGTTGCATATTGACCCGATGATGTAATCTTCGCTAAACAAGTCTGTGGCCGAGATTCATTTGGGTTCGGGGCTTGATTATGCGGAGGGAAGGTGTTAGGTGTTAGGTTTGTAATATTCATGAACGCTTGATCAAATTGCATAAAATTAAGCGAGCGTGGTAAAATCGAGTTTAAAATTTTACAAACCATATACCGGATCATCCTTTATGCATAATTATTAATTAAGCGAAAAGATAAAGAATAAATCATACCCTTGAAGATCGAGCTTCCTCGGTACAAGTTCACCTCCAAATCCTTTCGCGTTGATCTTGAATCCATGGGTTTGGTTCCTTCCTTTGATCGGCGTTAGCCACCCAAATGTTTGGCCTCTAGAGGTGATCCACCGAGGAAGAAGAAAATTCAAGAAGATGGGTGTTTTGGCTCAAAACCCTAGTTTTTCCTATCTACATAGAAAAAGGGTACTCTCCAACAAATTGGAATTATTACGTTGTAAAAGTCAACAACCCATACCACCCATAATAAGACTCCTCTTATTTATAGATGTGGGCAACCCACCTTAACAATTAAGGAATTGAATTGGGTTTTAATTAATTAAATTCTTTTAATTAATTAAGCTCCCCTAATCTTATTAGGGATAATTAATTAAACTCCTTTAACTAATTTTCCTTCCTAATCCAATTAGGAATAAATGAGAGTACTTATATTAAATTAATTCCTAAACTCTTTTAGAAATTAAAATAATAATAATTGTAATAATATTAATAAGACTCCTCTTATTAATTTATATTTAATATTTCTAAAATATTAAATAATAAATATTAAGCTATTTAATTTATTCTATCACCATAGATTAAATTAAATATACTTAACTTTATATTATTACGATTATGCCATTAACTTCTTAAATAATTATTCTTCCTTTTATGGTGTGACCCTTTAGGTTCTCCATATTAAACCAGGTTGTGAATAAATCAATTAGAACAATTTAATCTTATTTAAATAAATAAATTAAACAATTAATTTATTTAAATAATATTTATTATTACAATAAGGATAAGCTCTCCTAGCGATCAAGCGACTTTCCGGATAATATAGATTTCAACATTAATCATTAAAGAACCTTTGAGTAAATAGTTCTGAAATGCAATTCAATCCTTCCACCATCTGATGTCCCGATTAAATATAAGACATGGAATTCTTCATCGAGTCTTATTTTATTTAATTATATGTATTTCGATTCTTAAATACCTGACTCAAATAATGCAAATTAGAAACTCCTTTCTAATTTCATTACGCCTTAACCGAGGACTCTTTGGGTTGTCATTTATCGAATCACATAGGACATTCTCTTCTTTTATTAGAAGTGGTAGATTCTTTATTGATCATACCTTATCTCCATGTACAACTTATTATACCCAAGCATACCCTTTGATATACCCCTAAGGGTCTTAAGGAATAAGTCAAAGTATAACTCATCATACGAGATCTATGATGATCTCAAGTCCAAGGATCACTTGTCTTACTATCACTACTGAGAATTCCTATTGATGAAAGCAAATAAAACTCCATTAGGTATTCCTTAGCGAGCCACGTTCGGTGAACTTATTCTCTAATAAGCACCTACATACTTGCTTTAGTGTCTCCACACAAATGATCGTGAGATCAATCATCCTCATCGATGAAGCAATGACGTATGTACCAATCTATCCGGATTCACTAATCCCCAATTTAGTAATCCAATGATTGGGAACTATTTTAGTTTTAAGCTTTCTAAGAATTTAGATCTCATTAGAATGATCATCATCATTATTCTAAAAGCATTGCTTAAAACTATGGGTTTATCACATATTATAAAACGACATCATGTAGATAATTAAAAGCCTTTAATAAATAAATACTTTTTATTAATAAATGAATAAGATTATTTACAAAGTATATGCTTTATCATCAAACATGATTGGCTTGTGTGCATACTACTTTCAATCTCCCACTTGCACTAAAGCCGATCGTCGTGGTATCTTATCTTCTTCTTCTCTAAGTGGCGATTATCCCTGGCATTGGATAAGCTTTAGTTAATGGATATGTAATGTTGTTCATGAGAGTCCACTATCTCTATAGTGATTTCCCATATTTCAATGATTCTAATAATCAAATGAAAGTGCCACAACACATGTTTAGATCCAAGATGAGACTTAGGAACTATTCTAGTTACGTAATGAACTTTTAATCCAAACAATCAACTTGCGACTTCATTTATAGCTATATACTTTGTCTTTATCACTAAAACAAACAACTCTTTCTTTGTTTGGAACCTTTCGATTCAACGCACCCTTTGTTCAAGGTAACCCTTTACCTTAAAGTGGATTTTTACATCATCTTAGTGCATACGAAAAACTTGAGTCTGTTAAGCCCTCTAGTTTTAATTAAGACCCACCATGAATATGATCACATCCTTAGTGTCGGTTAAGCACTTTAAGATGTTTTTCAGCGACTCATAGTGAACTTCTCCGAATATGGTGATCGACATCGGTCTCGTATATTTCATTGCATACATGATTGTCACTCATGCGATCTCTCTTCTTTGGAGTCTATGGGGACTATTAAAGAGATACACTCCATAGCTCATCGACATGAGACATCTCTTGGAGTTTGCCATGCTAAGCGACTTTAGCATCAAATGAATATCGTTCCTTGGGTTAAGTCGAGCATCCTCTTAAATCTATCTATATAGATTTATATCCCCAATTAAGATACTCTTCCAAATCATTCATGGAGGAATGTTTGAAACTTTATCTTTCTTGATTGTAGCATTGGTATGTAATTCCTCATCAAGTAGTATATCAACATATAATATTAGGAATGTCACGGCGCTCCATTGTCCCTTTTGTACACACTAGAAGTCTTACCTCATCGAATGTAACTACGGATCATCATCTTCATGATGTGTACCTCATCATCATCATCTATGATGAATCCATACCTCCTAGGTATCTTTGGTACTATTCGATTTACGATTTGGTTTGTGGTACAATAGGTCTATTTATAGGTTCCTCTTATTTGACTTATAGTGTTTTGTGGTTCTTGAACTCTTCAAGATCTATTATCCTCCCACTAGCCCCTTGATGATAAACACCTTTATCTTAGAAGGTAGTGTGTTTCGTAACAAACACCTTTTGCTAAGTAGGATTATAGAGCATATACCCTAAACTTACTTTAGGATGTCCCACAAATCGACACTTGTCAAATCTTGTCCCAAGCTTATCCTTTGAAACCTTTTCACATAAGTTGGACAACCCTTTATCTTAACATACTTAAGATTAGGAATCCTCCACATCCCATAACTTTTATGGAGTCTTGAAATTTGGATTTTGAGGTTACCATTTTCGTAGATATCGACCATTTTTAGGACATGATCCTGAAGGATCTTTGGAATGTTGGTAAAATCATTATGGACCGCACCATGTCCAACAAGGTACGATTTTTCATTCGGATACATCAATCAATTATTACGCATCACGAGGGTGTCCATTATGAGAAAACCATTTGAGATGATCTAGAAACTTATTGCACAAGTATTTATTCCTTGATCTAATCAAAGAATCTTAATACTTTGCCAATTTGTTTCACTACGAATTCTTTGAACCTTTCGAATAATTCACACTTGTATTCAACAAATACACACATTCAACTCTTTGAATGATCATCTCCTTTTTTATACTAGTTTGTTCAATTTGCAAAATATATTTTCACGTAAGTCAGTATACAAAATCCATTAAGTAATATTCGATTCTATACAAAACATTATTATTATAAATAGAACAACAATTGTTCTTAATTATAATACCAAAAATTTTATTGTCCAATGATAAAATGGAAATAATATTTCTAACAAGAATTGGAATCTGATAACAACTTATTGACTTAATAGATTTGCCGTGAGGCATTGCTAAACTATAAGTTTCTATAGCTAATGTTGGCAACCTTTGCTTCATTTTCCACACATAGGATTACTTATATTTGTTTAACTTTCTACTTACGATTGGTCCTTCATAAATCTATATTTATGATAACCAAAGTCGGTATCCAATACCCAAGTAGAACCTTGACTTAAAGAAAAATTTATTTTAAATCTTGAACAAAATTGTATTATGTAGAAACTTCACTAAGCTTCTTTGGTTAGCCTCTGCAAGATGCTTCTCGCATGATTTCTTTCGGTGTCGGGCTTATTGCGGTGGAAGCAAACTCCTTTGCTATCCGTGTCGGTTTTGTTCTTATTATCCTTTGTTTTTGCCTTTACATTTACCTTCTTTGAATCGTTCTTCTTTTGAAGATCCTTTGGCCCCTATCGGTAAGACATGGTCTTTCTTGGTTGGAAAGTGACTCTCAACATTTTTCAACATGTTAAGCAAATCAATGGCGAGGGCGATATCTAGCTTATTCATATGAAAAATTCACAACAATTGTGAAAAGGAGTCCAGGGAGTGTGAGTGCAAGATCAAATCTTGGCTCAACTCTCCATCCATGACAAAACCCGTTGTCTAATTGATCAATCAAATTGATAATGTTAAGGACTTTTTATGCATCTTTGTAGTGCCATTGGCCATTCTAGATCGGAAGGGCTCCTTAGATATCGATATCTATCGGTCCTACTTTCCTCACCATCAACTACTTGATGTGCGGGAATATAGTAGGAGCATCCATAGTTTCATCTTGTATTTGAAGCTCGTTACTCGTAGATGCGAGCATGATGCATTGAGCCATTGTGCATCATCTTGCCACTTTCTAAAAGTAGCAATGTCTTCCTCGGAGGCATTATGCGCAACCATTTGCGAGGATAGGCGTATTAAGGACATAAGATAGCTTTTCGACTATGAGAACTATTCTCAAAATCCTTAACCAATCCATTTAATTGATTACGGTTAATTTAGCATCTAATATGCTTCAGCGATGATAGTAATTTTAGACATTGTAAAATTACGTAAATGAATTTGTAATTAACAACATTTTAACATACATTCTTTTATTAATTACCAAAATAATTTAGGTCTTGTTTTAGATTGGTATCTCCCACTATTTTCTTCAAACTATATTACCCTCACTTATATAGTTAAGTAAAATCTAATTAAAGATTTGCTAGTGAGAATAAGGATCCCATTTCAAATGTATATAGCCTTGTGGTGACACAACAAACTATATATAAATAAATAGGTAGACAACTTTTGTCAATTACATCAACTATGCAACTCCTTGTATTTTGCCTCTTAGATTATTTTGATCAGTGGTGGCACATCAGAATCAAAATTATCAAGTTAAGTCCAACCTAGCACTCCATATATTCAAAAAAAGAAAAATATCATCCTTGTGGTGACACAACAAAATAATATTGTTCAATTTTCTTTATAAGCATCAAATGTGATAAATTAACATCTTAAATACTTAATACTTGCCTTGTGGTGACACAACAAACTCATATTAAATATTTAATACTCTATTAATTTTATCATGCTAGAAGGCGACGTTCGATATTCCAAATATCTTTGAGCGCTTAGGACTTAATATAAAAATTGAGGGTTTGTTATTAATTTGTCTCATCTTGTTTAGTAGCATGCACATATATATATATAAAAATAGCGTCATATTAATGAACATCTGAAGCATGTTTGCATAATATATAATATATATAGTATAAGCATGCACATATAGAATACTATATTCTACACGGATTGATTATGGACTTTTATTCTAGTTTGGTTCACTAGAGCCACCAAGTGAACCAAAAGTCAAAACTCCCCAGGGTGCAAGAAATAATATTTAAATATAACTATTACATTTAAACCGGGCTCCATTACAAAGCTTGGTCTTCACGCGCCTCCTTGCTCCTTTGATCTCCAATTTTTCAAAATTAATTCTAAATATTCCTATTACAATACTATTTAAAATAAATAGAAACCTTGATCGTAGATCGAGGGAAATACATAGGAGAGAGATAGAATTTAAATTGAGAAAAATTAGAGAAGGCGAAGATGTGAGACCCCATTTAATAAAACCCATACATTCATGCATCCAACTAAAATAAAATCCAATCGCGTTGGTTGATAGTCATAATCAATCCCATTTATTATCATACACATCACCATATCATCGATAAATAACATTCATCTCATGAATTATAAACATTTAATATATATATTGATATCATTTAATGGGCAAATTTAGTTAGTATAAAATCTATTTTGAATCAAAATAAACTCCTTTATTTTAATCAAATTTAAATCAAAATAAAACTATTTTATTTTAATTTATCCAAGTTTGAATAAAATAAACTATTTTATTTTAATCAAAATTTTAATCAAAATAAACTCCTTTATTTTAATTAATTATGGAATCAATTCCATGTAATAAAAAAATCTCTAATTAAAATAAACTCTTTTATTTTAATTAATTATGGAATCAATTCCATGTAAAAAAATATTAAAGGAAACACGGATTATATTTCCTATTCACAAATAAACTCTTTTATTTTGAATAATATGAAATCTTATTTCATATTTAAATAAACTCCTTTATTTAAGGAAATACGGATTTTCTTTCCTATTCACAAATAAACTCTTTTATTTTGAATAATATGAAATCCTATTTCATATCTAAATAAACTCCTTTATTTAAGGAAAGATGGATTTACTTCCCTATTCACAAATAAACTCCTTTATTTTAGGAAAAATAAAATCCAATTTCAACTCCAATTAGTTATCATGGAATCCAATTCCAACTCTAATTAGTTAGCATGAAATTCTAATTTTAAAATTAAAATAAACTCTTTTATTTTAATATTTAAAATAAACCTTTTATTTTAAAATTAAAATAAACTTTTTTATTTTAATTATAAAATTATTTAAAATTAAAATAAAATTTTATATTTTAATATTAAAATAAACTTTTTATTTTAAAATTAAAATAAACTTTTATTTTAATTATATAATAATTAAGAATATATATATATATATATATATTCGTATATATATTATATATATATATATAACCATAATATATATATATATATATCCGTTACCTTTTTAAAAAAAATAAAAATAAAAAACCGTGCATGTATCCTGGATGTTTTAAAAAGTGATTCATGGCCATGTTAACTTTCCTGCATGTTAATCTCAAAAGAAAATATGCAAGCTCTGCCGAATCCACTTAATTTTATTTATTTTTTTTTTAAACAAAAAACCGTGACTTAATATACTTCCTTTTCCAAAAAAATCTTGCTGCCACGTTTTTTTTTTTTTTTTTTTTTTTTTTTAATAAATTTTATACAACATATTATGCCCAATTAAATTATTCTAAACACATATCAATATACATATCAAATTTAAACAATTAATAATTAGCATAAAGGTTTGGCTCGATGCCACTTTATTAGGTTTGTAATATTTATGAACGTAATCAAATTGCATAAAATTAAGCGGAAGCGTGGTAAAATCGAGTTTAAAAATTTTACAAACCATATATCCGGATCATCCTTTATGCATAATTATTAATTAAGCGAAAAGATAAAGAATAAATCATACCCTTGAAGATCGAAGCTTCCTCAAAGTCAAGTTCACCTCCAAATCCTTTCGCGCGTCAATCTTGAATCCACGGGTTTGGTTCCTTCCTTTGATCAACGTTAGCCACCCAAATGTTTGGCCTCTACAGAGGTGATCCACCAAGGAAGAAGAAAATCAAGAAGATGGTGTTATATGGCTCAAACCCTAGTTTTTCCTATCTACATAGAAAAAGTCTCTCCAACAAATTGGAATTATTACGTTGTAAAAGTCAACAACCCATACCACCCATAATAAGACTCCTCTTATTTATAGATGTGGGCAACCCACCTTAACAATTAAGGAATTGGGTTTAATTAATTAAATTCTTTTAATTAATTAAGCTCCCTAATCTTATTAGGGATAATTAATTAAACTCCTTTAACTAATTTTCCTTCCTAATCCAATTAGGAATAAATGAGAAATACTTATATTAAATTAATTCCTAAACTCTTTTAGAAATTAAAATAATAATAATTGTAATAATATTAATAAGACTCCTCTTATTAATTTATATTTAATATTTCTAAAATATTAAATAATAAATATTAAGCTATTTAATTTATTCTATCACCATAGATTAAATTAAATATACTTAACTATATTATTACGATTATGCCATTAACTTCTTAAATAATTATTCTTCCTTTTATGGTGTGACCCTTTAGGTTCTCCATATTAAGCAGGTTGTGAATAAATCAATTAGAACAATTCTAATCTTATTTAAATAAATAAATTAAACAATTAATTTATTTAAATAATATTTATTCTCTGATAGGGATAAGCCTCCACTAGCGATCAACGACTTTCCAGGATAATATAGATTTCAACATTAATCATTAAAGAACCTTTGAGTAAATAGTTACGAAGTACAATTCAATCCTTCCACCATCTGATGTCCCAATTAAATATAAGGCATGGAATTCTTGTCAAGTCTTATTTTATTTAATTATATGTATTTCGATTCTTAAATGCCAACTCAAATAATGCAAATTAGAAACTCCTTTCTAATTTCATTACGCCTTAACCCGAGGACTCTTGGGTTGTCATTTATCGAATCACATAGGACATTCTCTTCTTTTATTAGAAGTGGTAGATTCTTTATTGATCATACATTATCTCCATGTACAACTTATTATACCCAAGCATACCCTTTGATATACCCTAAGGGTCTTAAGGAATAAGTCAAAGTATAACTCATCATACACAAGATACTATGATGATCTCAAGTCGAGGATCACTTGTACTACTATCACTCTGAGAATTCCTATTGATGATGCAAATAAAACTCCATTAGGTATTCCTTAGCGAGCCACGTTCGATGAACTTATTCTCTAATAAGCACCTACATACTTGCTTTAGTGTCTCCACACAAATGATCGTGAGATCAATCATCCTCATCGATGAAAGCAAGAACGTATGTACCAATCTATCCGGATTCACTAATCCCCAATTTAGTAATCCAATGATTGGGAACTATTTTAGTTTTAAGCTTTCAAAGAATTTAGATCTCATTAGAATGATCATCATCATTATTCTAAAAGCATTGCTTAAAACTATGGGTTTATCACATATTATAAACAAAGATCATGTAGATAATTAAAAGCCTTTAATAAATAAATACTTTTTATTAATAAATGAATAAGATTGTTACAAAGTATATGCTTTATCATCAAACATGATTGGCTTGTGTGCATACTACTTTCATTAGGCACCCCCCTTGACATCCGTGTTACCACGGTGACCGCCATTTTTCCAAGAAATTGTTATATGAATGTGTGTGTGTGTGTGGGTCAATGTGCTGTTATTTGGAAGTAGTGTGAGGCCTCGTTCGCACCTATATACAAAGGGTTTGAATTTGTATAAAAATTCAGTTTTAAACAAGATATGGCAATGATGTTTTGTAAAAGAGGTTTTTCAAACCCTGTGCTCAATAGTAATTGAGGCCTTTGATACTTCCATTTTATTAAATGTTCGGCTTGGTTGATTTTATTTTCGAGATGCGAAGCATCTTCGAGAAAATAATATATATCAGTGTCGAACTCCTCATGGGCATGAAATCCATCTAAGGAAATTCAAACACCGTGAATAATTTACAAGCTGCTTATAGCTGAAAATGTCCATCACGGGAACCGAATCTAGATTCAGTAGACTAAATCTGTGATCACATGATTCCTAGGCTCACATGATGCCGTAATTTATATGAAAGTTGTAAGCAATTATATATATATATATATATATATATATATATATATATATATATATATATATATATATAGACATGATCAACCACCACTTAAACACTTCCATGGGGATCGTAAATATAAATATATAAAAGCGGTAAATATATATATAGAGACATGATCAACCACCACGAAGCACCTCCATGGGGATCTCAAATGTAAGTAAAGCAATAAATCGATCAACCGCCATTTAAGTAAACTCCAAAGTGATTTTAATGTAAATATATATATATATATATATATATATATATATATATATATATATATATATATATATATAAGCGTAAAAACACATGATATATATCGATCCTTACTAGGTTTATCATTTCAATGATTTGTCGCTATATATATATATATATATATATATATATATATATATATAGCAAGGATCAAGAGCATTTCCTTAAATAACATTCCTCCTTAAATAGCACTCTTTTATTAAAACTACGTCATTTTGGAGTCTTTTTTAAGAGAGTGGTCCCACTTGCTTTCCTTTTATTTATAAAAATGCCACCCACGACCCCGCTTATTATTTAAAAAAGACTCCAAAACGACGTAGTTTTAATAAAGGAATGCTATTTAAGGAGGAATGCTATTTAAGGAGAATGCTCTTGATCCTCGCTCTCTCTCTCTCTCTATATATATATATATATATATATATATATATATATATACACAAAAACAGAAATGAAAACCACGAACCGAAGTCCGGGCCTACACACATAACACGACTCTCAATGTGAAGAAGAGTGTGTGCAAAGATGAAGAGAAAGGCTTAAAAGTGTGTAAGAAGGCTTACAGTGGACTGCCAAAGAAGACTTCTATAGCTTTAAGTGGATGAACACTTGGCTCCCACCAATAAAAATATGATAATATATGAGCTCACAAGTGTTTAAAATGAGAAAGCACTCAGTTTATAGTGTGTACAGAATAAATTGGACAGGGCTTCCTCGCCTTTTCTCTTGCAAATATGGCCACCCCAAGCCCTCTATTTATAGAGGGGGGAGCCGCAGGTGTACCTGCAGCAGCAACAGGTGTACATGCGGCTTCCCGGGGTGCCCCGGGCAACGTGGGTCCCGCTGTCTCAAAGTACGTGCACTCGAATGACGCGTTTTTCGTTCGAATCTTCATAACTTTCAATCCGGGAGTCCTATGGAAGCGTGCCATACCATTCCAGAAAGCTCTTTCTGAGAGCTATGCAATGACATATGATTTGAACTTTTTTTATTCTAGGAAGTGGGTCAATGACCGAAATGGCATTTTCGGGTTTCCGTCAAGCAGTCCGTTGAGCCGTTTTGTGTAGTTTGCGCTCGGAAGTTAAGATATGGTTCTTGTGGGACTTCTTTTGAAGAAGTTTGATTTAAAATGAGTTGATGTGATTTGAGTAGAATTTGAGTTGGCAAAATGACTATTTTGCCCCTTCCAGGGTTATCTCGGGTTTTGGCATAATTGTGGCAGTCTTTTCTCAGGGTTATCTCTGAGATTGGCCTACTGTCGACTCTGAATGTCCTCAGAGTTATCTCTGAGGTTTGCCTGACCTCCCGGGGTTGACTCCGGGCTTTGTACTTGATCTCCCGGGGTTAATTCCGGGTTAGAACTGACTTTCCCGGGGTTATTTCTAGGGTTGACAACTAATTTCCTGGGGTTATCTTCGGGGTTGGAAAATTGCTTTCCCGGGCTATCTCCGGGGTTAGAATTGATATTGTGATCCTCTACGGTTATCTCTAGAGTGTTTGTCGTCCTACATAGTTAGTAACAGGAAAACGAAATTTCGAGTGTCTACAAGTAGCATCAAACCAATTATAATGCCAAAACTTAACTTGCAAATGACATATATAAGCAACAAAAACTTCAACTCTGGCAAAGAACATAGCAGTGTCTAACTTCTCTCCCGAATTAACAATTTGTAGACTAGTTACTCCCAAAACACTAATTATATAAACTAATATACTATCTACTAAAATAATCATGAATGCAAAGTAAGAAAAAATTCTGAAAAGTCTTATATCCTCCTGGATCAAAAATCATCACGCAAAACTCTTTATGTGGTAGATTCTCCCAATGACGAATCCCCGGATCAAAAGTCAATATAATGATCTCAATCCTTCGCAGAAACACATTCGTCAATGCACCTGGGTCAAATATTAATACTTGAAATTTGTCACTCTTCTCACGTAAACTCTCTTGAATTCCTGGATTAAACACAAAACTAAACAAATCAATAAGTTCCTTTTATTTAATCACAAAGAAATTAAATAAACCAAAATCATATGCATAGTCTACTGAAATAATATTCAAAACACTTGCCTGTAGACACTCAATGCATTAATCAAATTGAATTGCATGATCCATGTTTCCCTCAATGAATATGATCCTATCACGAATCTGCAAAACACAACTAACCTTCCTATTTTCATTGACATTAACAATTTCAAGATCAACTAGTAGCATCAATGGAACAAAAAGGTCACATCCATAAAATGAAAACTTAATAGCATATCGATGATGATCACAAAAAAGCTCAACAAATGCTATAAAATTTTTCAAAGTGTTGACAAAAATCGAAATATCATCAAAATAGAGAATAACAAATTTTCCCATGAAAAATGCAAAATATAATTCAACAATTCCATTATAGTATGCAATTCCTTAGCTAATCCAAGTGAACTAATTAACTAAACATGCAAATAACTCATCTCTCAAACCATCTTGATGATAAACATTTCTTGAATCAAAACCATATGATAACAAATCATGCAATGAAGATTGCTCTAACGAAACAACATGGTTACTACCATTGTCAGCTATCGACATCTCATGTAAAGATTGACTAGCATGAAAACCTAACTCAATATATGGATAAGAAACCCTAGAATGAATTTCATGTAATTAATAATGATGAGAACGAGAAAACATATCATGATCATAAACTAACTCAACAAATATCAAATATCCACCATAGTTTATGATAAAAACTATTCTACCATCAAAATAACTAACAACTAATTTTCTAATGGAAGCATGCAAAATATGTTTTAAATAACTCATGAAAACACTAGATGGATCAGTTAATCTAATAGAAATAACTAACCATCTATACAAATCACATGTTAAAATAATTTTCCATTTATCACTTTTTCTCATGCTAAATTGATTATGCATTTTCATCACATAATCACCTTCAAGTGTAGATAAAACACAAGTATTATGCAATCTATCAAGCATATTATCCAAACAAGAAAAAGAATAACGATACTTGTTTACCAATTTAAAATCGACGAACAAACTTGTTGTCCCATCCTCCTTAGGTACTATGATCTCATAATCAACACATGAACTAATGTCTTCTCTCACGATAACCACTTTCACCAACTCTGCAACCCGCCTCGGAAACTCCGTCATCTCCTCGAGAATACTATCAACTGATTAATAAGGAATGATAGTGCCAGGTATCTCATCAACAACCTGTACAAGAGACAAAATAAAACTAGACAAAGAAGAATCATTAGTGTTAGTATTCAAAAAGTGCACAGTCATTGGCTTTTCAAAACATAACTCACTTTTCAACTCACTCTTTTTTTTATAGTCACATATTTTTTCTCACTCTTCTTTATGCTTACCCTCTCGTTTGTTTTTCTCTCGTTCATTTTTTCCTCGTTTATTTTCAATCTCAATCTTTTCATCATCTCTTTTTTGTTCTCTCTCATTCTTTTCAATTTTTTCTTTTACATTATCAATCTTTTGAATAATTTCTTTTTGTCGATCTTTTCCACATGTATTTACTTTGACGAACTCATCTTCTTGATTACTTTCTTTCGGATGTTCACCATCTTACTTTTGCTCATGGATTTCATCTTGAACACTTGAACCCAATAACTCTCCTTGGACTGCATATTCTATAATTTCTTCCATCTCCTTAAAGCTCTCATTAATGTCTTCTCTTAAGTTCTTGGATGCCTTAAGAGTGTCTTGGGGTTGTCTCCAATGTGAATCCTCTTTGTTTCCATGTCTGTGAACTCTCATATCATCTTCTAATGTAGATCGCCTTGAAGGTTGCTATACATGTTTTTGAGATGTATACTTCTCCCTCCTATCACACTGTACTGGAGCAAACCACTTTCTCATTGATGTTTTTAATTCTTCCCATGTCTCGAATGGACACTCCCCATGTTTTTGTTTGCTAAGCTGCCACTATATAATTGTATGAACGGAGAACTCTTGAATCGCTTGTTCGACCTTCCTCCGCTTCGTGAGTAATCACGATACCAAATTCTCGCTCCATTTTTCTCTCCCATCTCAGATATGCCTCTGTATCAATATTGCCTTGGAAAGTATTCCTTCGAGACCCATAAGAACTTTCATACTTGTAGCCATACATGTTTGCTGCAAAATAAAGGTTAGTAGATAAAAAATTTCCTCACACACTCCCTTACGTGTTTCGCTCAAATAATGATGTATCACTCGTGTATCACTCAAATTTGGCTTTTACCCTCGATTAATCTCACCACTAAGCCTTTTACCTTAAAATATTCTCTCTAATAGGTTCTTCTTGAATTCCATTAGCAAAATTCTCAGTTTTACTAATCAATTCAAAAATTACTTATCACGAAACAAAAATATAGATGGTGTGACTATCAGAATACCACAAAATCACCGATCGATTGCCTTGTACTCCTCTTGTATGCTTCAGATTTGTAAATTGTAGCTCCATTTCAGAATTGATGATGATGGAATGATATGAACTCTTGGTTGGAATTTGATGATTTGATGGTGTGCTACAAGTTTGGCTCGCACAATGGAAATATAATCTGAATTTTTTATTTTTTTTACAATATATATTTCAACAGAAAATTAAAGATAAGTAACTCGCTAGAAAGACTTAACTTTGATACCAAATGATAGGCTCCATGGCACGCTTGCGTGAGGTGGTCGTCACCCGAATCGTTTCTAGTACAGTTGTAGGATGGATTGTTTGCAACACCTTAACCCCTTGCCTATATGTAGACGGTAATCTTGGTACAATTGCTCGTATTCGGAAATATGCGTTGAATGGACACTAACGACACCTTGACCCCTCGCTTATATTGAAGCGGTAATCTTGGTACAATCGATGATTGATGTGGTAGAAGATGCCACACACAACTATGAATTGTTGTATGATAAGTCAAATTGAATCTCAAATAAATAACTAAGAAAAATACTTAGGAATTCTTCAAAGAACCAAAAGTAGAGAATAACCTCATAAATATATTAAATAATGAATAATGTATAATGTGTTTGATTACATCAACTTGGACCTATATTTATACTACTCAAAACAATCCAAATCCTAATAACAATAGGAACAAATTATTCTAATTCTAATAGGAATTACAAATCATAACCCTAATTTCTACAAGGAAGTAGAAATCAATTTGGAAAAGAATTTCCTATTTATATAAAATAATAGAAACCTTATTTAGAAAGTAAATCTAAATTGGAAAAAATTCTTAATTATAATATAATTTGATAAGTATCTGAAAAATAAATCCCTAAAAATTAGGCTAATAGAATCTGCCTAATATTTTAGGAAACAAAATCTTTTTCCTAAAATCCAAAAATCCTTGCCACGTTAGGATCTTTTTCTGCGTGAAACTTGCTTCTTTCCTTTGCATGTAATCTGATTATATAAAGTTATAAAGGCCCGCATAATACTGGCTACATGTGAATAACTTGCTGATTAGGATTGTTTCATTCCCCTCCTCTTGAAAAGGATTTGTCCTCAAATCTGGCACCCCCTCCTCTTGAAAAGGATTTGTCCACAAATCTGGCACATCGTCCTCTCGAAAATGATTCAACCACAAAATTGCCCCTACATAAAAAAACAAACTAAGTTAGTAGCATCAAACCAATCATAATGCCAAAACTCAACTTTCAAATGACATATATAAGCAACAAAAACTCCAACTCCCGCCAAGAACATAGCAGTGTTTGACTTCTCTCCCGAATTGACAATTTGTAGACCAGTTACTACCAAAACACTAATTATATAAACGAATCTACTATCTACTAAAATAATCATGAATGAAAAGTAAGAAAGAATTTTGAAAAGTCTTATATCCTCCTGGATCAAAAATCATCATGCAAAACTCTTTATGTGGTAGATTCTCCCAATGACGAATCCCCAGATCAAAAGTCAATATAATGATCTCAATCCTTCGCAGAAACACATTCGTCAATGCACCTGGGTCAAATATCAATACTTGAAATTCGTCACGCTTCTCACATAAACTCTCTTGAATTCCTGGATTAAACACAAAACAAAACAAATCAATAAGTTCCTTTTGTCTAATCAAAAAGAAATTAAATAAACCAAAATCATATGCATAGTCTACTAAAACAATATTCAAAACACTTCCTTGTAGACTCTCAATGCATTGATCGAATTGAATTGCACGATCCATGATTCCCTCGATGAATATGATCCTATCACGAATCTACAAAACACAACCAACCTTCCTCTTTTCATTGACATTAACAATTTCAAGATCAACTAGTAGCATCAATGGAACAAAAAGGTCACATCCATAACATGAAAACTTAATAGCATATCAACGATGATCACAAACAAGCTCAACACATGCTATAAAATTTTTCAAAGTGTTGACAAAAATCGGAATATCATCAAAATAGAGAATAACAAATTTTCCCATGAAAAAATGCAAAATATAATTCAACAACTCCATGGAAGTATGCAATGCCTTAGCTAATCCAAGTAAACTAATTAACTAAACATGCAAATAACTCATCTCTCAAACCATCTTGATGATAAACACTTCTTGAATCAAAACCATATTATAACAAATCATTCAATGAAGATCGCTTGTGAGATCCCGAATTTTATGAAATGAAAGTATTTAATTTTCTTATAATTATTATTTTATTTAGTAAATGGTTAAATTGAGAAAGGGTTAAGTTAAGGGTGATATGTAAAAATTTTGCAAAGTAAGTAAGTTGATATAAAATATTTGTTGTGTCGGGGAATATTCGATTGGTCGGGGAATATTCGTTTTAACAGGAATATTCATACGATGGCATAATCATTGGTGGACCCCACAACGGAAGTATTTTCGTAGTTAGAAAATGACGTAAATATCTTTTATAAAAATAACGATTTAAAGTTTTATCGTTAAACCGTTGAACTACCCGGTAGTAAAAATACGAATAATGGCGTGGTTGATAGTAACACATGGTATTGATCATTCTTCGCCACGTGAGAAGTCACTCAGTTATACTCAATTATTGCTACAAAGTAATTGCTACATAATATCTCTCATATTATTGATTCAATTATTGTCACAGTATCATCTGCATAATATTTTATATTATTAAATCAATAATTGAGACGACAAAGTTCTTCATATTATTATTTGTAATATTGATGATGTCTAGAAAGTTCTGTCGAAGAAAGGGGTTTGGTCACCTAATTGCGAGCCAATAAGTAGAAATCCTTATCGAAAGGCCCCCTCTTTCCTGGGAATGATCTGGTTGTTAAATATTGTGAGTTATAATATTAATGATGAATATGTCCGTGTTGATTAAAGATAAAATTGATATTTTCATTGTGTTGGGATTATTAGTGTTAGTGAAAATCGACATTTATTCCGATAATAATTTATGTCTGGAAGTTATATTGACCAATTGGGTAATTAATCGGATAAATGAGCAATTAATTGCTATTAATTCACATGCTTATAACTATTTGTTCACATGTGTGTACTATTGATTCACATGCATGTAATATTAGGGGAAGTGGTGCAAGATTGATAATACTTACATGACTAAATTAAAAATAGAGGTATAGATGAATGTACTATACTGTAATTATTTTTTTCACATGTATAGAACTATTGAGTCACATGATTGTACTATTGATTCACATGATGTACTATTAGGGGAGGTGGTGCAAGTTTGGTGGTGCAAGTTTGATAATACTTGCAGGACTAAATTAAAAAATGAAGGAAAAGATGAAGGTATTATCTTTGTAATATTTTGAGCCCCAAAACGTGCAATTCTCGAAACTATGTTTTCCTATAAATAGAAGCTCATTCTTCCTTCATTCTCACCAATTCACTAAGACTCACAAGAGCAATTATAGAGAGAGAAGCTATAGAGAGAAAGAATAAGAGAAGTCCGCTACTTTACTATTCCAAAGATATCCAATATTCTTCTTCCGAGGTAAGGGTATTATTTCTTTCAGATTCGTGAATAGTACTCATGAATAGTAACTCGTGAATAAGGAAGTAACTCATGAATAGTAACCCCGACATGAAAAAGTTCCAAATTTGATAAAAGTTCCAACCAATATTTCAAAGATAATGATATTCAAGAAATAATATCATTTGAGAAGAAAATAACATCCTTACAAATTTGATAAAAAAGACAAGATTTTAGTAAACACAGGATATAGGCTATGACTTGAACTTGCACCGTGATATAGCAATACTCAAAGTATACTCAAAATACTCACAAGAATACGCCGATAATATAGAGAGAAAACTTCGATTTCGGTGTGATTTTCAATTCTAACCTAAGCACCCTATTTATAGGAAAATGTTTAGAACACCAAAGTAGAAAATTTAATATAATATTAATATTTACAAAACACATTCCTACGCCCACTTTGAAATCTGATTTCAGCCACCAAACACATGTTAAAGATGGCCACCAACATTTGAAAAACGTTTTTCTTAAAAAACATAATTAAAACTTCCAAAAATCAATTATTTCGGAGCTTCGGAACTTAAATACTTCATAATAAATAGCCCTTTTATCAAAAAATTCGAATCTCACAACTATTTGTAGGAAATTCAATTCTCTACAACTTTGCAGAAGAAAGTTTTTCCAAATTCCAAACAGAAATTGACCGAAATCCACAAACCAAGCGATTTTATTGTGCTATAATCAAATTTCGGTCAATAATTGTGTCCACCAACACACAAAATATGTGTTAAACATTTATTGCCACAAAAACACTCTTCCTCCTTATATACTCATATATCCCACATTCATTATAAAAATATCACCGTTAATATATTATTAAAATAATATATTTAAATGAATTATTTTATCAGAAAAAGATAAAATATTAATTTTCAACAATTATCACATTAAAAATTTTCTCCATCTATATCCACATAAAATCAATATTTTCCTCATCATATAAATCAATAATTAATTATTCACAAATAATATTACAGAATCACAAGATCGCAATCAAAGGTGCCTCAGAAAGAGGGGCTTTCAATAAGGATCTCTCTCATCGGCGCCCAATTAGGTGACCAAACCTCTCCTTAAATGTAACTTTCTAGACATTGCCAATAATGTTATCCAATAATATTATTCAGATAATATGAATTATTGTCTCGATAATGGAAAATACTTGTGTAATGACAATTTATGAAACAACAAGAATATAAAATATCAATGCAAAGAATTATTGAATCAATAAAATAAAATATCGAAGCAAGAATTATCGTAATAATTATCGAGTAGTGCCTTCACGTAAGAATCAATAATTGGTGCAATACCGCAGCTACTGCTCAACAACGCCAGATTAGTGTGTTTTAACCACCGGGTATTCCAACAAGATAATCTGTGAATAACTACGCCGTTATTTATAAACAACTTATATTTGTCATTTTCTTCATCCAATTGCTTTCCGTTATGGGGCCCACAAAAGATGCATAGGTCGCATTTAATATTCCCGACAAAGATTTAATATTCCACGACCAAACTAATATTCCTCGACAATAATGAATATTTTATAACCATTTGCTTATTCAAATATTTCATGTATTTTACCCATAACTATCTACATTAATCAAATCAACCCTTACTATTTCAAAATAATAAATAGAGGAAAATAAATTTCATTTATTAATAATTTGGGGTCTTACAACCTCCCTCCTTATGAAATTTCGTCCTCGAAATTGACGACGTATTCTTGTGTTTCAAAAGATGAGAATACTTCGCTTTCATTTCCGCTTCCAACTCCCGTGTCATTTCCTCAATAGCATGGTTTCTCCATAAAACTTTAACTTGTGGTATAACCTCGTACATAGGACATGTTCTTTCCTATCCAAGATCTTGACAGTACCTCCTCGACGTTAAGTCTTCGGCTATCTCATCCGGTTCTAACTCAATGACGTGGTTCGTGTCATCCACATATTTACGTAACATCGATACGTGAAAAACGTTATGAACACGCCGCCATACTTGGCGGTAAAACGAGTCTATAAGCCACAGTTCCTATTCGATCAAGAATTTCAAATGGATTAATAAATCAAGGTTTGAGCTTTCCTCACCTCACCGATTCTCGCTTTTGAAATAACAACTTCTTGACCTTCTTCTTCAAATTCATCAGCTCCTTGTGTATTTTGAATGACTTTTAACTTTATCGATTAAAGTCGATTATACTCGATATTATCACGGGTACCTAGAGTTTTCATCTCCATCTCTATTATTTGTAAATTATACTGAAATGAGTCTTTGACAATATCAGACTCAGATTTGTATACGATCTTCTACTCAACACGCCACCTACCACGTTCGCTTTTTCCAGGATGGCATGGTCGTAACATGTCTTTGAAATGGGTCTCCTCTTGAGTTCTTCAAGCTCTTCCCACATTCCTCGCTCCATTCGAATTTTGTATCTCTACGAGTCATTTGCGTTAATGGAATAGCGATTCGAGAATATCCTTCAACGAATCTCCGATAATAACCAACTAAGCCTGAAAGCTACGTATTTCGACATCGACTTAGGTTGTTCTCAACTATGACTCATATCCCAACCTTGGATAAGACGTCACAATGACACCTATCGGTTTACTATTGCATGAATATGGTGTCCCCTACGGAGAGTCCGCTTTGCATTCCACAAAGGAAGTCACCAGATAAAGGCTCAGTACCAAATTCTATAGTTGAATTTTTAACTCTCAAGTTCAATAAAGACCATTCGACATGAGATTTTAGAAATGAGTTTTCAGACCGGGTTCAAAGTCGATACAAAATTTAATATCGTGCTTTGGGAGTAAGCCAAGGAATTCTTCAGAAATACGTCAGAAAATCAATAACAACAGAATATCATTCAAATCGACGTGTCTTTATTCAAATCCATAACATGGACTAAGAAAACTTGACATCCGTAATAAACGAATGACTTCATGGCTTGATATGAAAATGTTTGACTACAATGGTTTGATTGCTTGAATTCAATAACAAAGTTGCTTAGGAATATGAAAACTAACAACCTTACGTAAAGTAATCAATTTTGCATGATGAGTAGTTAACCTTAAAATCACATCAAAAGCAAATATCTCTATAGAAATAAGGTTACTGTGTAATGTGATAGTGCCAACCTGAATCAAGCAAGATTTCTAAACAACGGATGTAATGAAAGTTTCTCCTAACGGATTCTCCATAAATAGGTCAAAGTCTAATTTCTCTGTAGTCAAGTTCAAACGTTGAGCGCAAGCAAGAGAGATAAAAGAATGGGTAGAACTGGTATCTAGTAAGGTATAAACTTCGCAAGAATTTATAATTAACTAACCCGTGCTAACTTTGTTCAGGTTCCTCGCATTTTGATCGATCACGACAAACGCTCTTCCAGGAACCGTTGACTTTGATTTTTCGGGACATCCTTTCGAGTCACCATTCCCGCTTGACTGGTTTCGATACCTGCATAATCTCGAGCGATATGTCCTTCTTTTCCATAATTATAGCATACCTTAAACTGTTAGGCGGTTTCAATGATATGTCCCTCTTCCCCGCATTTGTAACTTACGACCGGTGGTATTTCTCCTCCTTGGAACCAGATTTACATCGGGCGCCGACGCCTTCACATGGTCGTTGTTGAATCTCCTCTTTTAAAATCTCATCCCACTCGCTTCTTCTATTTTCATGGCCACGATTACCACCAGAGTGGTTACCGCTTTGTCCGTATTCTTCTTTCTCCCACCGGGTTATCGTTATTCGATGATCGCTATCTTCAGATGATCCTCGGTTATGGTCCCTCGGTTGAACGTACATTTCGTTATCTCGCTTCTAACAACCGAGCCCCGCTGACAACATCCGAATAGAGAGAAAATTTATGAGAAATGAGATATCGACGACGCCGGGTTTCAAACCTCTAAGAAACATCCCGCCATACGTTCCTCATTCTCCACCAAATGAGGTGCAAACCGATAACTCCGCGAACTTTGCCTCGTCTTTGGGACACCGCCATGTTATTCTCGCTTCTAGTCGAATAAACTCCACTTCCTTCATATGACGAATACTTTTAGGGAAATACTTGTCATTGAATTGTTTCAAATGTCTTCCATGAAATGTCGAAAAGTGGATGGGTACGCTTCACAAATTCCCACCAAGAATGCCGCCGCCATTTAACATAAAGGTGGCGAATGGAACCTTCGTTCCTCGCAGTGCATCCCAAGACATCGAATATCTTGTAATTTGCTTGACCCATGTTTCCGCCATGATCGGATCCGACTTTCCCAAGAATTCGATGGTCCCAACTCTTTGAATCTGGCATGGCTATGACAACCCGTGAATTGCTATCATTTCCTCCTCAGATTTTGAACTCGAGTCTCCTCGCTTGATTTTGCATGAATCGCAAAAAGTTTCTAAACATCCCTCGCTCATCATCTCGCTTCAATGGTGTTGTTCACAGGAGGTACATTGCCACGACTGTTACACGTTCTCCTCGTTGGTGAAAGTACAGCATCTCCACGGGCCTCATTTATTCCATCTGTTAATATTCTCATTCGACATTCTCAAACATCATCATAAAACAAGGGTTAATTAAGGAAATTAATATATCACATAATATCCCTATATACTAACCAACTAACAAATAAGCTTAGGTAGGACACACTAGCGAAGGATTTACTCGCTCTCCCTCCCTAGTTCTATTCCCCGATCTTCGCCAGAGATCATATCCCTAAGCTCTGATACCAACTGTGACGCCCCAAAATAGGTCCATTCCATCCAACCCATTCTCGAGTCGTCAAATACATGGTACAAAAATAACTACAACTTATTATTACAACATATAAATCGTGAGTTTAAATACGAGATATTTCCATCTGCATAATATCCACACGCAAATAAATCCCCATCATAATTATTGATACATTATTTTACAAAATGGTGAGGACTACTAAACAACTCTCTCTAGAACCTTCATTCCATAATTTCGACTAGTACTCGCTACATTCTCGCCTCCCGAGAAGAAAAATGGAACAACAAGGAAAAGGGTGAGCTCAACTAGCCCAGAAAAAGAATATTATGACTAAGATAATATACAACAAATTATCGTTAGTCTCCAACAGGAAAAATCTAATAGAATACAATAGACAACCGCTTTTAAATCAATCTTCGCAATGAAATAATAATTCATTAGAAGAGTTAAGTAGAGAATGCAAACTACTATCTTCTATATATGAATTTAAAAGTTCATCGTCGATATTTTATCCTCAGTAACATCAATCAATATATATCTCGAATCAAATATTCATCTTTGCACTACAGTGCCAAAGATATTCATCATTGATCATGTTCATCTAAACACTGTTCTTCTTTGCACTACGGCCAAAGATATTAATCAGTTGGTCATGTTCATCTCAACACCTGTTCATCTTTGCACTACGGGACAAAGATATTCATCAAGAAATCACTCATCTTTGCACCATGTGCCAAAGATATTCAAGAATATCATCATTTAGGACCGAGGATGATGAAAATATTTTAAAGAAAACGAATCCAGTGAAACAAAAGAATAAATATTAAGGATTCAGATTTTAAACAATCCAAGTTCAAAAATACTTCATAAGTAATCGAGTGGAGTAAAATTCAAGAATGATCAAAACATGGATACAATCAAAGCTAGTATCCGTAATAGATATTTTGACAAAAAGAAGAAATTTCATTTTTCTATGAATAGTGCCAGATGATTCGTGAATAGTGCCAGTATACGTGAATAAAGGTCAGATACGTGAATAGTGTCGTATACGTGAATAGTAACTTCGACACCAAAAGATAGAAATTTCACAAAAAACATCTTCACGCTTCGTGAATAGTACTCATAAATAGTAACTCGTGAATAGTAACTCATGAATAGTAACCCCGACATGAAAAAGTTCCAAATTTGATAAAAAGTTCCAACCAATATTTCAAAGATAATGATATTAAAGAAATAATATCATTTCGAGAAGAAAATAACATCCCTTACCTCGAAAAAGACAAGATTTCTAGTAAATACCTGATATAAAGGCTATGACTTGAACTTCAGACCGTATAGAAATACTCAAAGTATACTCAAAATACTCACAAGAATACGCCGATAATATAGAGAGAAAACTTCAGTTTCTGGTGTGATTTTCAATTCTAACCTAAGCACCCTATTTATAGGAAAATGTTTAGAACACCAAAGTAGAAAATTTAATATAATATTAATATTTACAAAACACATTCCTACGCCCACTTTGAAATTTGATTTCAGCCACCAAACACATGTTAAAGATGGCCACCAACATTTGAAAAACGCGTTTTTCTTAAAAAACAAATTAAAACTTCCAAAAATCAATTATTTTGGAGCTTCGGAACTTAAATAATTCATAATAAATAGCCCTTTTATCAAAAAATTCGAATCTCGCAACTATTTATAGGAAATTCAATTTCTACAACTCATGTAAGAAAGTTTTTTCAAATTCCAAATGTAAATTAACCGAAATCCACAACCAGGCGATTTTATTGTGCTATAATCAAATTTTCATTAATAATTGTGTCCACCAACACACAAAATATGTGTTAAACATTTATTGCCACAAAAAACACTCTTCCTCCTTATATACTCATATATCCCACATTCATTATAAAAATATCACCGTTAATATATTATTAAAATAATATATTTAAATGAATTATTTTATCGGAAAAAGATAAAATATTAATTTTCAACAATTATCACATTAAAAATTTTCTCCATCTATATCCACATAAAATCAATATTTTCCTCATCATATAAATCAATAATTAATTATTCAAAAATAATATTAATCATCAAGATCTTGGCAACCAGTGCCGCTCCTAAGAAAGAGGGGGCTTCCAATAAGGATCTCTCCATCGGGCGCCGCAATTAGGTGACCAAACCTCTCCTTAGATGTAACTTTTTAGACATTGCCAATAATGTTATCCAATAATATTATTCAGATAATATGAATTATTGTTCGATAATGGAAATCTTGTGTAATGACAATTTATCAAACAACAAAGAATATAAAATATCAATGCAAAGAATTATTGAATCAATAAAATAAAATATCGAACAAGAATAATCGTAATAATTATTGAGTAGTGCCTTCACGTAAGAATCAATAATTGGTGCAATACCTGCGTAGCTTCTGCTCAACAACGCCAGATTAGTGTGTTTTAACCACCGGGTATTCCAACAAGATAATTCAGAATAACTACGCCGTTATTTATAAACAACTTATATTTGTCGCTTTTCTTCATCCAATCGCTCGTTATGGGGCCCACAAAAAACTTCTTCGCCATCGCATTTAATATTCCCCGATAAGATTTAATATTCCACTCACCAAATGAATATTCCCCCACAATAATGAATATTTTATAACCACTTGCTTATTCAAATATATTCATGTATTTTACCCATAACTATCCACATTAATCAAATCAACCCTTACTATTTCAAAATAATAAATATAGGAAAATAAATTTCATTTATTAATAATTTGGGTCTTACACGCGGACTACCGCATGCATGGTGAAATTCTTCTGTTGTTCCATTCTTTATTATTATGTTGGAATAACCTGTCTATGCGGACTACCGCATGCATGGTGAATGACCCTTCGTATTCATTCTTTATTAAATTGTGGAAATGATCTGTCTACGTGGATTACCGCATAGCGGGTGAAAATCCATTTGCAGTTTTGTATATTCTATTATACTCGTATGAGATATCATTTCTTTTGTACTTGTCATGGAATATCTTTTTCTTTTGTATTTTCCTTTTATGAGTACTATTCACGGAGTACTATTCATGGGTACTATTTATGTATACGACACTATTCACGTATACGGTACTATTTATGAATACGAGTTACTATTCATGAGTACTATTCACGGGGTACTATTTCCAAAGTACTATTCACGAGGTACTATTCACCCAAAAAATATATTTCTTTTCTGACCAAATTATTTTTGATACATGAATATTATTCTTTAATTTTACTCCACAAAGCAGTATCATGTTTACAATTTGGATATTTTTAAACTCTAAATAAATTTAAAGTCTTTAATATTTATTCTTGATTTCGTTTGATTAATGCTTATATCATTGTCATCATCCTCATGCTTATATTGTGATGAAAGTCATCTTTGGCTTACGTGCATAGATGGACTGTTGATTGGTATGATTATGACCAAGGATCATTCGGTATAATCATGACCCGTAATGTTACAAATGATGTGGTAAAAGTCCTCAGTGGCCTGTAGTGCATTGATGGATAGTTGTTCGTATGATTATAACCAGGGATTATTCGGTATAATCATGACCATTGGTCATTACATGAATATCCTTGGCCCGTATGGCATGGAAAATTCGTGGTTGTGATACTAATTATTAAGCTGAGTCTCAGTGACAGTTGTTGGTATGATCATGACCATGCGTTCTCTTCGGCCAATGGTGCAAAGATGAATTGTTGTTTGGTGTGATCATGACCATTGGTGAAAACACAAATATCCTTGGCCCGTAGTGTATGGATAATTCGGTGATGTGGATTATTTATAGAGTTGAGTCTCAGCGATAAAATATTGATAATAAACTTTTAATTCGTAGAAGACAGTAGATATCATGCTCTACTTAACTCTTTTAAAATATAGTTGCATGTCTTTGGCCTGTAGTTCAAAGATGAACTGTTAATGAATATCTTTGGCCAGTAGTGAAAAGATGAATTTATTAGTATGATTATAAACAGGAACTATGATTTAGTATAACCATAATCTTTGATGTTTCAGGTAAAGACATGTGATGAAAATTATCTTCGTCCTGGGTGCGAAGAGGAATTTAGAATCACAATTATGATTATGATTTATTCACATGTTTGTGGAAAGGAACTGTTGATTGATGTTACAGGGATAAAACATTGTTGGTGGACTTTTAACGTGGAGAAGATAATAGACCTTATGGTCTATTTGACTCTTCTAATGGATTGCTCGTTCCGCTACCACTATGGTTGAAAAGTTTTATCATCTACCATATGTTCTAAATCTCTGATTTATTACTGATGAATGCTATTGATAATTTAATTATCTTTAGTCCTAATATTCTTTATTGGGCTAGTTGTGCTCACCCTCTTGCTTCACAATTCCTGTCTGGTAATAAAAGTGTAGCTGGGTCGAGCGGGGGTAACAGGGGAATAGAACGATGGTCTATAGCTGTTGAGGTTTCCCCTAAAACATTATGGAAAAAATTTTATTGAGAATTTTAGATAAGTGTGTCGTATTTTATATGTCATTTTAACCGTTGATTTTGGTGAACCGAATAGGGTGAGGTGAACCCATATTTGGAAGGATGTTTTGACACTATCATACAAGATGTCTAATGACAGACGACTTTGTGTTATCATAAGACAGGGCTGTGCACATGCACTTGCTAATTATATCTATGAGCACTACCTATATAATTTTGGTGTTTGGTTGAAATATAATTCTTAATTGGAGACAATGGAGATAATTATATGTCAAAAGAAGACTCGCCATTGGAAAGAACATGATAGTAATCTTCTCATTTTTCTTTGAGGTCTATTGGGTCAACCAAGGATATTTCTCGAGTCATATGATATCTATCATAACTTAGATGCATGGCCTCCCATGTACGAAGGTTTCCTTGAGCATTTTCCAAAGATTTTAATTTCTAAAACAGCTTATCGATGTATTTTTTATGTAAAGTACCATTGTAAGGTGTTGTGGTCGAGGCACCATGAGAGTTACATATATTTGTATTAAAACTCACAGCTTTTGTGTTGTCGTACTCTGCACGATAGTTCAATAGTTGTATAAATGAAGTTTGTATTTAATTTCTGTAGTGTGATATCTGGCAACTCAGAATGGGTCGTGTGGACCTATTTTAGGGGCATCACATCGCTCTAACGAAACAACATGATTACTACCATTGTCAGCTATCGACATCTCATATAAAGATTGACTAGCATGAAAACCTAACTCAACATATGGATAAGAAACCCTAGAACGAATTTCATACAAGTAATAATGAGGAGAATGAGAAAACATATCATGATCATAAACTAACTCAACAAATATCAAATATCCACCATAGTATATGATAAAAACGATTCTACCATCAAAATAACTAACAACTAATTTTCTAATGGAAACATGCAAAACATGTTTTAAATAACTCATGAAAACACTAGATGCATCAGTTAATCGAATAGAAATAACTAACCATCTATACAAATCACATGTTAAAATAATTTTCCATTTATCACTTTTTCTCATGCTAAATTGATTATGCATTTTCATCACATAATCACCTTCAAGTGTAGATAAAACACAAGTATTATGCAATCTATCAAGCATATTATCCAAACAAGAAAAAGAATAACGATACTTGTTTACCAATTCAAAATCGACGAACAAACTCGTTGTCCCATCCTCCTTAGGTACTATGATCTCATAATCAACACATGAACTCAAGTTTTCTCTCACGATACCCAATTTCACCAACTTTGAAACCCACCTCGGTAACTCCGTCGTCTCCTCAGGATTACTATCAGCTGATTGATATGGAATGATAGTGCTAGGTATATCATTAACAACTAGTACAAGAGACAAAATAGAACTAGACAAAGAAGAATCATTAGTGTTAGTATTCAAAAGCGCACAGTCATTGGCTTTTCAAAACATAACTCACTTTTCAACTCACTCTCTTTTTTATAGTCACATATTTTTTCTCTCTTCTTTATGCTTACCCTCTCGTTTATTTTTCTATCGTTCATTTTTTCCTCGTTTATTTTCAATCTCAATCTTTTCATTCTCTCTTTTCTTTTCTCTCTCATTCTTTTCAATTTTTTCTTTTACATTATCAATCTTTTGAACAATTTATTTTTGTCAATCTTTTCCACATGTATTTCATTTTACGAACTCATCTTCTTGATTACTTTCTTTCGGATGTTCACCATCTTGCTTTTGCTCATGGATATCATCTTGAACACTTGAACCCAATAACTCTCCTTGGACTGCATATTCTATCATTTCTTCCACCTCCTTAAAGCTCTCATTGATGTCTTCTCTTAAGTTCTTGGATGCCTTAAGAGTGTCTTGGGGTTGTCTCCAATGTGAATCCTCTTTGTTTCCATGTTTGCAAACCCTCATATCATCTTCTAATGTAGATCTCCTTGAAGGTTGCTCTACATGTTTTTGAGATGTATACTCCTCCCTCCTATCACACTATACTAGAGCAAAACGCTTTCTCATTGCTATTTTTAATTCTGCTCATGTCTCGAATGGACACTCCCCATGTTTTTGTTTGCTAAGCTGCCACCATATAATTGTATGATCGGAGAACTCTTGAATCGTCTGGTCGACCTTCCTCCGCCGTGAGTAATCATGACAGTTAAATTCTCGCTCCATTTTTCTCTCCCATCTCAGATATGCCTCTGTATCAATATTGCCTTGGAAAGTATTCCTTCGAGACCCATAAGAACTTTCATACTAGTAACCATACATGTTTGCTACAAAACAAAGGTTAGTAGATAAAAAATTTCTCACACACTCCCTTACGTGTTTCGCTCAAATAATAATGAATCACTAGTGTATCACTCAAATTTGGCTTTTACCCTCGATTAATCTCACCACTAAGCCTTTTACCTCAAAATATTCTCTCTAATAGGTTCTTCTTGAATTCCCCTAGTAAAATTCTTGGTTTTACTAATCAATTCAAAAATTACTTATCACGAAACAAAAATATAGATGGTGTGACTATCAGAATACCACAAAATCACCGATTGATTGCCTTGTACTCCACTTGTATGCTTCAGATTTGTAAATTGTAGCTCCGTTTCAGAATTGATGATGATGGAACGATATGAACTCTTTGTTGGAATTTGATGATTTGATGGTGTGCTACAAGTTTAGCTTGTACAATGGAAATAGAATCTGAAATTTTTTATTTTTTTTTACAATATATATTTCAACAAAAAATTAAAGATAATTAACTCGCTAGAAAGACTTAGCTTTGATACCAAATGATAGACTCCACGGCATGCTTGCGTGAGGTGGTCGTCACCCGATCGTTTCTAGCAAAGTTATAGGATGGATTGCTTGCAACACCTTAACCCCTCGCCTATATGTAGACGGTAATCTTGGTACAATTGCTCGCGTTCGGAAATATGCGTTAAATGGACACCAACGACATCTTGACCCCTCGCTTATATTGAAGCGGTAATCTCGGTACAATCGACGATTGATGCGGTAGAAGACGCCACACACAACTATGAATTGTTGTATGATAAGTCAAATTTAATCTCAAAGAAATTACTAGGATTTCTTCAAAGAACCAAAAGTAGATAATAACCTCACAAATATATTTGTGACGCCCCCAAAATAGGTCAAATCCATCCCACCTATTTTTAGTCGCCAAATACATGGTACAGAAAACAACTACAACTTTATTACTACAATTGTCGTGCAAAATACAACAACACATATGTTGTGAGTTTAAATACCAACTGTGACTCTGGACACCAACTTGTGTCAGCACCTCACATTGATACCTTACATAAAGGTACAATCAATAACTGTTTTAGAAATTAAAATTTTTGAAAAATGCTCAAGAAAACCTTCGTACATGGAAGGCCATGAATCTATGTTATGATAGATATCATATGTCCAAAGAATTATCCTTGGTTGATCCAATAGACCCCAAAGAAAAATGAGAAGATTACTATCATGTTCCTTCCAATGGTGAGTCTTCTCTTGACATATAACTATCTCCACCGTCTACAATTGAACGTTATGTTTCAACCAAACTCCAAGATCATATAGGTAGTGCTCGTAGATATACTCAGCAAGTGGATGTGCACAACCCTGTCTTATGATAACACGAGTTTGTATGTCATTAAACATCTTGTATGATAGTGGCAAAACACCCTTCTAAAGTTAGGTTTACCTCACCCTATTCGATTCACCAAAATTAAATATCAAATGACGTATACAATACGACATACTTATCTAAAGTTCTTAATAAAATTATTTCCATACTATTTTAGGAGAACCTCAAATGCCTATGTAGACCACCGTTCTAATTCCCCTCGTTATCCCCTTTCGACCGGCAACACTCTTATTAATTACGAAAAGAATTGTGAAGCAAAAAGGGTGAGCACAACTAGCTCAAGAATAATATCATGACTAAAGATAATTAAATTATCAATAGCCTTCATCAGTAATAAATCAGAGATTTAGAACATATGGTAGATGATAAAACTTTTCAACCATAGTTACAGCGGAACGAGCAATCCATTAGAAGAGTCAAATAGACCATAAAGTCTATTATCTTCTCCATGTTTAAAGTCCGCCAACAATGTTTTATTCCTGTAACATCAATCAACAGATCCTGTTCACAGTCATGTGAATAATTTATAATCATAATTGTAGTTCTAATTTCCTCTTCTCATCCAAGACGAAGATAATTTTCATCACTCATCTTTACCTGAAACATCAAAGATCATGGTTATACCAAATCACAGTTCCTGCTCATAATCATACTAATAAATTCATCTTTGCACTATGGGCCAAAGATATTTATTAACATTTCATCTTTGCACTACAAGCCAAAGATATTCAACAACAGGACATCTTTGCACTACGGGCCAAAGATATTCATCAACAGTTCATCTTAGCACTACAGGCCAAAGATATTCAACAACAAGTCATCTTTGCACTACGGGCCAACGATATTCAACAACAGGTCATCTTTGCACTACGGACAAAAGATATTCATATTTCAAAGAAATATATAAACATTTCAGAAGTTATATAAATAATAATTATAACCAAGTTGATCAATTCACCTTTGCACTTAAGCTAAAGATAATCGTTTATAAATTCAATGGTCATGATCATACCAATCAACAATTAATCTTTGCACTACTGGCCAAAGAGAACCCATAGTCATGATCATACCAATAATCTACCCATCTTTACACTTAAGTCAAAGAGAAATTTCATCACCGAAATTATAAAAATGTAATATATGATAATAAAAATAATATGATCAACAACTGCATTTAATTTCAAGAGTAAGATTCATAAATCAATGATTTCATAACACCTTAATCCAAATGTTATAAATCACTTAATAATCTCATAATCTAATATTATTAATATTACCACAATATTTTAATCATTTTTTAAACTTATAAATAATTTATTTTAATTATTTACACTTTACTAATTAATGCATTTAATCATCCTAAAATGCCAAAATTATAAAATTTCATCACCAATAACCAAAACTATCATCAAAAATCTGCATATACCTTATATAGGATTCCCAAGCCATAAAATCCTATTTTTCAATTTTGTTACTTCATATAATATATTTAATTCATTTACTCATAACTAGTCTATTTTCATGAAAAATACCAAAGCAGTACAAACAAATTTTCTTTTCTGGGATTTAGCAGAATATAGTCCCATATTGAACATATATTTTTCTCGAAATTTTTAAAATTCATTTACTATTTTTCATATGGCCAAAACTGCCGAATATTTAGACATTTAATATAAATTTTACTTTTGTCCAAAAATTTCGAAATTTACAGAGTATACTGCTATTATATACATGTACTCCCAATAAAAATTTTACTAATTTTGGAGTTAACCACAAGGAGTTATAAGGGTTTACTTTTATAATAGTCTTTTCTCATAAAATTCATAACTCTTAATCTATACATTCAAAAATCACCATTTTTTGACACAATCAAGAAAACTCATCAAATTATCATTTCAAATTTTTCCAGAATTTTTGAGAGTCAGAAAAATTACGAAACTGAAAAACATAATAACCCTTTAAATCCCTTACCTCAAAAGAGCAGTACTTCTGACCAGAATATATGATGTAAAGCCGGAGGAAACTTGCACTGAATAGCAACTCTCCAAGTATCTAAATACTCACAAAAATATGCTCGACAATATAGAGAGAAAGAAAACTTATTTCTGGTGTGATTTTCAATTCTAACTTAAGCGCATATTTATAGGAAAATACTAAAACGCTAAAGGAGACTAAATAATAAAATAATATATTTTCTTTCTTTTCTCCACACACACCTCAATTGAATTGCTTGAGCAGCCAACTTGGAAGATTTTAGCAGCCCACATGCTAAAACAAAAGTGGATCCCACCCATAAATTAATAAAAATTATTTTATTTTCCGAAACTTCAGTAATTCAAAGAAAATAGCTCGTTTATCAAAAAAATACAAATTTTATGTCCATTCCACACGAAATCAAATTCTCTACAACTTTGTAGCTTTACAGACAGAAAATATCCGAAATCCACAAACGGATGATTTTCAACACCTCTTAAAATTCATAACAAATCATACGTTAATTTTTAACCGTTCAAAATTTGTGGATATATACTCAACTTATATATGTATAACGTATCCAAAAATTACAACGATCCAACGGTCGGATTAAAATTATAACTCACGCAATAGAGCTTTAAAAACACCGATTTGATCTTTTAATACCTCTAATCCCACAAAATAATCTTGATTAAACACCTCAACATTAATTCCTTCATTTATAACCACATAAATAAATCCACCATTTATATCTCAGATCAAATAAATATTTCCTTATCATATAAATCAATAATTAATTATTCACAAATAATATTACGTAATCACAATAATGACAACCAAAGCAGCCCAGAAAGAGGGACTTTCCGATAAGGATTTCTCCTCATGGCGCACAATTAGGTGACCAAACCTCTCCTCGATGTAACTTTCTAGACATTGCCAATAATACTATCTAATAATATTATTCAAATAATATGAATTATTGATCCGATAATGGGAAATCTTTGTGCAAATGACAATTATTGAAATAACAATAATATAAAATATCAACGCAAAGAATTATTGAATCAATAAAATAAAATATTGAACAAGAACTCATCGTAACAATTATTGAGTAGTGTCTTCACGTAAGAATCAATAATTCAAAAATATCGTGTAATACCGTGTGCTACTATGCAACAACGCATATTATTGTATTTTAATCACCAGGTATTTCAACAGTGTTAACAATGATTACAAGGCCATTGATTATCCATTGTAATATGGACCAAGGTTCGCTACTATAGACATCAACGCTATAAATCAACGCCTCACAAGGCCTGTATAAGCCGCCACAGTCGCCGACGACATCAACGCCTCATGCTCGTCCATAACTAGCGGGAAAGGCCTAACAATAGAAGAACTCCTGACTATCTTGTTTGAACTTTTTTCCATGAAGGTTAATGTTAACCAAATTGTTGTTTGCACTATTTTTGTAATTATTTTGTGGATGCACTAATCTTGTAATTATTTTCTAATTATTGTATAGTATTGTAAATAATCCTAATTAATATGCTTACTTGGTTGAATATATTTAAATTTAAATTTCAGGTATATAATTTTTAAATACAATTCAATTTCGAAAGAAACATAAACAAGTTTAATTGTAACGAATTCGAAGCATATCACTTTGCAACAAAAATTTTAAGAAAATGTTTTTAAATAAACATCAATCCTATTAATAGGGCAAAAGTGACTGAAAAACTCGGTCGTCCACCAATTTTAAGGGAAAAATAGACAATTATTCATTGAAAATAAACAAATAAAGTAAAAGATCTTGGAAGTACTAAAACAGATAATGAACACAAAATAAAATAGGAAAATATTAAGTATATAAAAGACGATAGAAAAAATAAAATGAAAATGAAAAAAAAACAAGAACAAAATAAAAGCAAGATTCATATGTGAGAGAGAACTTTAAAGATTATAAGGTTCTTAATGGCTTGTTTATAAGGTTCTTAATGGTTTGTTTATAACCTTTAAGATGCCAATTATTCTCTCTGTTCTTAAAAGATTGTCGTTTAAGATTTTTGGCTTGATTTTTAGTATTGATTACAAAATATAGCTCCAGCATATTATCCACTCTTTTAAGACCAAAGTTAGCGTTTATAAGAAACAAACCTTTGAGAATAACAGGAAGTGTTGCCTCCTGTACAATAGTCATCTTCTCATACCCAGCATCTTTAATTGCTTTTAGTGACGAGGAAGAGACCGAACATTGATCAAATCTGAGGATGTTTAAGAAAAATAAAGGGTTTACGGAGCAATATCAACAATTAAGATAAAAATAATTATTTACTAGTCTTCTACCCAAACTACATAACAAAAGCTACACAATTTGGCAGTTATTTAGTGCAATTTAAAGTTCATAAATTTGTAATTCACAGCCAATCCTGATGCATGACCATGACCTTCTTTCTGAACCTTTGCGCATTTGGTTTTACCCAAGTCACTCCTCAAAGGATCGTTCAGACATTACTTCCTTTTATCTTTAAGTAATAAGTTTAGTTAGTTTAATTTCAAACAATGACCAGGGTGTTCATTTCAAACATGACCAGCACTGTTCATTTCAAACAAGTACAAGTAATCACTTCATATATTATATTTGCTGTATTAGCGAACCTTGGTCCATATTACAATGGATAATCAGTTGTATAGTAGCACACGGTGTAATCACTATAAATTAAACATTAATACTAATCAAAATCAAGGCTAAAATCATCGAAAATAAATGTTAAACAATGTTGTCGACGATGTGGATGACTGAATAGTTGGTGGGGGAAGGCTGCGTGTCGCTGTCACCGTAGCCGTGGAGGTCGGGCCGTTGGGGACGATGGCACGGTAGCCAAGGGAGGAGAGAGAGCATAATGGTGACGCCATGAGTACCAGAGCTAAGGGAAGCCGTGAAGAAAGAGGATGGGTGGGCCTTCACCTATCTCTACTACGTGCATATTGATTCCGTTCACTTGTATGTTTTTGGTTGCTTTATTCTTTTAGTGGAATCAGTTTGGTGTTGTACTGGTTTTTCGCAAATTCTTTTCTGCTACATTTGGGATGGACTAGGATCTGACGTTTCCATATTAGTTTGATTTGGTATTTTTTTGATTTCAACTGATTTGGTGTTTCCCCCTTCTTTGTTGTTTATTATTATATTGTTGTAATTCGATTTTTGGGAGTGTTCTATTTCGCTGGAGTTTCTGGTTTTATGTGTGCATATTGTTCATCTTGTCTATAAATTAGGTTGTGTTGTTTGGTGGTTCCATTTCAGCTTGATTCGGTGCTTGTTGCTTATTTAATCTGTTTCTGGTTGTTGTGGTGTTCCTTCTTTAAATTTGATTTTGTCTAACCATTTGTTGTTCCTATGAGTTTTGGGATGTTATGGTTGTTTGATGGGGGTTTCGCAAGAGGATCTATTGCGCCGATTAAGAAAGAAATAAAGAATCAATCTGACGTATGATAGTGGTGTTGTGGTACATTTATAAATTCATTTAATTGAAAATTTTCAATGAATTTCTCTAATTTTTGAATTTAACAAACTGATTGTTCTTTTGGATTTGAGGTTAACATTTGATCATTGGTTTGGATCTAGATTTGCATTTGATTATTCTTTGTTTTGATGAAAAATGAGATTTGACCTTTTTAGCCTTAGACATTTAATAAATGTAAAAATTCATATGAATTAATAATTTTTAATTACACGTAGGATAAGCCTAGTCAGTAGGGCCACGTCATTAATTTCTGACGTGGCAGACCTAATTGAATGGAAGTGGAAAAATTAATAGTTTAATCATTTAATTGACAAAATTGAAAGGTGATCACCGAAGTGGAATAAGACCCATAGTTTAGGGTAGTGATTTATATTTAAGCCTTTTTTATAGTGTCTTGACTAGAAACTTGTGTGGTATGTCTGATTTTTTGTCTCCATGTGATTGCATCAGAGTCCAAAATAATGACATGTGGTGAACTTATGCACTCAAGCAACTACTATGTTGGATTTTGTTAGTTTAATTTTTGGTTTTGTAACTTGGAATTCTTCTTTATATTGTCAAGAAGGAAATGATAAGGTGGTTTATCTATCCTTTCATTAGTTCTTATTTTTCTTGGCATTATCGGAACTGGATTGTAAATCTTCCAGTTTTCTAGTCCATAACATTCATTTATCCTAAGAATATGGTTCTTCAATTGTTCATTGTTTAAGTAATCTGGTTATTCATGTCATCATAGTTCAATTTTTTCAGAGTATGCATTTCTAGCATACCAGAAGGAAAAAATTGCTTTCATTTCCTTTCGTTTCAAGAATTATTTCCCCTTTCCAGGTGGTCTATGAGCTTAAGATGCAGACAGATTATATGGATAGCAAGGCATGTTGAGAGTAGTATTGTAAACTGAATTATAAGGATGTTCTTATAGCTACAAGAGAGCCCCACAATGTCTAAAAAAGTCTCTCTTACCTCTATTCTATAAGTAAAAGAGAGTTCAAGCCTTTTGAGGTAGTTGGCATGGAAGTCTAAAGGCTTACTCAGACCAAGAGTTTAGTTCAATTGTTCGGCCTGGCCTGCCTTCATTTGGGTCTGGCTTGGCCTGATCAATGGTCAAAGCTTGACTGGCCTTGATTAGGTCAGGTGGCTTGTTTGTGCAACTCTAATGGGAGCATAATGGTACAAAAAAAAAATTAATTACGTTCGCTAGAAATTCTAATGGATGAGAACTGTTTTTTATCTCAGCAATTCATAATTGTAATGAAAGATACATATGATATTTATCAATTTTTGATCTGTAGCAAATAAATATTATGGATCATTGCCTATATATATATATATAATACACAGTCGCAATCAATTTAAAGAAAAGTGGACTATTCCATATTTGCTTTAGAGAGAGAAATTGGTGAATCTACTATTTGTTTTAGAGAGAGAAAAGGAAGTATGTATATGTTTAGTGTATAACAGTGTTAAAGTGGGAGAGGTGAAGTTGGGGAGTGTTGGAGGAAGCCATTGAAATTGAATATGATTTGGAGAAGCAAGTAGAAAGAGATGCAAATTGAAAGGAATTTGGGTTTCTCTTTTCTCAATCTCTCTCTCTCCCCTCCCACCTTTTTCTCTCGAATGGGGTTTCTATCTCTTCCACTCTTCTCTCGTATGGGATTTTTATCTCTTAGGATAGATTGCACATATAAAAATATCAAATATGAGGTAGCAGTTTTACTTCCTGCCATCACTTTCAAGACATGGGATTAAACTATAATTTAAAAATATGAACCTAATCAAATGAAGAATTAATATTGCATCAAATGATTAAATTGTCATATTATACCAAGACAAACTTTTAATATACAGAGCCAAAATCACAAGACATGTAAATGATCCTAATCAAAAGAGCAACAATTGCATTGAAGGTATTTTCCAGCCTTTTACAGGTTCTTGCTCTACCCTTTTTGCATTCATCCAGCCTGCTTTTTACTTGACCCATATCAGCAATTTGGGGAACTTCACTCTTAACATCATTCTGCAGTAGAATCAGATAATTGAATAAGACCGCAGATTGCTAGTCTACCAAATGCAAACCGGTCAGCATCTAGGTCGGAATATGTGATTTGAAGATACAGATCTATAGCATTCAATCTATCTCCATGTTGTGCACAAGCAACAACAAATGTACTCCAAGAAGATACTATCTATTTATCCATGCCATAACAGACATTCACGCAAATGTGATGTGAAGATATAGATCTATGGCCTTTGATGAATCCTCCATTTTATGCACAGGCAAGAACATACCATCTAAAATTCCATTCCATAGAAGACATTCACACGAGCTTTTTTGCTTTTTAAAGTACGAGTTCTTTGCAATAGTTCACGGGACAAACAAAAAACGTGAAAAAGAAAAAGAAACAACTCTTCTATGATGGTTATAGTCAACTTTAACATACTGAAACAACACCATTAAGAAACATAGACTCGATTCAAATCAAAGGAGCAATACTTCAACTAAAGGTTCTTGCCTTCGTTCCAGAACCCAGCCTATATTGAAGTAAACCCCACGGGTGATTCAAAGGAATATTCCTCGTATCGCCATTAATGCAACATATTGACAAAATGAATGTATACCACCATAAATTGCTGCTCACAATTTCATTAATAAAATCCTACACCAGGAAAAATGACTTACCGACTCCGTACTGAAAAGTAGTCTGTCAATGCTAATCCAATCAGGATCGAAGCAAGAGTATGCGATTTGAAGAAACAGATTCTATAGCCTTCGATGAATCTCCATTTTGAGCAGAACTACCAGTAATTGTACTGCACCAACACTGTCTAAAATTGCCAAACCATAAGACATTCAGCAGAATTCAGATTTCGGAGACATATTCCATGGTATATAAAAGCATTGACCAATTTATCCTCCCATCGAGAAAGTGTGACAGTAAAAAGGCTTCTTATTTATCACTTTCATCATAATAAACTCTCTCTGCTAAATTCTTGAAGGGGTTGGTTTTCTTTCTTTTCCAATCACCACCCAACTGAAAAACAGTTTGTGTACTTCTGTAAGATACAGGGAGATGTAACTCTTTGATGGAAGTATTCGAAACTGCTGCGAAATTGATAAGAAATGAGTTGCTCGAAAAGAAAAGAGGATATTTAAGCAAGGAAGTTTTGGGCCAGCAATGATGGATAAGAAACAATATAGATAGCGAGTGCATCCCATTATATTGAAATAATGTTACAAAAGATGGGGATGATGGATCTCACTAAAGAAATATTGGACATGGCCTAAACCATTAAAATGTTCATTTATAACCACGCTTTTGTTTTGAAGCTTCTAAGGAATCACATTTAAGGACATAACCTAGTTTAGCCTCCAAAATTAGGTCTTAAGCGCCCTTTGTGACCCTAGAGTGTTTTGGCATAAAAGAAGGATCTAGATATATTTACCTCAGCCAATTGAAATACATTGATTTGAATGAGTAGATGACTAGTGGTGGATTGCATTTTCTAGAGTGGGGGTAAAGAAAGCTTTGAATGCAAAAGAATCAATTAAAGAGGAAGTCAAAAACAAGAAGTCTCCATACATGCCATCCATAATTTTTTGGAACAGTTACCCCCATAGCCCTCTTTATTCTGCACATTACTCTCTGAATCCCATGTCTAACTAAATATCATCGCAATTCCTTCACACATGATATCTCCGAATTTAACCAAACCGGCCTTTTAACTTCATTGTCCATTTTTGTTTTTCACAAGCCAATCGTGCATCTTCATTTTCCTCAAAACGTCAAAGTCATCACCATCTTGAGAATCTTCCAAAATTATGGAATTCCAATAAAAAAATTCTATCTCAACACTTTAGCTGCTTCCTCCAAAAGACCACACTTCCCATGCAGTGAAACAAAAGAATTATCTGCAATCTTTTTCAGTTGTACATCACTGAAAAAACAAGATTAACATCACAAAGAACATAATCAGAAATTGATTGAGGTATAAGATGACATAAATTAATAGCAGCAAACATTACTATTACTATTATTATTATTATTATTATTATTGAAATTGCAGCAAAGATCTAAAGATTAATAAGTAAACTATTATATCAAATCTCAACTTCCCTTTAGCAAAGTTTCCCTGGACAGTAACTTTTTATTTAGTGATTAAAGGGGGAAATCACCTAACAGATAAACAGTATATTGATCTTCCATATATATCAGGAGCAAGATCTACAAGTTTTTAGGATTGACTTAATTACTATTGTCCTTTGCTTTTCTTCTTTTGATCCTTTCATTAAGTAGCTGAACTGAGCCTTGGTATAACTCGTTAATGTTACTCAAAGATAGATGAGGAGCAAGAGGTTCTTTTTGTAAGTTAAAAGTTAAAATAACTCAGTTGATGTTAAGGCACATTTTATCACTTACTCCTTTTTTTTTACTTGCGACTTTTTACTCTCTCTTTTTTCCCCTTTCTTTTATCAATTCTTTAAATAGCACTATTTGGCTAAACAGATATCATCTTATGTGGTGTACTAGTAGCAAAATTAAGTTCTAAATGTAACTCTATCGTGTTACTTGTATGATATGCACTTAAAATTATCAATTTTTTCTCGCTAGATTTCTGAAAACTGAAGCTCCCAAACCCCACCTATATGTGGAATTAACGAAAATTTGAGATTATATACATCCTCCACGAGAACTTCCTCTTACAACCTGGATACTTCTCTTATGTAAGCAAGCAAGAAAGAGTATTTTTTCAAGGTAATAATTTTTAAAGGTAATAATTTTGAATATCTTTTACAGCATATATTTTGCAATATATATATATATATATACACAAAAAAATTATTGGTTGTATTTTATATGTCACTTAAGATCTAGATTTATTCTCTTAATGAAGCATGGACACAGGCAGGGGACATGAATATGACTCACTGCTGAGATGATCTCTTGAAAATCTAGAAGAGTAGGACACGTGCGTGTTGAAGACACATAATAAAAAGACATACTTTTACATAAGTTAATTTATTCATAAAATTGAAACTATCACATGACAGTAATTAAAATATGGACCATTATTAGTTATAACCAATAATTATCATGCTATGAACATAAAAAGCAAGTACAAATGCAAACAAGTAAAGAGATATGGATATGAAACTAATACTCTCTCTCTCTCTCTGTATGTATGTTATATATATATATATATATATATATATATATATATATATACTATATAACATATTACAATATCAGTAATTGGTTTTCTCATGTCTTGTTTTGTGGACATAAAACATATCTTTTCTTACTTCTAGCCATTATACTTCACTAAATATTTTAAAACAAGATCACTTCTCTGGTTTCTTAGAGATATCATTTTAGTCCAGGATCATTTTAAGGAATAAGGAACATTTAACATAACTACTGTCAAGTATAAAATCTAGGATCATTATATTCAGCAGCTCAAATCATAAATAAGTCCTGAAGTTTACCCTGTTTTAGTCCATATACTTTAGTCCCTTTTTCAGTATACATTGGTGGCAAAACAAGCATTGGGGAAAACTCAATAATAAATTTCTGATGCTAGACTGAATTGGGTAGAAAGAGAGAAAGCATTTAGGGGCTGATTGTTCTGGAATTTGTGGCTGACATATAATGGGTTTATGGCTTCAAAGGGGTTCACGGGTGTGGGAATTATTGGCCTTTTAACTGGGGATGGAGGAGAAGTAACTGCAGAAACTAATGAAAGAAGAATTAAAGACAATAAGCTAGAATAAGAAAGAGGAAGGAGGGAAGAGGCATGAAATTAGACTCACAAGGCATAACACATAGGGTCCTTGAGCATCACACCTAAGATTAAGATGTTTTCTGTATTCATTCATTCACTGCCTATTAATCCCTCTATTCCTTATTAAATGACGTTTTAGGACGTAGGAGATTGCACATGTATTAAGAAATGTCAATAATATCACAACTAATTGATTGAAGTTGGTATAATATACCATTATCAACCTTGTATGCATATTATCAAAACAAGCCACTTTCTCTCCTCTCCATATGAACCATAAAATACAAGAGAGAAAAACAGAGAAGTTATTTTATTGGAATTGTTGGAAACATGAGAGAGAACTAATTTGTATATGATGTTTAAGGGTAATATAGGAAAGACCAACGTCAATTAGAAAGGAAAAAAATTCTTTCCTTTTTCAACGTCAGTTATTAAAAAATGGAGGAGTACGTACATATTTATATTATTCAAGGAGACGGTTTTTTGGACAAGGAAATTGGACCAGTGGATCCAATTTTCCACTTTTACTTCCTTTTATCTCTTTCACTCCACTTTTCACTCCAATTTTATCTCTTTCTCACTCTATACTTATCAATTTTCCTCCTTTCTTTATTACTTTATCAATACTTTTTAGAAAGTAAAATTGAGATGAGTTCATTTTATTTCATGATAATGTGCATGTCTACTATTTATACCAAATTTTATTATTGTCAACTAGATTTTATTTTATTTATTTATTTAATGCTAATCCATTAAATTTATTTTTTACTTATTTAATATTTTTTTTCAAAAAAGTTTTAAAAGATTGTCAACGTGGTAATCTTTTTAAACTTTTTTTGAAAAAAATAGTAAATAAGTAAAAAAAATTAATGGATTAACATTAAATAAATAAAATAAAATAAAATCTAGTTGACAATAATAAAATCTAATATAAATGGTACATGAACATTATCACGACCTAAAAGGAACTCATCTCAATTTTACTTTCTAAAAAGTATTGATAAAAAAGAAAGGAGGGAAATTGATTAGTGTAGGAGAGAAATTGAAATAGACATAAATTGAGATGAAAAGTGGAGTGAAAAGTGAGAGAGAAGAGAAAAGTGTGATGTGATGTGAAAAGTGGGAAATTGGACTCACCGATACAATTTTTCTGTCCAAAAAACTGTCTCATAGACTTATTGTTATCTAAGACTTGGGACAAAGTAGAACTTAGTGACCAAGCAAACTTGGGGACAAAGTAGTCTTGGTGCCCAATCACTAATGACCTGGACTCTTATTTGGACTTCCAAATCAACAAAAATACCACCAAGCCCAGACTACAAAGCCTTGTCCGCCAACCCAGTTTTATTCAACAAGGTAAAGTTAACAAACTACCCTTTGTGTATAAAACATAATAAAGTAAACTAAATAATAAATAGCAGCATATAAGCCTATGAAATAACATAGCATGCGACTCCAATAATATTTCACATCAGCCCAATATCCACATAAATTTTCCCCTTCAAATATGATCTCTATTTGGCCAGTTTGGATTGCATCGATTGGGCCCTGAAGTAACTTCAATTTTTAATCAAACATTACTACAAATTTGGTTTGCAAAAATCTAAAACAACAATTTTCTTAAGCACATTGGTATAGCAACTCACCGAAAAAGGTTCCCCTTATTAAAAATAATGTATATCCATATCATACACGTTTATCATCCATATTTACCAAAAAGGAAAGATGCATATCTATAAATGAACAAATAAACAAGAAAAGGAAGAAGAAGAGGTTACTTCAGGCCTCAGGGTCCAGAAAATACCAAAAAAATAAAATGAACTTGGAATGCGAAAAGTAGGTAAACTTCAACTTTCAAGGTATACATGGATATAAGCCCGAGAGTAGCAGTACCATCTGTGAATTGAGCCAGTGCACGATTCATTATGCAAGGTTTGATAGAATAATGGGCTATGGGCTATGGGCTAGGGCTTAGGAAGCTAAAACATTTAGCTAGGATTCTTTGAACAGGCCATTATGACCCTAATTTTGTAATCGTTTACATTATTCACTAACAAATATTCTTCTTTTGAATATACCTATCGATGGAATATATAGTATATCTACCATCAATTAGTTACATATCAATTATTATGAAGAAAAAATAGTAGATAGAGAAAAAGGGTTCACTAAATTAAAACATCTTAAGAAATAAACAAAGTACATACTACCTTAAGGAGAAAACGTCATGCAACATCGATTGTACACCATTTCCATTTCTTTCTTATTTGGGTTCCTTTTCTACCCAAACACTAGAGGGTCCTCCCCGAGCAATGTGACTTCCACTGGTGGTTGAAGCTCCACCATCCAAGTCTATCCATGTCAGGTCATCATTTGGAGACACCACCTTTTGTGCCTTGTCCGCTATCCAGTCATCCATTGGGTCAATTCCATCAGCTACGATATTTTTAGTTACTCCAGAGTCAAAATTTCGTAATTGCATATTATAATGCAGAAAAGCCAAATCACAAAGTCTTTGTTGCTCTAGACGATTCCTCCCTTCATTGAGAAGTTTCTCCGCCATACTCCTATTGAGTGCATATCTAGAAGCACCATTACAAGTTTGGCTTAAAACTCGAATGGCTAATTTCTGTAATTCTGGACAGTTATCTCCATATGTGGACCACCAAATTGCTGAAGGCAAAGTTTACATGTTACCAAATTTAATACATAACTTGAAGCATATTTATAATATCTAAACACATAAACAAGAAAGAGAACACAAATCTCTAACCTGGAGAAACATTAGATCGTTGGGTGATGCCACTTCCATGACGAAATTCACCTTTGGCCTCTCGATATGGAACTAGCTGTGAGGTTATCGTGTCTTCAACCTGCGTACTTTCAGCCATACGGACGATACAGCACAATAGACCACTGACAACTTCTAGGTCAGGCAAGAAATCCGTTGAATAGAAGAGGCTTGGATTCAGAAAATAACCTGCAGAATGAAGATGACTATGGAGGTGATTGTTCCAAATATTATCTATCACTTCCCAAAATGGCATGTACTGAGACTTCTTGTTTCTGAATTCCTCTTTTATCGTTTCTTTGGCTTGGTCTAATGTTTCATATATGTACCCTAGTAGTTGGTTATCTCCCTCATTAATTAAATCCAAAACACGCACAAGGGGGATAGTCGCATTCAAAACGTTCCTGGCTTCACTCCAGAAAGAACAATCTCTCACCAGATCAGTTACTCTTTTTCCCTCATCTGTAGAAGACAAAGTTGATGTATTCCAATCGGATGAGGTAAACAACCTATGTAAACTATCATTTTCCAACAATATATTCTCCAGGGTCACAAAAGGAGTTGCAGACCTATTTTTGGATGGCTTAACTAAGTCACATCCGTTAGTATGATTCTTCAGAAGTTTCAAAACAAAAGCATGATTATAGATGAATTTTGTAATTGTTTTGGCCTTCAGTAATGTATCCTTAATTAGATTCATCGTCCCCATCTCCTCTAACATCATTTCTATACAATGGGATATTGAATTGACAGAACTATTTACTCAAAGGTTCTTTTATGATTAATGTTGAAATCTATATTATCCGGAAAGTCGTTGATCGCTAGTGAGGCTTATCCCTATTGTAGAATAAATATTATTTATTTAAATAAATTAATTATTTAATTTATTTATTTAAATAAGATTAGAATTGTTCTAATTGATTTATTCACAACCTGTTTAATATGGAGAACCTAAAGGGTCACACCATAAAAGGAAGAATAATTATTTAAGAAGTTAATGGCATAATCGTAATAATATGTTAAGTATATTTAATTTAATCTATGGTGATAGAATAAATTAAATAGCTTAATATTTATTATTTAATATTTTAGAAATATTAAATATAAATTAATAAGAGGAGTCTTATTAATATTATTACAATTATTATTATTTTAATTTCTAAAAGAGTTTAGGAATTAATTTAATATAAGTATACTCTCATTTATTCCTAATAGGATTAGGAGGAAAAATTAGTTAAAGGAGTTTAATTAATTATCCCTAATAAGATTAGGAGCTTAATTAATTAAAAGAATTTAATTAATTAAATAAAACCCATTCCTTAATTGTTAAGGTGGGTTGCCCACATCTATAAATAAGAGGAGTCTTATTATGGGTGGTATGGGTTGTTGACTTTTACAATGTAATAATTCCAATTTGTTGAGAAGTACCCTTTTCTATGTAGATAGAAAAGCAGGGTTAGCCATAACACCCTTCTTCTTGAATTTTCTTCTTATGGTGGATCACCTCTGAGAGGCCAAACATTTGGGTGGCTAACGTTGATCGAAAGGAAGGAACCAAACCCGGTGGATTCAAGATTGAACGCGAAAGGATTTGGAGGTGAACTTGTACCGAGGAAGCTCGATCTTGAGGTATGATTTTATTCTTTATCTTTTCGTTTAATTAATAATTATGCATAAAGGATGATCCGTATATGGTTTGTAAATTTTTTAAACTCGATTTTACCACGCTTCGCTTAATTTTATGCAATTTGATTGCGTTATGAATATTACAAACCTAACGGTGGCATCGTAGCCAAACCTTTATGCGAATTATTAATTGTTTTAATTTGATATGTATATTGATATGTGTTTAGAACAATTTAATTGGGCATAATTTTATTTATAAAATTTATTTAACAAATAAAAAAAAAAAAAAAAAGCAAGACGCGTTTCAAAAATTAACAGAAGCATGAACAAACCGGTGGACTGATTGCATGTATTAGCTTTACTTCATCCTCTGCAGTCAGATGCTTGAATAACAAAAAAAAAAAAAGCCACAGGAGGTTATATATATATATGATATATACTTTACAAGCAACAAGATTCCTAGAAATCTAAGATGGCAGGTCACGGATAAAAGGGAGGCATGCATGGAATTCAAAAGTAATCCAGGATGCTAGCTAGGATTTATTTATAACGTAATATATATATATATATATATATATATATATATATATATATATATATATATATTATTCTTAATTATTTTATAATTAAAATAAAATGTTTATTTTAATTTTAAAATAAAAAGTTTATTTTAATATTAAAATAAAAAGGAGTTTATTTTAATTTTAAAATTGAATATTATATATATATATATAATTATTTTAATCTTAAAATAAAAGTTTATTTTAATTTTAAAATAAAAGGTTTATTTTAATCTTAAAATAAAAAGGTTTATTTTAATTTTAAAATTAGAATTTCATGCTAACTAATTAGAGTTGGAATTGGATTCCATGATAACTAATTGGAGTTGAAATTGGATTTTATTTTTCCTAAAATAAAGGAGTTTATTTGTGAATAGGAAAGAAAATCCATCTTTCCTTAAATAAAGGAGTTTATTTAAATATGAAATAAGATTTCATATTATTCAAAATAAAAGGAGTTTATTTGTGAATAGGAAAGAAAATTAAGTGTTTCCTTTAATAAAGATTTTTTTTTTACATGGAATTGGATTCCATAATTAATTAAAATAAAAGAGTTTATTTTAATTAAAGATTTTTTTTACATGGAATTGGATTCATAATTAATTAAAATAAAAGAGTTTATTTTAATTAAAGATTTTTTATATACATGGAATTGGATTCCATAATTAATTAAAATAAAGGAGTTTATTTTGATTAAAATTTTGATTGAAATAAAATAGTTTATTTTATTCAAAATTAGATAAATTAAAATAAAATAGTTTTATTTTGATTTAAATTTGGATTAAAATAAAGGAGTTTATTTTGATTCAAAAATTAGATTTTATCTTAACTAATTTTGCCCATTAAATGATATCAATATATATATTAAATGTTTATTATTCATAAGATGAATGTTATTTATTGATGATATGGTGATGTGTATGATAATAAATGGGATTGATTATGGACTATTGACCAATGCGATTGGATTTCATTTTAGTTGGATGCGTGAATGTATGGATTTTATTAAATGGGGTCTGCACAGATCGCCTTCTCTAATTTTTCTTAATGTAAATTCTATCTCCTCCTATGTACTTCCTCGATCACGATCAAGGCTTCTATTTATTTTAAATAGTATTGTAATAGGAATAGTTAGAATTAATTTTAGAAAAATTGGAGATCAAAGGAGCAAGGAGGCGTGAAGACCCGATTTGTTATGGAGCCCAGGGTTTAAATGTAATAGTTATATTTAAATATTATTTCTTGCACCCCAAGATTTGACCTTTTGGTTCACTTGGTGGCTCTAGTGAACCAAACTAGAATAAAAGTCCATAATCAATCCGGGTAGAATATAGTATTCTATATGTGCATGCTTATACTATATATATTATATATTATGCAAACATGTCTTCGCATGTTAATTAATACGACGCGTATTTTTATATATATATATGCATGCACGCTAAACAAGATGAGACAAATTAATAACAAACCCCTCAATTTTTATATTAAGTCCTAAGCGTTCAAAGATATTTGGAATATCGAACGTCGCCTTCTAGCATGATAAAATTAATAGAGTATTAAATATTTAATATGAGTTTGTTGTGTCACCACAAGGCAAGTATTAAGTATTTAAGATGTTAATTTATCACATTTGATGCTTATAAAGAAAATTGAACAATATTGTTTTGTTGTGTCACCACAAGGATGATATTTTCTTTTTTTGAATATATGGAGTGCTAGGTCGGACTTAACTTGGATAATTTTGATTCGGATGTGCCACCACTTGATCAAAATAATCTAAGAGGCAAAATACAAGGAGTTGCATAGTTAATGTAATTGACAAAAGTTGTCTACCTATTTATTTATATATAGTTTGTTGTGTCACCACAAGGCTATATACATTTGAAATGGGATCCTTATTCTCACTAGCAAATCTTTAATTAGATTTTGCCGAACTATATAAGTGAGGGTAATATAGTTTGAAGAAAATAGTGGGAGATACCAATTTAAAACAAGACCTAATTTATTTTGGTAATTAATAAAAGAATGTATGTTAAAATGTTGTTAATTACAGATTCATTTACAGAATTTTACAATGTCTAAAATTACTATCATTGCGATGCATATTAAATGCTAAATTAACCAGACCGAATCAAGCGGATTGGTTAAGGAATTTGAGAATAGTTCTCATAGTTTGAAAAGCTATCTTATGTCCTTAATACGCCTATCCTCGAATGGTTGCGCATAATGCCTCCGAGGAAGACATTGCTACTTTTAGAAAGTGGCAAGATGATGCATGATTGCTCAATGCATCATGCTCAGTATCCATGAAAAGTAGCAAGCTTCAACGTAACACTGAAACTATGGATACTCCTACTATATTCCCGCACATCAAGTAGTTGATGGTGAAGAAAGTAGGACCGATAGATATCGACATATCAAGGAGCTCTTCCGATCTAGAATGGCCGATGACACTATAATATGCATAAAAAGTTCTTAACATAATCAATTTGATTGATCAATTAGACAACTGGTTTTGTCATGGATGGAGAGTTGAACCAAGATTTGATCTTGCACTCACTCCGGACTCCTTTCATAATTGTTGTGAATTTTTCATATGAACAAGCTAGATATCGCCTTTGGCCGATTTGCTTAACATATTGAAAAATGTTGAGAGTCACTTTCAACCAAGAAAGATCAAGTCTTACTTGGTAGGGCCAAAGGATCTTCCGAAAAGAAGAACGATTCAAAGAAGGTAAATAGAAAGGCATAAACAAAGGATAATAAGAACAAAAAAGCGATACGGATAGCAAAGGAGTTTGCTACCACTGCAATAAGCCTGGACACTGGAAAGAAACTGCTAGAAGCATCTTGTAGAGGCTAACCAAAGAAGCTTAGTGAAGTTTCGGTTACAATACAGTTTTTGTTCATGATTAAAATAATTTTTTCTTTAAGTCAAGATTCTACTTGGGTATTGGATTCCGACTTTGGTTATCATAAATGAAGATTTATGAAGGGACCAAGCAGAAGTAGAAAGCTAAACAAATATAAGTAATCCTATGTGCAGAAAATGAAGCAAAGGTTCTTTGCGATTAGCTATAGAAACTTATAGTTTAGCATCGCGCCTACTGAGCAAATCTATTAAGTCAATAAGTTGTTATTGTATTCCAATTCTTGTTAGAAACATTATTTCCGTTTTATTGTTGGACAATAAAATTTTTGGTATTATAATTAAGAACAATTGTTGTTCTATTTATAATAATAATGTTTTGTATAGAAGCCAAATATTACTTAATAGATTTTGTATACTGACTTACGTAGAAAATTATTTTATAAATTGAACAAACTAATATAAGAAAAGGAGATGATCATTCAAAGATTTGAATGTGTGTATTTGCTGAAATACAAGTATGAATTATTTGAAAGGTTCAAAGAATTCAGAAGTGAAACAAATTGACAAAGTATTAAGATTCTTTGATTAGATCAAGGAATAAATACTTGTGCAATAAGTTTCTAGATCATCTCAAATGGTTTTCTCATAATGGACGCCTCTTGATACGCTTGATAATTGATTGATGTATCCGAAAGGAAAAATCATACCTTGTTGAACATGGTACGGTCCATAATGATTTTACCGAGCATTCCAAAGATTCTTCAGGATCATGTCCCAGAAATGGTCGATATCTCGGAAAAGGTAACCTCAAAATCCATTCCCCAAGACTCCATAAAAGTTATGGACGGGAGGATTCCTAATCTTAAGTATGTTAAGATAAGGGGTTGTCCAACTTATGTGAAAAAGGTTTCAAAGGATAAGCTTGGGACAAGATTTGACAAGTGTCGATTTGTGGGACATCATAAAGTAAGTTTAGGGTATATGTTCTATAATCCTATTTAGCAAAAGGTGTTTGTTGCGAAACACGCTGCCTTCTAAGATAAAGGTGTTTATCATTGAAAGGGCTAGTGGGAGGATTATAGATCTTGAAAAGTTCATGATCCACAAAACACTATAAGTCAAATAAGAGGAACACGTAGATAGACTATTATTGTACCACAACCGAATGAAATCGAATAGTACCAAAGATACCTAGGAGGTATGGATTCATCATGGATGATGATGATGAGGTACACATCATAGAAGATGATGATCCGAGTTACATTCGATGAGGTAAGACTTCTAGTGTGTACAAAAGGGTCGATTGGGAGCGTCGTGAAATTTCTAGTATTATATGTTGATATACTACGGATGAGGAATAACATACCAATGCTACAATCAGTAAAGATAAAGTTGTCTAAACATTCCTCCATGAATGATTTGGGAAGAGTATCTTAATTGGGGATGCAAATCTATATAGATAGATTCAAGAGGATGCTCTCGACTTAACCCAAGGAACGTATATTCATTTGATGCTAAAGTTGTTTTAGCATGGCAAACTCCAAGAGATGTCTCATGTCGATGAGCTATGGAGTGTATCTCTTAATAGTCCCCACAGACTCTTTAAAAGAAGAGAGATCGCATGAGTGACAATCATGTATGCAATGAAATATACAAGACCGATGTTGATCGATCGTATTCTCGGAGAAGTTCACTTTGTGAGTCGGTGAAAACATCTTAAAGTGCTTAAGCAAGCACTCAAGGATGTGATCATATTTATGGTGGGTCTAAATTAAAACTAGAGGGCTTAACAGACTCAAGTTTTTCGAGATGAGACTAAGATGACGAGAAAATCCACTTTAAGGTAAAGCGTTATCTTGAGCAAAGGTGCGTTGAATTGGAAAGGTTCCAAATAGCAAAGAGTTGCTGGTTTAGTGATAAAGACAAAGTAAATAGCTATAAATGAAGCTGCAAGTTGATTGTTTGGATTAAAAGTTCATTCCAGAACTAGGAATAGTTCCTAAGTCTCATCTTGGATCTAAACATGTGTTGTGGCACTTTCATATGATTATAAGAATCATTGAAAGATGGGAAATCACTATAGAGATAGTGGACTCTCAAGAACAACATTACATATCCATTAACTAAAGCTTATCCAACAGCAGGATAATCGTCACTTAGAGAAGAAGAGTATAAGATACCATGACGATTGGCTTTAGTGCAAGTGGGAGATTGAAAGTAGTATGCACACAAGCCAATCATGTTTGATGATAAAGCATATACTTTGTAACAATCTTATTCATTTATTAATAAAAAGTATTAATTTATTAAAGGCTTTTAATTATCTACATGATCTTTGCTTTTTATAATATGTGATAAACCCATAGTTTTAAGCAATGCTTTTAGAATAATGATGATGATCATTCTAATGAGATCTAAATTCTTAGAAAGCTTAAAACTAAAATAGTTCCCAATCATTGGATTACTAAATTGGGGATTAGTGAATCCAGGATAGATTGGTACATCGTTGCTGCTTTCATTAGATGAGGATGATTGATCTCATGATCATTTGTGTGGAGACACTAAAGCAAGTATGTAGGTGCTTATTAGAGAATAAGTTCTTTGAACATTGGCTCGCTAAGGAATACCTAATGGAGTTTTATTTGCTGTCAATAGGAATTTCTGTAGTGATAGTAGTACAAGTAATCCTTGGACTTGAGATCATCATAGTATCTTGTGTATGATGAGTTATACTTTGACTTATTCCTTAAGACCCTTAGGGTATATCAAAGGTATGCTTGGGTATAATAAGTTGTACATGGAGATAATGTATGATCAATAAAGAATCTACCACTTAATAATAAAGAAGAGAAATGTCTATGTGATTCGATAAATGACAACCCAAGTAGTCCTTGGTTAAGGCAGAATGAAATTAGAAAGGAGTTTTTAATTTGCATTATTTGAGTTGTGCATTTAAGGATCGAAATACATATAATTAAATAAAATAAGACTTGACAAGAATTCCATGTCTTATATTTAATTGGGACATGTATGGTGGAAGGATTGAATTGTCATCAAGTAACTATTTACTCAAAGGTTCTTTTATGATTAATGTTGAAATCTATATTATCCGGAAAGTCGTTGATCGCTAGTGAGGCTTATCCCTATTGTAGAATAAATATTATTTATTTAAATAAATTAATTATTTAATTTATTTATTTAAATAAGATTAGAATTGTTCTAATTGATTTATTCACATAGGTTTAATATGGAGAACCCAAAGGGTCACACCATAAAAGGAAGAATAATTATTTAAGAAGTTAATGGCATAATCGTAATAATATATGTTAAGTATATTTAATTTAATCTATGGTGATAGAATAAATTAAATAGCTTAATATTTATTATTTAATATTTTAGAAATATTAAATATAAATTAATAAGAGGAGTCTTATTAATATTATTACAATTATTATTATTTTAATTTCTAAAAGAGTTTAGGAATTAATTTAATATAAGTACTCTCATTTATTCCTAATAGGATTAGGAGGAAAAATTAGTTAAAGGAGTTTAATTAATTATCCCTAATAAGATTAGGGAGCTTAATTAATTAAAAGAATTTAATTAATTAAATAAACCCAATTCCTTAATTGTTAAGGTGGGTTGCCCACATCTATAAATAAGAGAGTCTTTATTATGGGTGGTATGGGTTGTTGACTTTTTACAACGTAATAATTCCAATTTGTTGGAGAGTACCCTTTTCTATAGAGATAGAAAACTAGGGTTAGCCATAACACCCTTCTTCTTGAATTTTCTTCTTTCCTTGGTGGATCACCTCTAGAGGCCAAACATTTGGGTATTAACGTTGATCAAAGGAAGGAACCAAACCCGGTGGATTCAAGATTGAAGCGAAAGGATTTGGAGGTGAACTTGTACCGAGGAAGCTCGATCTTGAGGGTATGATTTTATTCTTTATCTTTTCGTTTTAATTAATAATTATGCATAAAGGATGATCCGATATATGGTTTGTAAATTTTTTAAACTACGATTTTACCACGCCCGCTAATTTTATGCAATTTGATTGCGTTATGAATATTACAAACCTAACAATGGGATGCACTCACTGTCCAAAAGATTGTTCGGTGTTTATCCATCAATTGTTGGCCTAGAGTTTGCATAAATACTGATGTAGAATATGAAATGATTTGAACCACATTGTTAGCACCAACTTCCGCCAAAACTTTATCAATAAATGAGTGCATAGCACAGAAGTCTCCAACAAGAGCTGAAATATCAAATGAATGTAGATAGATTGCTCCCTGTGGGCAATCAACTAAAATATTAACCAGCTGTCGACCCTTTTCATCAACCCAGCCATCCAACAAAATGCTACACCCTGTCTTTGCCCATGAAATTCTGATCTCTTGCACGTAATGTTGCATCTCTTTCAGTTCACTCTGCAGGATCCAACCTTTCAACTCCTGAGAAGTGGGAATCATATGCTCAAATTTAGAATCAAGGGTGGAATTTATCATTCTCTGAAGACTAGGAACTGTGGCAGCACTGAAATCAATGCCTGTTTCGTAAAAGAATCTGGCAATGCATTTTTTAGCCTGCAATAATGATTGATCTTTATTTCCACCAGCCGCTAGTTGGAACTCCATCCTTCTAATGGGAAAAGCAATTGTTTTTGTTTCATTCTTTTCAGATACAGGTTCCATCTTCATGTGCTTAGTACTCCCAAACTCAAAAGTCGAAGTGTTATCATGCTCGACATCATTGGTCTGAGGGCACCAATTCCTCTTCCATGGAAGATTTGGGTGGTCGAGCTCTCCAACTTCCTTGCTCAAATATCCATTTTTATTTTCAACTAACACATTTCTTATCAGTTCCTTCACAGTTTCGGGAACTTCCTCACAAGGAGTTACATCTCCGCGTATACCACCTAAGTGGCACTTTAAACAGCTTGAGCCGCTAACAACTTTACCACAATAATTACATTTCATTCTCCCCTTATGCTTATCAACAACAGTTCCATGATCATAAACACTGACTGAGACTTCATTTGCAGACATATTCTTGGTTGTATGGATGTACAAACTCTAAAACCAAACACAATTCATACACAAGTTAGTTCAATTTAGTTCATCGATAATTAATTAAACTTGATTGAATAACATCAGTCATATTGATATAACAAGAAAACAAGGCATAATATGTAGTACTAAATGTCAAAGTTAACCAAATCAACAAATCGTAATTATTGTGATCATTTTAAATAGCACAGTTTTACACAATGACAATGGAAACATAAAGTGCCACTTAAAATAGCTAGACCATTATAGAAAATCTGATCAGCCTTTCCTGCTGAAGAATATTCCCCCAAAAAAATTGACAGATGAGATGCAATTGAAGATCTTTCTCACACTATGGACCTGTTTAAAATTTGACATAAGTTCTGAAATTTTAACTCATTGGAATAAATATTGTGTATCCAGTCCATCAAATGAGATGCAATTAAAGTTTATGCCCATGACACTTCTCTCACAAACACCAACACCGAATGGTCAAATAATAGGTGTCTTCGTTTTATAAAGAGCTTCAAATCAGGCCTTGGATTAACCTTGCATTAGGCAGAGATATAAAGTGGGCAGCAATGAGGGGTGGAACTAAAAGGAAGGAAATGATATGTATCCCTTCTTTGACAAAGATGAAAAAGGTTTGCCTTGTTTGACAAAGATGAAAAAGGTACGCGAAGTAAAAGTGAATGTGTAAAGTGGATGTACAATAGGACATAACTAGTCGTCAGTGTCTTAGCTAACAATCTACTTAACCCTTATTATATTATTATTATACTCAATATACTTCAAGTCAACTCTAAGATGTACTCCCTCTGTCCTCAAAAGGATGTCCAAAGTACATATTTAAAACTAAAGTAGAGGAAAGAAAATAAAAGAAATACCACTTTTACTCATAGTGGACCCCATGTAATTATTCTTTTTCTTTTCTAAACTTAGTAGACCCTATTTAAGTATACTTTTGAGGGTAAACTAGTCTTTATACATATTTTATATTTGACTTGTGTACCTTTAGACATCCTTTTGTTTTATATTTGATTTGTGTACCTTTAGACATCCTTTTGTGGACAAACAGTTTTGCACTTGAAGTCATGCTTTTGAGGACGGAGGGAGCAATTGTTATATAAGTGACGGGATCACCTCCCCTTCTCGTAGTAACAACAATATGAAGTTTCTTTCATTCCCCTTCAGTTCCTTCCACGTTTTATCAAACAAGATAATGAGGGGTACACCACTCACTACTGGTAACTTCTCTCAAGGAATAGTCTTGTTTCCTTCAACCTACCCCTCCCTCATACGAACAAAGCCTAAGTTCTTGATACCAACACTAACCCTAAGGTATTCTGCACCCGCACTATAATCAATATACTTCAAATTCTAGTCAACTCTAAGATGTATGAAGTGGCCTTCATTCCCCTTTGGTTCCTTCGACGTTTTATCAAACAATATAATGAGGACGTACCACTCACTACTTAAAACTTTTCTCAAGGAATAGTCTCGTTTCCTTAACCTACCCCTCCGTCGTACAAACAAATCCCAAGTTCTTGATACCAACACTAATCCTGAGGTTTTGTGCAAATAGAGAAATTTTTATCTGCATAATAAGCTTACAGTATATCCACTAGAATTGCCCCATACCTAGAAGGTACAGTACAAAAGCTTGCTTTATATGGAGTTCCAAATCCAAAAATGTTGAAATATGAGTCTGTTGGAAATATTGTTCCAATTCTGTCTTAAGTTAGTTATTCAAAGTAATGCACTTTGGACATTGGATGATCACCATTAGCCCTGAGGGCATGGGCACTGTCCCTCAACTGGGTAGCGGCAGGGTGAACAATGAAAAAAAATCAAAGCTTGTGAAAGGCGAGTTCATCCTCTACAAGCCACCCATTAAGAGCTCATTTTGAGTCATGTAATGACAATTCTTAAGTAAAGTTTTCTGTTCATGTGACTTGTAGAGGCTAAAAACTCCTACATCACAGGCCTTAATATCTTCCTATTTAATGGTGATCATCACCATGACTTTGATGTCTAATTTAACATACTTGAAATAATAACTGCAACCAATTTTAGTTTCAGGGAATTAGGATTTGGAACTACTTATAAATAAATCGCTTGTACTTTATTTTTGGCTATGGGACTATTCTAGTGGACGTACTATTGTATCAATGTATGCAGATTAAAAGCAGTATGCCTGCAGAAACCTTTCAGTAGGTGTTGGTATCAAGAACAAAAAGCTACCTCCTTCTCAGAGCATTTTAACTTTGCATTTATCTTTCTGGGAATTGTAATTTTTGGCAGCAACTCTGATAAGCCAAATTGTTGTTTCATAGTGTTTTACCATGTGCAACAACACTTGTACCTTGCTACGACATTAACTAAAAACAAGATTTGGCATTTTCATATTCATTTATTTTCCTTCCTTTCTAGATGCAACAAGAATTATCAGTACTGACTTTGAAACATGGAACAACCAAATTCACTAAACTGGACAGCCATTGTGCAATTAATGCAACAAGAATTATCAGTACTGACTTTGAAACATGGAACAACCAAATTCAATAAACTGAGCAGCCATTGTGATATTCAAAAACAACTGCAATACTACACATTAAATAGGGCAACACAAAAATAAAAAAGCCATTTTTTTTTGGAAATTTTCCCTTCCCTCTTCTCAGTAGTAACTTTAAGTTCTAACATTAAATATTGGAAAAACTCCATAGAGAAACATTGTCTATATATGTCTCTGACAGACTTAATAAGCCAAAAAATAAACTTTGAAGGAAAAAAAAAGAGTAAAAACCCAATCCATACTTTCATTTCATATTAGAACATACTAATTTATTAAATGATTTTACCTTTTGTATAATAAGCAGGTTAGATTACAAAAAGGTGGACTGAACCAGACTCACCAAACACTCCATAACATAGAAAATGGCCTATAGCAAACTAAAAAAATTCTTTTTTTTACTAAAGGACCAATTAACTATATATAAAAAGAATCACCCACTAAATAAACAAATATAACATGAAAATACACAAAATCTGAAGAAACAAACATGATGGGGAGTAGAAAATGGAAATACCCACAATCTGAAAAGGAAAAAAAAATGTCAATACAGAGAGGGAAAAAGGAAAGAGGAAAACAAGGGGTTTTACCTGCTAAATTGTATAGTAATCGGAGAAGAAAGAAACCCAAAATCCACCCTTTTAAAGAACCTCACAGAAAAAGAGAGCAGATTAATTGATAGAAGCTACAACAATGAATCTGAGTGAGATGAAAATGAAGTCACTACTGGATAGAGATAACTATGATGATGATATATACTCGAAGCCCTTTTTTCTCTCCTCTTTCTCTCTCTACTTTCTTAAGGTATTTTTTGTTTGCATTTGAAGAGTAACGCCACCACTATCTGTACTGTCACTCCAGAGCTCCGACGCTTGTAGGATGGAGCTGCTCATGCTATGTATTTAGATGGCCTTGCGGAAGCGCGTGTATTATAAGAGTTGAACGGTGGTGGTTGTCGTATACTGTGACGTTAAAAACGTAACGTATTAAGCTTCGCTCAGATATTCAAAAATAGGCATTTTTTTTGTCGTATACTTGCGTTTCGGAGCATTTAGACTGATGCACTGAGAATTTTATTTGTTTAGTAACCGTTTATTTTAATCAGAATTGATATTTTTAATATTTTTATATGATTTTTTTTTTATATGAGATAATGGTAAGAAGAAACTTTATGAAAATATTAAAAGAGAAAAATATATACACAGTCGTCTATGACTATAATTTTTTTGAGTTACGGCGATCATAATCGTCGTCAAAAAAAATATCGTCATAAAGACGATCACAGATATATAAACCAAGATATATCACGATAACCTATATTAAAAATATGTGAAAATAGTGTTTCTCTATTTTAAATTCAAATTATTTAACTTATAAATACATTAGTTAGAGTTCAAATATAAAGCACTAAAAATAATTAGAAATTGATATTTTCATATGTATTTTTTGATATTTTCATGTGATTCTCTCTCACATGAGTATTCGTTAAGTCCCAAATTTTATGTGAGAAAAAATTATGTAAAAATATCAAAATACACTTGCAAAAATAGTGCACCAAAATAATATGATATATATTTTTGAATTTTAAGATACTTAAAAAATTAATAACCGAACAAATTCTTTTCAGACTGAGTGACAAGTTGTTCTAGTCATCTTACTTAATACTAATTCGAATTATTAAAATGATAAAAGTATTTTCACATAGAAAAAAGGATTTTTTTAAACTAATTCCATCAAAATAAAATAACATTATAATCGTCTTAGTGCACTTTTGATTTGAAACTTTTGAAATTTAAATGTACTTCAAAATATAGTTAGTTTATATGCAAGTAATTCCAAACACGATTTTTACGGAAATTTTAAACCTTAAATTTACTTGTATTATTTTGATGAAACAATTTTGAAACTTAAAAGTCGTCTAATTGTGTTTTCTCAACATCCCGAACACCAAAAATTTTATGTGAACAAAAAAATTAAATATTTTGACCTTCAATAATAAGTAAAAATTTAAATAAATAAAATTTAAATATATTTATGTTCATTTAAAAGAAAACGCACCACATAGTGAACCACCCAAATCCTAGTCACCAACCTAGCTGGTTCATCAGACCCATCGATATCATTTGCCACCTCTGCAAGCAACATCACCATCATCACCGGTAACCAGTCTACTTGGCTCATTTCAATAAGTCTATAGTGATCGGCGGGTTCGGCCGGAGCAGTGACCGATCGGATTTTTTTTTATTATTTATTTTTGACTACTGAATAATTAATGTGATTTATTGGAATTAAATTTTTAATAAAAAACAATGATTTAGATGTCATTTGGATATATATAAAAAATAGAGTTGTATAGTCTGTACAACCTATGTTTTATATGTATCCAAATGACACCTAAATCACTGCATTTTATAAAAATTTCAGTTCCAATAAATCACATTAATTATTTGGGAGTTAAAAGCAAAAAAAAAAAAAAAAAATTGATCGATCGCCACCCCGATCGAAATTCCCTGTCGCGGTAGAAGGATTCGACTCATTTTTGAAGAGTTCATTGACATCGCTGACAAGATTTGTATTAAAATCCTAAAACTTTCCAATCTAATTATCTCATGTCTAAAAAGTTACTCCATCCGTTCCTAAAATATTGTAGTTTTAAAAGAAAAAATTTATTTCAAAATGTTTGTCGTTTACAACTTTCGAGGAGAATAAATTATTTATTTTTCTATATTTCCCCTACCTTCTCTCATTGTCCTAAGAAATTCTCTCCCTTCTATTAATAGTTTTCAATTTCTCATAAAGGGGTAGTGATAGAATTTCAAACAAATTTTAATTGTTAAATGATAGTATTAAATGACTTTTTTAATGTATGTGCAAAAATTTTAAACGACAATCTTTTAAAAAAAAAGAGAATAATTGGCATTTAAAGGTTATAAACAAACCATTAAGAACCTTATAAACAAACCATTAAGAACCTTATAATCTTTAAAGTTCTCTCTCACATATGAATCTTGCTTTTATTTTGTTCTTGTTTTTTTTTCATTTTCATTTTCATTTTATTTTTTCTATCGTCTTTTATATACTTAATATTTTCCTATTTTATTTTGTGTTCATTATCTGTTTTAGTACTTCCAAGATCTTTTACTTTATTTGTTTATTTTCAATGAATAATTGTCTATTTTTCCCTTAAAATTGGTGGACGACCGAGTTTTTCAGTCACTTTTGCCCTATTAATAGGATTGATGTTTATTTAAAAACATTTTCTTAAAATTTTTGTTGCAAAGTGATATGCTTCGAATTCGACTTTACAATTAAACTTGTTTCTGTTTCTTTCGAATTTGAATTGTATTTAAAAATTATATACCTGAAATTTAAATTTAAATATATTCAACCAAGTAAGCATATTAATTAGGATTATTTACAATACTATACAATAATTAGAAAATAATTACAAAATTAGTGCATTCGCAAAATAATTATAAAAATAGTACAAACAACAATTTGGTTAACATTAACCTTCATGGAAAAAAGTTCAAACAAGATAGTCAGGTGTTCTTCTATTGTTAGGCCTTTCCTGCTAGTTATGGACGAGCATGAGGCGTTTGATGTCGTCGGCGACTGTGGCGGCTTATACAGGCCTTGTGAGGATTTCTTCGCTTCCAATGGAGACGGAGGAGGAGTGGCGGAAGAGGAAGGGGATGCAGTCTTTGAGGAGAATGGAGGCTATGAGGAGGCGGTTCGAGAAGTAGAGGATTTTTAAAAGGAGATCAAAAAGATGAGGAAAGGAGGGAAAATGAGGTAGATTTGAAGGGGATAGTTCAGAGAGAGCAGTATATAGATGCAATAAATAAGGTGGGTTCATCGATGGCGCCACAATTTGGGTTGTTGTTGCTAGACAGATTATTCTTAGAGGTGGAATTGAGGTCTTGATAGGAAGAGGGAAGGGTAATTATGTAACTGGTTATGCTGGTTCTGGTGGTAGTAGGCAAGGATCAATAGATTCACAAGGGGGATGCTCTTCAAGATTACAAAATTTATGGTTACTAATTAAATACTTTGGTTACTGTATAATGTTTATTTGGTCACCATTCATAATATTGTATTATTTTTAATGCTTCAGTTGTCACATTAAACAATGGATGTTTACTGTGAGTAACCAATAACCAGACATATGGTAACCTTTTTGTTGATGTAAGGTAACCGAGATTGTGTTACACAATATTGAATAATATTTTGTATTTTTTTCTTCTTACATTAAATAAGAGGAAAACCACATGACTACTATCTAATTCCATCATGGTTTAACAAGATAAAGAAAACAAATACATGTAACACTTGGTAACTATTCTAAATTTTTTTTATGACTATTTGGTTACCCACAAAAACTAAAATAGTTACCTTTGTATGGAGGTTTGGCTACCAACTGCACCATATTCAAAATAATTTTATTTTTAAAAGTTATTTATAAGTAACCAGCAGCTAAATAAATGAGAACTGGGAACTCTTACATGGCATTTTGGATACCATCTGCACCTTCTGTTAATTTTTTTTATTCATACATACATTACCATCACTATAAAATTGATCATTCAAGATAACTCAATGAGATTTATTGGTCACTACATATTGGAAAATTAGACACCTGTTTATTGCGCTGTTTAATTGGGGTATATTATACATTGGAACTTCGACATACCATAACTGAATACTTTCAAATTAAAATTCAGAAAACATTATAAATTGGAAAAGTAATAATGAAATTCCTCAATATGTTCAATGTGTTAAAATAATCAAAAGATAAATAGTAACCAACATAATGAAGTTCTGTCACTCACTAATACGCATTTAGTTACCTCTAAAGGAAAGAGTCCAAAAACCCCAATATGAACAAACAAACAATGTCAAACTACTGATAATAGAATCAAAGATCAATCAGCAGAATCCAAATATATAAGCACTAGTAACCAAAACACAATTACGGTGGTGAAATCTCCTCCCTGCTTAGCATTTGGTATCAGTTTACCGTCCGCTTTCATCGACTCTAGTGTTTCCGGACTCGAATCCGACGGCGGTGGTGAAATCTCCTCCCTGCTCAACTCTGTAGTGTGATTAGTTTGGTTTACCAACAAGTTTTCTTCTCTATCATCTTCTATTTTCTTAACTACTTGTCGGCGTCGCTTCTCCTCGGTCTGAGTGGACACATCGGCTGCGACTCTTCATGTTAACTCGTCATTGGAATCAACCTTGTACATTACCTTGTACTCGTGGAGATCAATCGTGCTCCAGGATTGATTTCCCCGCCTCGTGACCACCGGGAAATTGGTAATGTCGCCAGGCTTGAAAGTTTTCGATGGTGGCTGTTGCTTAAAGGTCAAATTCTTTGGTTGGTCAATTTTAGAGACCAATGCACCTTCGAGAAGCTATGATCCTTTAAGAACATATTCCTGACCGTGAGCTGGATAGATGAAATCATTTTCCCCTTAATCATGCCACACAAATCCGTTATTGTAGCTCTTGATAATTGAACATAATACTCCATAAATTAGTTTTAAAAAACATAATACTCCATAAATTAGCTAAAATACAATTAAAGGGATACCAAATGTATTAATTTTGTAAATAAAATATTGAAAATGTATTAATTCTGTAAATATTTTTTAGATGCACTTTTGTTGTAATTTTTTTAAAAATGTACTAAGAAGTGTAAATAACCTTATTAATTAATGCACTTTATAAAATAATACTCATGCATTTCCACTTCCAAGTGTTTCTATATCCAGCTTTTAAATAAACAATATCAGCAAGTAAGGGTGTAAATGAATCGAGCCGAGTATTGAGTTGCTTAAATTTGGTTCACAAAATTTATCGAGTATAAAATAAAGTTTAATTGAGGCTCGTTTAGCTACCGAGTCGAGCACGATCTCGAATCGAACGCGAACAATTTGAACTTTTCAAACGAATATAATCTATCAATATAAAATTATAATTTAAGGAGATTTAATGTAAAATCCCAAATTTTACGAATAAAGATTTAATTTTCTCGAAATATTTTTTTTTAATATTATGGTATAGATTTGAGATAATGTTATAGTTGTGGGTAGTATTTAAAAATTTTGCAAAGTATGCAAGTTGTTGTACTATATTCGATTGGTCGGGGAATATTCATTTTAGCAGAGAATATTCGTACAACGGCGCAATCTTTGGTGGACCCCACAACGGAATTATTGTCGAAATGAGAAAACGACAAAAATATATTTATAAAAATAACGGCGGAAGTTTTACCGTTAAAACTGTTGAACTACCCGGTAGTAAAAGTACAGTAATACACGTGGTTGCATAATAGTACACGATATTGATTATTGATGCTTACGTGAGAAGTCATTCAGTTTTGTTCAATTATTGCTACAGTAGTTGCTACATAATATCTCACGTTATTGAATTCAATTATTGTCGATTGTTATATATATATATATATATATATTATTATATAAGTAAAATCCCAAATTTTACGATTAAAGATTTAAATTTCTCGATTTTTTTTGAATATTATGGTGTGGATTTAATATAATGTTATAGTTGTGGGTAATATTTATAAATTTTGCAAAAAAGTATGCAAGTTGTTATATTATATTCGATTGGTGGGGAATATTCTTTTGTCGGAAAATATTAAATGCGATGGCACAATCATTAGTGGACCCCCCTAACGGAATTATTGTCGGATTGAGAAAGCGACAAAAATATTTTTATGAAAATAACGGCGGAAGTTTTACAGATTAATCTTGTTGAACTACTCGGTAGTAAAAAAATACGATGTCGTGTGGTTGCATAGTAGATTACGGTATTGATTATTGATGCTTATGTGAGAAGTCACTCGGTTTTGTTCAATTATTGCTACGATGAGTTCTTTGCGTAGTATCTCACGTTATTTGATTCAATTATTATTGATTGTTATATATATATATATATATATATATATAAGTTTTGTTTTATTAGTATTATTAATGTAATAAAATGAATTTTTTTTATATAAAAGCGAGTAATACTTTTATAAAGTTATTCGTTTTATTAGGCTAATAGTAAAATCTTATTTATATAAAGCAGAATACTTTTATAAAGTTATTTATTTTATTAGACAATAATTAGATTATATTATATTTTATTATGCGTAGTGTTTGTTTGCATAGTACTGTATAGTGTTTTTATAGTAGTAAAATCTTTTAAAAGTTATTCATTTTATTAGATTATAAATAGAATATATTATATTTTATTGTAAACCAATCAATGGACCGTCCGTTTAAAGTAAATCGATCGGATAGTTCATGGATTGGTTACTATTCGATCCATTCTTCTATAAATAGAAGCTCATTCCTTCATTATTTCTTACGAATTCTTTGAAACTCTAGAGAAGAAGAGAATTCTTCTTCTATAATCTTGAGCGTATTTCTTTAGCGTTTAAGAAAGCTTTGAGCGTAGTGCAAATTTCTTTAAGTATATCCCCCCCTACTGGAGTGAGTACTCTTCTTTATAAGGTAAGGAATATTATTTTCTTGTACTCGTAAGAATTATTATTATTTTTTCATATTCATGAAGAGAACTTACATTATTCCATTATTTATTACATTGGAATAACTTTTGTATCTGTGATACTACCCTATACTTGGTGAAATTCTTACATTATTCCATTCTTTATTATTCTGTTGGAATATCACATGCATGCGTTTTTGGAATTTATTATTACATTGGAATACAATCATCTGTTCTGGGGATTGTGATTCCCGTTATTCCATTCTTTATTATTACATTGGAATATCACATGCATGCATTTTACATTGGGACTTTGTTCCATTATTTTATTATTCTATTGGAATAACTTTATACATGTGAAGTACCGCATGCATGGTGATTTTGTTGTTATTCCATTCTTTATTATTACATTGGAACATCACATGCATTGTGAATTTTCTTTGACACTGGTTCCATTATTTATTATTACATTGGAATAACTTTGCATACATGCAAGTACCGCATACATGGTGATTTCTGTTGTTATTCCATTCTTTATTATTACATTGGAATATCACTGTCGGTGCGTATTACGCTTTGACACAGTTCCATTATTTATTATTCATTGGAATAAACATGTCATGTCAAATCTACCGCATGTATGGTGATTTCTTTTGTTATTCCATTCTTTATTATACTCGGTTGGTTAAAGTTTTGACTTCTATACTCCATGAAATTAGTAGAATATCCTTGATATTTGCGCTTCATCCGATATCTTTTCATGGAAATATTCTTACGAGCATTCTTGAATTTTACTCTACAAAAAAGTATCGTGTTGACAATTTGGGCGTTATTAGTTCTGAATAATTTAATTCTTGAACTTGTTTTATTGAATTCTTATATCATTGTCATCATCCTCATGTTTATATTTTGTTTGAAAGTCATACGTGGCTTGTAGTGCATAGATGGACTTGGTATGATTATGACGAGGATTATCGGTATAATCATGACCGTAATATTACAAATGATGTGGAAAAAGTCCTCATTGGCGTAGTGCATTGATGGGCGATTTTTGGTATGATTATGGCTATGGATTCTCTTTGCCGAGGGAGCAAAGATGAATTGTTTTATGGCATGATCGGGATAGTTGATGAAAACACAATTATCTTTGGCCGTAGTGCATGGATAATTTCGTGGTCGTGATACTAAATAATATCCTTGGCTTTGTAGTGCGCGGGGATGATTTGATGATGTAGATTATTTATTAAGTTGAGTCTCAATGATAAAAGTGATGAAAAACTTTTAAATCATATAAAGATAGTAGATTTTATTCTCTACTTGACTCTTTTAATGGATTACTTTTCATTGCAGATTAAACTTGATGTCTATTGTATTTTATCGGTTTAACATTGTTGAAGACTAATGATAATTTATTACGCATTATCTTAGTCATAATATTTCTTCTTGGGCTAGTTGAGCTCACCCTTTCTTTCTTTATTCTCTTGAGGAAATGAGAATATATTTGGGATGAGTCGGGGAGCGGAGTGATGGTCAGATGATAGCATTAGTAGTCCTCACTATTACGTTAAATAGTGTGACAATAAATGTAATGAGGACTCCATTGAGTGTGGATATTGTCTAGATGACAATATTCTTATTAAAACTCTCGAGTGTATGTTTTGTCGTATTGTTTACACGACAATTTGTATTATTAAGTTGTATTTGAATTTTGTACCATGTATTTGGCGACTCAAGATGGGTGATGTATACTATTTTGGGGGCGTCACGGTTAGTATCAAAGCTTAGGGATATGATCCCTGGTGAGATGTGAGACAAGAACTAGGAGGGGGAGGCGGGAATTCCTTCGCTAGTATGACCTACCTAAGTTTATTTGGTATTTAATTGGTCGGTTAGGAGTATATTGATAATATGTGACATGTTAATTAACCCTTGTTTTGTGGCGGTGTTTGAAAATGGCGGTGAAAATGTTCTGATGGAGTGAATGAGACCCGTTGAGACACCTTTAATCACTAATCGAGTTAATGTGGTGTCAGACGAAGAAGAAATTAGAGATATCTACGTGGTGAGTGAAGAGCTAATAGTTGCTTTTTGAGCTAGTTCTTGAGAGGTAGCGGTGAGAGTGAGGAAGAAGAGGAAGAAGAGGAACACGAGGATAATTTATTAGAAGAATTTTATGATCAAAATTTAGAATTACAAAATCGTATTCATGAGTTAGAAGAAGCGGTGAAGAAGAGCAATGATGGTGGAGCAAAGAGATGTAACAATTCAAAATTGTGTTGCAGATATGCGATGCTTGAACGAAGCACTCTTTGGCGAGTATAAGATATTAGATTTGGAATCGAGAATGCTATGATCAAAGTTACGATGAAAGAAGAAACAATTGAACGAAGGAGAATAGATGATGCATGGGTAAAAAAAAGCCATTCGACAGCGTAGATATTGTAGAAAAAAGCGTCCGATCGATAAGGCCAAAATAGATGAAATGGATTTTGCTTTTGGACAATAATTGGGAGAATCCAACATCGAATTCGGAATTACCACATGCGGAGGCGGTCAACCCCAATTCGATATGGATCGGAGAATAATGATTCAAATCATGGACCAGGAATGTGAAGAAGCACTTAAGGGTGGAATGTACCCTATAGCAAAGTCAAATACGATAGTTTAAGTGAGAGCGTTTGTCGAGAAACCCGAACAAAGTTATTACGGGTAAGTTAATGATAAACTCTTGTGAAGTTTATTCCTTATTAGATACCAGTTCTACCCACTCTTTTATTTCTCCTACTTGCGCTCAATGTTTAAATTTGACTCCGGAGAAACTAGACTTTGATTTATGTGTTGAAACTCTGTTGGGAGAAACCTTCGTTACCTCCACTATTTATAAATCTTGTTTGATTCAAATCAACACTTTCACGTTACCTGTCGATCTTATCTCTTTGAAAATACTTGCCTTTGATGTGATTTTAGGAATCGATTGGTTATCTACTCATCATGTTTTTAGTAAGGTTGTTAGCTTTCATATTTCTAACCAACATGTAATGCGAATTCAAGCAACCAAACCACTAAAGTCAATTATTGTCATATCAAGCCATAAGTAAAGAGCCCCGGTCCTTTCGTTGTTGACTTTCTTGTGTGGAATGCAAAGCGGACTTTACGTAGGGGGCGTTGTGAATAACGATGGCAAGTTGATAGGTATCAATGTGACGTGTTATCTAAGTCTTGGATGAGAGTCGCAGTTTTGAATGATATTTCTATTGTTAATAAATTTCTTGACATATTTTTGAAGACTTTTTTGCCTACCCTAGGCGTGAAATGAATTTTGTATTATTGATGCAAAACCCCATTTCTAAAACCCTTAAATATTTCTTCAACTAAAAGCGAGCGCGTAACGCGCCATGAGCGTTGACTCATTACATTGAAGATTACGATCGTACCATTGATACCATCGTGGGAAAAGCGAGCGTGATGGTAGTGGTACGCGTTGAGTAGAAGATCGTATGCATTTATGAGTGTGAATATCTGAACCTACGTGAAGATACGAATATCTGATTAGAATCGACTTTAATCGATAAAGTTAAAAGCGCTCAAGCTATATACTGGAATGATGAATGTGAAGAAGAAGGTTGAGAGGCGTTATTCTAGAAGCGAAAGAATCGAACGAAGAAGAAATCTCAACCCTCGATTTAATTGGCCCATTTGAAATCCTCGATCAGTAGGAGCTGTGGCTATATAGACTCGTTTACCGCTAAAGTATATCGCGTGTTCATAACATTTTTCACGTATCGATATTTACGTAAATATGTGGATGACGAACCATTATTGATTAGAATCAGACGAGATAGCGGATAATTTAACGTATGAAGATGTACTGTTAAAAACGGAATATATTTACACTTAAAAGGTTATACCTCAAGAGTTAGAATCGGACGAAGTGTCCTCATCATTACGGCAGTACGATGCGTGCGTAAATTTCTACAAGGGTTAATTAAGGAAATCAATCACATAATATCCCTATATCTTTGACCAACTAACAAATAAGCTTAGGTAGGACACTAGTGAAGGATTTACTCGGTGATGAATGTGAAGAAGAAGGTTGAGAGAGAAGCAAGAATCGATGAAGAGAGAAATCTCAACCCTCGATTTATGAAAAATATTTTTGGCCCATTTGAAAATTTCATCGTTTTCGTGAATAGTACCATGAATAGCGTAAGTAGGAGGAGAGATTGTAAAATCCCAATTTCGAGGCGAAATTTCATAAGGAGGGAGATTGTAAAATCCCAAATTTTGAACGAATAAAGATTTAAATTTCTCGAATTATTTTTTTTGAATATTATGGTGTGGATTTAATATAATGTTATAGTTGTGGGTAATATTTATAAATTTTGCAAAGTATACAAGTTGTTATATTATATTCGATTGGTGGGGAATATTCTTTGTAACGGGGAAATATTAAATGCGATGGCACAATCATTAGTGGACCCCTAGCGGAATTATTGTCGGATTGAAAAAGCGACAAAAATATTTTATGAAAATAATGGCGGAAGTTTTACAGATTTATCTTGTTGAACTACTCGGTAGTAAAAAAAGTGTAAATGTCTGGCGTGGTTGCGTAGTAGCACACGGTATTGATTATTGATGCTTATGTGAAAGTCACTCGGTTTTGTTCAATTATTGCTATGATGATATTCTTTGCGTAGTATCTCACGTTATTTGATTCAATTATTGATTGATTATATATATATATATATATATATATATATATATATATATAAGTTTTGTTTTATTAGTATTATTAATGTAATAAAGCAGAAAAACTTTTTATATAAAAAAGAATACTTTTATAAAGTTATTATTCGTTTTATTAGGCTAATAGTAAAATCTTTTTATATAAAAGCAGAATACTTTTATAAAGTTATCGGTTTTATTAGACAATAATTAGATTATATTATATTTTATTATGCATAGTATTTGCATAGTACTGCATAGTGTTTGTATAGTAAAATCTTTTTTAAAAGTTATTATTTTTATTAGATTATAAATAGAATATATTATATTTTATTGTAAACCAATCTGGATAGAGTCCGTTTAAAAAGTAAATCGATCTAGGACCATTTCATGGATTGAGTTTCTTATTAGATCCATTCTTTTATAAATAGAAGCTCATTCCTTCATTATTTCTTACGAATTCTTTGAACTCTAGAGAAAACTAGAGAGAAATTCTTCTTCTATAATCTTGGCGTATTTCTTTAGCGTTTAAGAAAGCTTTGAGCGTAGTGCAAAGTTTTTTCAAGTATATATCCAGCGCCTACTCTTGGTGAGTACTCTTCTTTATAAGGTAAGGGATATTATTTTCTTTGTACTCGTAAAGGGTATTATTTTTTCATATTCATGAAGAGAACTTACATTATTCCATTATTTATTATTACTGTTGGAATAACTTTGTATATATCTGTGATCTACCTATACTTGGTGAAATTCTTACATTATTCCATTCTTTATTATTACATTTGGAATATCACATACATGCGTTTCATGGGACACAGTTTCCGTCTTTATTATTACATATTGGAATAACTTGGAATATCATGTTGCATTGCGTTCAATTGGGACATTATTCCGTCTTTATTATTACATTTTAGAATATCACATGCATGCGTTTTCTTTGGGACTGGTTCCGATTATTTATTATTACATTGGAATAACACATCATGTGAAGTACCCGCATGCATGGTGATTTTTGTTGTTATTCCATTCTTTATTATTACATTGGAACATCACAGCCGGTAATTTTTGCACGACACTGGTTCCATTATTTATTATTACATTGGAATAACACATCATCATAATCTGCATACATGGTGATTTACATTTGTTATTCCATTCTTTATTATTACATTGGAATATCACGCCGGTGCGTATTCGCTTTGACTTGGTTCCGTTATATTATTATTACATTGGAATAACACATTATCTGAAATCTGCATGTATGGTGATTTCTTTTGTTATTCCATTCTTTATTATACTCGGTTGGTTAAAGTTTTGACTTCTATACTCCATGAAATTAGTAGAATATCCTTGATATTTGCGCTTCATCCGATATCTTTTCATGGAAATATTCTTACGAGCATTCTTGAATTTTACTCTACAAAGAAGTATCATGTTGACAATTTGGGCGTTATTAGTTCTGAATAATTTAATTCTTGAACTTGTTTTATTGAATTCTTATATCATTGTCATCATCCTCATGTTTATATTTTGTTGAAAGTCATACGTGGCACATGGTGCATAGATGGACTTGGTATGATTATGACCGAGGATTATTCGGTATAATCATGGTAGTAATATTACAAATAATGTGGAAAAAGTCCTCGTTGGCCGTAGTGCATTGATGGGCGATTTTTGGTATGATTATGGCTATGGATTCTCTTGACGAGGAGCAAAGATGAATTATTTTATGGCATGATCGGGATAGTTGATGAAAACACGATTATCTTTGGCGCGTAGTGCATGGATAATTTCGTGTGGTCGTGATCTTAAATAATATCCTTGGCACGTAAGTGCGGGGATGATTTGATGATGTGGATTATTTATTAAGGTGAGTCTCGGTGATAAAAGTGATGAAAAACTTTTAAATCATAAAAGATAGTAGATTTTATTCTTTACTTGACTCTTTTAATGGATTGCTTGTTCATTTGTGAGTTAAACTTGATGTCTATTGTATTTTATCGGTTTAACATTGTTGAAGACTAATGATAATTTATTACGCATTATCTTAGTCATAATATTTCTTCTTTGGGCTAGTTGAGCTCACCCTTTCTTTCTTTGTTCTCTTGAAGAAATGAGAATATAGCTAGGATGAGTCGGGGAGCGGGTGGCGGTCCGGATGATAGCATTAGTAGTCTTCCTTTATTACATTAAATAGTGTGACAATAAATGTAATGAGGACTCCTTTGAGTGTGGATATTGTCTAGATGACAATATTCTTATTAAAACACTCAGTGTATGTTTTGTCGTATTGTTTATACGACAGCTGTATTATTAAGTTGTATTTGAATTTTGTACTATGTATTTGGCGACACAAGATGGGTGATGTATACCTGTTTTGGGGACGTCACAATATATATGAGTTTTGTTTTATTAGTATTATTAATGTAATAAAACAGAAAAGCTTTTTATATAAAACAGAATACTTTTATAAAGTTATTCATTTTATTAGACTATAAATAGAATATATTATATTCTATTATGCATAGTATTTTGCATTGTAAAACTTTTTATATAAAGCAGAATAATTTTATAAATTTATTTGTTTTATTAGACAATAATTAGAATATATTATATTTTATTATGCATAGTATTTGCATAGTGCCTGCATAGTGTTTGCATAGTAAAATCTTTTTATATAAAACATAATACTTTTATAAAGTTATTCGTTTTATTAGATTATAAATAGAATATATTATATTTTATTGTAAACCAATCTGGACCGTCCGTTTAAAAGTAAATCAATTTGGACCGTTCATGGATTAGTTCTTATTGATCCATTCTTCTATAAATAGAAGTTCATTCCTTCATTATTTCTTACGAATTCACTGAAACTCTAGAGAGAGAAACTGTAGAGAGAATTCTTCTTCTATAATCTTAAGCGTATTTCTTTAGCGTTTAAGAAAGCTTTGAGCGTAGTGCAAGTTTCTTCAAGTATATCCACGCCCTACTGTCGGAGTACTCTTCTTTATAAGGTAAGGGGTATTTTTTTTTTCATATTCATGAAGAGAACTTCTATTATTCCATTCTTTATTATTACATTGGAATAACTTTGTATCTGTGATCTACCCTATACTTGGTGAAATTCTTACATTATTCCATTATTTATTATTACATTGGAATAACTTTGTATCTGTGGCTACCCTATACTTGGTGAGATTCTTACATTATTCCATTATTTATTATTATGTTGGAATAACTTTGTATATGCCATGAGTTACCCTATACTTGGTGAAATTCTTACATTATCCCATTTTTTATTATTACATTTGGAATATCTTGTATGCATGCGTTCTCTACGGACTGGTTAGATTATTTATTATTACGTTGGAATAACTTTGCATACATCTGAAATCCGCATGCATGGTGATTTTCGTTGTTATTACATTCTTTATTATTACATTGGAATATATATATGCATGCGTTTCTTACGGGACTGGTTTCGATTATTTATTATTACATTGGAATAACACATCATCTGCACCGCATGCATGGTGATTTCATTGTTATTCCATTCTTTATTATTTTGTTGGAACATCAATCGGTGCAATTTACTTTGACACAGTTCCGTTATTTATTATTCATTGGAATAACTTTATCATCTATCTGATCTGCGCATGTATGGTGATTTCTTTTGTTATTCCATTCTTTATTATACTCGGTTGGTTAAAGTTTTGACTTCTATACTCCATGAAATTAGTGGAATATCCTTGATATTTTAAAGCTTCATCCGATATCTTTTCATTGAAATATTCTTACGAGCATTCTTGAATTTTACTCTACAAAAAGTATCGTGTTGATAATTTGGACGTTATTAGTTCTTGGATAATTTAATTCTTGAACTTGTTTTATCGAATTCATATATCATTGTCATCATCCTCATGTTTATATTTTGTTGAAAGTCATTTGTGTTTTGTAGTGCATAGATGGACTTGGTATGATTATGAATGAGGATTATTCGGTATAATCATGGCCAAGTAATATTACAAATGATGTGGAAAAAGTCCTCATTGGCCCGTAGTGCATTAATGGACGTTTTTGGTATAATTATGGCTATGGATTCTCTTTGGCGAGGAGCAAAGATGAATTGTTTTATGGCATGATCGGATAGTTGATGAAAACACAATTATCTTTGGCCCGTAGTGCATGGATAATTGTGGTCGTGATCTTAAATAATATCCTTGGCTTTGTAGTCTTTGGGATGAATTGATAATGTGGATTATTTATTAAAGTGAGTCCCGGTGATAAAAGTGATGAAAAACTTTTTAAATCATAGAAGATAGTAGATTTTATTCTCTACTTGACTCTTTTAATGGATTGCTTGTTCATTGCAGATTAAACTTGATGTTTGTTATATTTTATCGGTTTAACATTGTTGAAGACTAATGATAATTTATTACGCATTATCTTAGTCATAATATTTATTCTTGGGCTAGTTGAGCTCACCCTTTCTTTCCTTTGTTCTCTTGAAATGAGAATATAGTTGGGATGAGTCGGGGAGCGGAGTGATGGTCGGTCGAGATGATAGCATTAGTAGTCCTCACTATTACATTAAATAGTGTGACAATAAATGTAATGAGGACTCCTTTGAGTGTGGATATTGTCTAGATGACAATATTCTTATTAAAACTCTCGGTTTATGTTTTGTCGTATTGTTTACACACGACAATTTGTATTATTAAGTTGTATTTGAATTTTGTACCATGTATTTGGCGACTCAAGATGGGTGATGTATACTGTTTTGGGGGCGTCACGGTTAGTATCAAAGCTTAAGGATATGATCCCGGGTGAGATGTGAGACAAGAACTAGGAGGGAGAGGGCAGGGAATTCCGCCGCTAGTATGACCTACCTAAGTTTATTTGGTATTTAATTGGTCGGTCAGAGTATAGGGATAATATGTGATATGTTATTTAACCCTTATTTTGTTGTAGTATTTGAAAATGGCATCCGAAAATATTGAGAATAGCAATGGAGCACAGGAGACCGTTGAGTCTCCACAGATCAAGAATCAGGATAATGTGGAATAGAAAGGCGATAATCCTCCTATAAACAACAACAACGATCAAATGATGAGCGATGGTATGTTTAGGAGCTTTTTAGAATACATGCGACACCAAGCGAGAGAGACTCCTATTCATAATGAGGTGGAAACAATGGCAACCCACGGTTTGGTCACCGCTATTAGCGATTCGAGGCTGGGACCACCGGAGTTTTTTGAAAGCAGACCCACTTAAAGCGGAGACGTGGATTAAGCAGATCACCAAGATATTTGATGTCTTGGAATGCTCGGGAGGAGCAAAAAGTTCCATTCGCCACCTTTATGTTGCGTGAAGAAGCGAGATCATTGGTGGGAATCTATAAAATGTACCCGACTGGCCTTTTTCAAGATGTCTTGGGAGAAGTTCAAGAGTTGTTCAATAACAAGTACTTTCCGAAAGTATTTGTCACATGAAGGAGGTGGAGTTCATCAAGTGGAGCAAAACAATATGGCCGTGTCGTGATGCGAGGCTAAGTTTTTTGAGTTGTCTCGGCCAGCATCCCATTTGGTCGATAATGAGGAGCGAATGACGCGAATATTTCTAAGAGGTTTGAAACCCGATATCGTCGATACCTCATTTCTCACAAACTTTGTTTATATTCGAGATGTTGTGAATAGGGCTCGATTATTAAAGCGCGATAATGAGTCAAGACAACCAAAAGGAAACAACCAACAACACGATAATAATAATCAGTATCACGGTGGCAGCGACCATGAACAATGATAACCATCGGGGAAATTATCATTCAAGAATGGTAACCACTTGGTGGTAATCATGGCCAAGATAATAGAAGTGGAAATTTCAAGAAGAGAAGGTTCAATAATGATGGAAAGACAGTGAACACCAACACCCATTTCAAAGGAAGAAGAATTACCACCGGTCGTATATTTCAAATCTGGACGGAGAGGACACATCCGTCAAGCTGTCATACATGACAATCAAAGCATGTTTTAATTGCGGAGAGAAGGTCACCTAGCTTGATTTTGTCGTATGGTGAAGTCAAGTCCAGCTGGGATGGTGATGCCAAAGGATGTCCCAGACAAGCCAAAATCGGTAGTTTAAGAGAGAGCATTTTTTTTCGTGACAAGGAACCTGAATAAAATTATCACAGGTAAGTTAATCATAAACTCTTGCGAAGTCTATACCGTGTTAGATACCGGTTCTACTCACTCTTTCATTTCACCTAGTTGTGTTCAATGTTTGAATTTAACTCCGGAGAAGTTAGACTTTGATTTATCTGTTGAAACTCAGTTGGGAGAAACCTTCGTTACCTCCACTATTTATAAATCTTGTTTGATTCAAATCAACACTTTCACGTTACCTGTCGATCTTATCTCTTTGAAAATACTTGCATTTGATGTGATTTTAAGAATCGATTGGTTAACTACTCATCATACTTTTAGTAAGGTTGTTAACTTTCATATTCCTAACCAACCTGTTATGCGAATTCAAGCAACCAAACCACTAAAGTCAATCATTGTCATATCAAGCCATAAGTAAAGAGCCCCGGTCCTTTTGTTGTTGATTTCCTTGTGTGTAATGCACCGAAGCCAAACTTTCTGTAGGGGACATTGTGAATAACGATGGTAAGTTGATAGGTATCAATGTGACGTGTTATCTAAGTCTTGGATGAGAGTCACAGTTGTGAAAGCTATTTCTATTGTTAATAAATTTCCTTACGTATTCTTGAAGACTTCTTAGCCTACCCCTAGAGCGTGAAATCGAATTTCGTATTGACCCCAGTACAAAACCCATTTCTTAAACCCTCAAATATTTTCTTCACCCAAAACGAACGTAACATGCGCCAAAGACATTGGTTCGAGCTATTGAAGATTACAATCGTACCATTCAATACCATCGTGGAAAAGCGAATGTGGTAGCTGACGCGTTGAGTAGAAGATCGTATGCGTTTATGAGCGTGAATATACGAACCTACGTGAAGACAACGAATATACGAGTATAATCGACTTTAATCGATAAAGTTAAAGCCGCTCAAACTACACACCCGAAGCTGATGAATGTGAAAAAAGAAGGTTCAAGAGGGCGTTATTCTAGAAGCAAGAATTGATGAAGAGAGGAAATGTCAACCCTCGATTTAATTGGTCCATTTAAAATCCTCGATCAAGTAGGAACTGTGGCTTATAGACTCTTTTTACCGCCAAGTATGTCGCGTGTTCATAACGTTTTTTACGTATCGATGTTACGTAAATATGTGGACGACCCGAACCACATTATTGATTTAGAACCGGACGAGATAATGAATAATTTAACATATGAAGATGTACCTATTAAAATCTTGGAATATATTCTACGCTTAAAGGTTATACCTCAAGAGTTAGAATCTAACGAAGTGTCCTCATCTGTTCGGCATACCAGGTACGTACGTAAATTTCGAGGGTGAAATTTCATAAGGAGGGGAGATTTTAAAATCCCAAATTTTACGAATAAAGATTTAATTTTCTCGAATTTGTTTTTTTTAATATTATGGTATGGATTTGAGATAATGTTATAGCTGTGGGTAGTATTTATAAATTTTGCAAAGTATGCAAGTTGTTGTATTATATTCGATTGGTCGGAGAATATTCGTTTTAGCAGAGAATATTCGTACAATGGCGTAATCATTGCTGGACCCCACAACGGAATTATTGTCGGAATGAGAAAACGATAAAAATATACTTATGAAAATAACAGTGGAAGTTTTACCGTTAAAATTGTTAAACTACCCGGTAGTAAAAGTACAGTAATACACGTGGTTGCATAGTAGTACACGGTATTGATTATTGATGCTTACGTAAGAAGTCACTCAGTTTTATTCAATTATTGCTATAGTAGTTGCTGCATAGTATCTCACGTTATTGGATTCAATTATTGTCGATTGTTATATATATATATATATATTATATATGAGTTTTGTTTTATTAGTATTATTAATGTAATAAAACAGAAAAACTTTTTATATAAAAAAGAATACTTTTATAAAGTTATTCGTTTTATTAGACTATAAATAGAATATATTATATTCTATTATGCATAGTGTTTTGCATAGTAAAAACTTTTTATATAAAACAGAATACTTTTATAAAGTTATTTGTTTTATTAGACAATAATTAGAATATATTATATTTTATTATGCATAGTGTTTGCATAGTGCCTGCATAGTGTTTGCATAGTAAAATCTTTTTATATAAAATAGAATACTTTTATAAAGTTATTCATTTTATTAGATTATAAATAGAATATATTATATTTTATTGTAAACCAATCTAGATCGTCCGTTTAAAAGTAAATCAATCTGGACCGTTCATGGATTGGTTACTATTCAGTCCATTCTTCTATAAATAGAAGCTTATTCCTTCATTATTTCTTACGAATTCACTGAAACTCTAGAGAGAGAAACTGTAAAGAGAATTCTTCTTCTATAATCTTAAGCGTATTTCTTTAGCGTTTAAGAAAGCTTTGAGCGTAGTGCAAGTTTCTTCAAGTATATCCCAGCCTCTTGTGAGAGTACTCTTCTTTATAAGGTAAGGGGTATTATTTTTTCATATTCATGAAGAGAACTTACATTATTCCATTCTTTATTATTACGTTGGAATAACTTTTGTATCTGTGATCTACCCTATACTTGGTGAAATTCTTACATTATTCCATTATTTATTATTACATTGGAATAACTTTTGTATCTGTGAGCTACCCTATACTTGGTGAAATTCTTACATTGGAATAACACATATCTGTGCTACCCTATACTTGGTGAAATTCTTACATTATTCCATTCTTTATTATTCTATTGGAATATCACATGCATGCGTTCTCACGCGGACTTGGTTAAGATTATTTATTATTACATTGGAATAACTTTGTCTGTCATGCAATACCGCATGCATGGTGATTTCGTTGTTATTACATTCTTTATTATTGATGATTGGGTAATATACCCATAAATCGGATATACTTGGGCTTAAATGGTTGTATTCTCGAGTCATTTAGGAATATCTTTACTGTGTTTATGTGTTGTTTTGCAAAGTCGGGAGCTATAGGAGCGATTGGGGAATTTTAAACTTCAAAATGGCATTGTGGTAATTTTTCTAGGAAGCAAGTAAAGTATTTACACTTAATCTTGATCGGGTAGCAAGGGGCTGGTAGTGATCGATCGATTGACCAGACGCGTTTGACCATTGTTTGACTTGCTGAATGGAGGTTGTGTGAAGCCAATTTGGATTTGGATTGCTAGAGTTTGGATAAATGGAGTATATAAAAGCTATTTTAATTGAAAGAGGGACTATCTACCTGATTGGAGAAATTTGACGAGGAGTCAAGGAGACATTGAAGATTTTACTTAGAGTTTTCTTCTTCTTCATTCTTTCAATTTGTGTAGTTCTTTAAGGATGATTTACAAAAGATTGTTGGTTTTAATTCCTGTCATGAACTAATTTCTTTAATTAAGATTTCAATTGAACCTTTTATAGCTATGAATTAATTATTTGATTTATTCTAATTATTTGTGTTGAAGTGAATTGTTTATCTTGCCTTGTGCTGGTTGATTAATTATTTGGCCAATAATTACCTTGTTACTCTAGAAGGAATTGAAAGAGGAATTCTAGGGTTAGAACTGGGTATGATAACGTGTGACTTAGTTTTTTGCAAAGTGAATAATTAGGTTCGTGAATTGAATGGAAATATCTGTTCACCGCATGTAACACATAAGGAATTGGGATTGAAGGAGTTTAATTCAATTGTTTTGCATAGGAATACAACAAGATTAATCTGGATTAAATAAACGTCAATTGATCACTTGGAAAAAGACTTTTGGCATTTGAGAATTCATGTTAACAATTCAGTAGGCATAATAATTGGGATAATTGGATAACTGGTTTATAGTTTATAATTGGGGATATTGAAGTCTTAATTCTTATTTATCTGAATTCATTCATTCAAATCTTATTTTTGTTTATTTGCTTTCTTTTAGAATAATCTCTTTTAATTGTTTAATTTAGTTTTCTTAATTTAAAAAATCACAATTTATGGTTGTTTAAATAAAATTGAATTGATATAGTCTTTAGTAGTTGGAATTTATTAATTAGAATTCTCGTGGGATCGACACTCTATCTTATCACTTTATTACTTGTTGATAGTGTATACTTGCACGTTTGCTTTGATTGTGAAATCAACCAACAAGTTTTGGCGTAGATTCTTCGGGAAATTCGTTATTAATATTAATTCCATATTAGTTATAATCAATTCGGTCTTAATTTAAACGTTACTTCTTTTTCTTCTTGTATTTGCAGGAATTCATTGCGAGTGTATGCACACTAGATCAAGGGCAAAAAAGGAACTTTTTCCTTATACGGACGATATCGAAAGGAAGTTCTAAAATTTGCAGTTGAATAGTGCGAGGTCATCTGTGGAAGAAAATCTGGCAGATCAAGAAATTCCAGTGAACATGGCAGGAGACGAACAAAAATTGCTTAGGGATTATGCCATCTTAGAATGTCACGGATATTGAGTCGAGTATTAGGAGGTGGCGATCAATGCGAAACAGATTTTGAGATCAAAGCGGGAATAATTCGGATGCTGAGAATACATGCCGGTTTGGGGTAGTTTGATAGATGATCCTAATGAGCATATATTGAGTTTCTTGGAAGTTTGCGACACCTTCAAATTCAATAATGTAACGGAAGATGCTGTAAGGTTGAGGATGTTCCCGTTTACCTTGAAAGATAAAGCGCGAAGTTGGTTACATTCTTTGCCTCTGGTTCAATCACAACTTGGGACGACTTAGCTCAAAAATTTCTAGCTAAGTTCTTCCCCACGGAAAGTCGGCAAAACTACGAACGATATTCACACCTTTGTTGCAGTTCGACTTAGAATCGTTATATGAGGCGTGGGAAAGATTTAAGGATATGCTCCGTAAGTGCCCACATCACAGAATTCCGTAGTGGATGCAGTTGGGGATATTTTGTGATGGTTTGCACGCGTCCACAAGGGCCAATATTGATGCAGCAGTAGGGGGAGCGATCATGTCTAAAAATTTTGATAAGGCATATCAGCTGTTAGAGGAAATGACCACCACCAACTATCAGTGGCCCATGACTAGGTCTAACCCTCCGAAAACACCGGGAAAGTTTGAAGTAGATCTATGATGACATTAGCGACCTGAAGTGGCCGCGATAGCTAAGAAAATGGAAACATGGAGTCCACCATCCCACACAATGAGTAGCAATGGTTTGTGAATTATGTGCTGGGGGTCATGCTACGGATGAATGTGCCATAAATTTTGAATCAGCTCAATTCGTAGGGAGCTATAGTCGGTCTACCCAACCTTATCCGAACCAAAACGCATATAATCTGGGTTGGAGAAATCATTTGGTATTTTCATGGAGTAACAATCAAGCTCAAGCTCAAGCGCTTAGACAGCAAAACACATCCGAATTTCAAAATCAAACTCAACAACAACTAGAGAGGAAATCAAGTTTGGAAGAAGCCTTGGAAAAATTCATTAGAGCTTACGAAAAAAGGAGCGAAGAACAAGACAAAAAATTGAATCAAGTAGAAATTTGAATATGAAAAGCGAGGTGCGTCGATAAAGAATTTGGAAAATCAAGTGGGGCGAGATAGCACACGTACCTTTGAATAGCCGACCACTTGGAACACTCCCGAGTGACACAGAGAAAAATCCAGGCAGAGATGAGCATTGTAAGGCTGTAACTCTACGAAGTGGAAAGGATTTGCAGGAAATAGTCAAGGATAAGGAAAAAAGGGACATCGCAACAAGTGAGATAGAGGAAGTTGTGGGCACCGAAAAATGTCAAGATGAGACCTTAGAGCAGAAAGAACCGGAACCAACCATCACAATGCCCCCCATACCGTATCCGCAGAGGTTTTAGAAATCCAAGTTGGATAAGCAGTTTTCACGATTCTTGGATATTTTCAAAAAACTGCATATCAACATCCCCTTTGCCGAAGCCTTGGAACAAATGCCGAGTTACGCTAAGTTTATGAAGGAAGTTTTGTCGAGAAAGAGAAAATTGGGTGAGTTCGAGACAGTGGCATTGACCGAAGAATGCAGCGCGATCATTCAGAATAAATTACCGCCGAAGCTTAAGGATCCAGGTAGCTTTAATATTCCATGTGAAATTAGAAATTAGTTTTCGGGACGAGCATTGTGTGATTTGGGGGCCAGTATAAATTTGATGCCATTGTCCGTCTACAGCCAGTTTGGACTTCAAGCACCACGATCGACAAATATCAGTTTGCAGTTGGCGGATCGATCAGTTACATATCCACGAGGTATTGTTGAGGATGTTTTAGTCAAAGTGGATAAATTCATCTTCCCCGCGGATTTCTTTATCCTGGATTGTGAAGTAGATAGCGAAATTCCAATTATTCTTGGGCGACCATTCTTAGCAACGGGAAGAACTTTGATTGATGTGCAAAAAGGAGAATTGACGATGCGAGTTGAGGATCAACAAGTCACCTTTAATGTATTCAAGTCGATGTCTTATCGAAAAGAAAAAGGTGAGTATGTGGGTGGATATCATGGAGGAATTAGTTAATCACAAATTTAATGGAAATTATTGGAAGACCCGCTAGAATCTATTTTGCTCGGGATGGACGACGATGGTATTGAAGATGGCGTTGAGTATGTCAAATGGCTAGATACATCATCATCTTTCTTCGGGAAAAGAAATCAATCATTTGACACCCTTGATAGGCAAAAATGGAAGGTAAAAGTTCAAACCCTCGATAGAAGAGCCACCGTGGTGTTGGAATTAAAGCCACTACCATCTCATACTGTAGTATGCTTATTTGGGAAAAGATTCTACCCTACCGAGTTATTGTTCGACGGAGTTAATTGACATGCTAAAGGAGAAAGCGCTACGGGTCTTTGCGAGAGTTCAAAAATAGCAATTGGGTGGACTATAGCGGATATTAGGGAATTAGTCCATCTTATTGTATGCATAAGATTTTAATGGAAGAAGGGGGAAAACCAACCATTGAAATTTGCAAAGAAGGCTAAACCCCATTATGAAGGATGTGGAAAAAAGGAGATCATAAAATGGTTGGATCTCGGCATTATTTACCCAATCTCGAGATAGTTCATGGGTGAGTCTTGTACAGTCTGATGCTGAACTAAAGAAAGGGGTATAGCGGTTGGTGAAGAATGAAGCTAATGAGCTCATCCCTACTAGAACGATTCTGAGGATGGAGAGTATGTATGGACTACCGCAAAGTGAATAAAGCCACATGCTGAGGATCACTTCCCGCTGCGTTCATTGATCAGATGTTGGATAGGTTAGCGGGACATCAGTTCTATTGTCTCTTGGATGGATATTCTGGATATAATCAAATTGCCATAGCCCCGGAGGATCAAGAAAAAACTACATTCACATGCCCATACGGTACGTTTGCGTTCTAGCGTATGTCTTTTGGTTTATGTAATGCACCGACAACCTTTCAACGGTGCATGATGGCGATCTTCTCAGATATGGTCGAACAGAATATGGAGGTATTTATGGATGACTTTTCCGTGTTTGGTGATAGTTTCGACTTATGTTTGAAAAATCTAATTTTAGTGTTGAAGCGATGCGTGGAGACTAACTTTGGTCTTAAGCGGGAAAAATGTCACTTTATGGTGAAAGAAGGATTATTTTGGGGCATAAGGTTTACTGCGGCGGGGTTAGAGGTGGACAAAGCGAAGATTGAGACAATTGAAATTACCCCTCCATCATCATACGTGAAGGGAATCAAGAGCTTCTTGGGACATGCGGGTTTCTATAGGCGCGTTTCATTAAAGATTTCTCAAAATTTCAAAACCCCTATGTTCCTGTTGGAGAAAGGCGTGCCTTTCAAGATGGATCGAGTTATGTATCGAGGCTTTTGAATTATTAAAGAGAAATTGGTCTCGGCTCAATTATTGTGGCACCGATTGGTCTTTACCGTTTGAATTGATGTGCGGCGCCGGTGACTCTGCGATTGGAGCGATATTGGAACAACGTCACGACAAGATTTTTCACACAATCTACTATTCAACAAAGGCGTTCTGACGGATGCCCGGTTGAACTACACAACCACCCGAAAAAGAATTACTTGCAGTTGTGTTTGCCTTCGACAAATTCAGAGCATATCTTATTGAGACCAAGGTAATCGTTTATACTGATCATTCTACCATTAAGTGTTTGATTGAGAAGAAGGATGTCAAACCGCGGTTAATACGATGGGTACTGTTGTTACAAGAATTTGGTTTGGAGATCCGGGATAGAAAAGGTACCGAAAATCAAGTGGCAGATCATCTTTCTCGGTTGGAAAATGAAAAATTTCAGCAAAAAGACAACATCATGATCAATGAGAAATTTCCGGATGAACAACCTCTCCGAGTAACAACGACATTGCCATGGTATGCAGATTATGTGAATTACTTGGTTGGTAAGGTGTTACCCCCGGATTTGAATTCATGACAACGAAGAAGTTCCTCCACGATGTTAAGCAATATTATTGGGACGAACCATTTCTATTTAAGGTTTGTGCAGATCAAATGATTAGAAGATGTGTGCCACATGAAGAGATTGATAGCATATTGGGTCATTGCCACTCATCAGATTACGGAGGTCATTATTCGGTGATCGAACCCTGACCAAAGTGTTACTGATCGGGATTTTTCGGCCTTCTTTATTCAAAGATGCTTACCTCTATGTCTTTGAAGTGTGATCGGTGCCAATGCGTGGGTAATATCTCAAAGCGTAATGAAATGCCACTCAACACAATTTTGGAGGTTGAAGCTATTCGACATGTGGGGAATCGACTTTATGGGACCTTTCCCATCCTCTCTTTAATAATCAATACATTTTGTTGGCGGTAGATTACATTTCCAAATGGGTAGAAGCCATGACTTTACCCACTGAATGATGCAACGTTGTCCTCCGATTCTTAAAGAAAAACATCTTCACACGATTTGGGGCCAGAGGCGATAATAAGTGATGAGGGAACTCATTTCTATAATAAGCGATTCACTAAATTGCTTGTAAAGTATGGGGTTCGTCATAAAATTGCAGCCGCGTATCATCCCCAAACCAATGGTCAAGCGGAGGTCTCGAATAGGGAGGTCAAGAGAATTCTAGAAAAGGTGGTCAATCCATCATGAAAATATTGGTCATTGCTTCTTGACGATGCTCTATGGGCATATCGAGCAACTTACAAGAATCCTATAGGCATGTCACCTTCTGAGAATGGTCTCTGAGAAAAGCATGTCACCTCCGGTTGAATTAAAACACGATTGCTGCTTTGGGCCATCACGAAAACTTAACCCGATCTACAAGCGGCGGGTGAGAAAAGGTTCTGCAATTAAATGAGATGGATGAATTTCGGTTCAATGCCTATGAAGCGCAAAACTCTACAAGGAGAAAGTCAAAGCTTTGGTATGATAAGAAAATTCTTGATTGGACATTTGAACCAAGAGCCAACAAGTCTTGCTTTTTAATTCACGATTGCGGTTATTTCTGGGAAATTGAAATCACAGTGGTTCGGGCCATTCGTGATTATATTTATCGCTATCGATAACATGGTACAAAAATAACTACAATTAATACAACATAAAAGCGTGAGTTTAAATACAAATATTGCCATCTAGACAATATTCACACCCAAATAAGTCCTCATTACAATTATTGGTACATTATTTTACAAAAATGGTGAGGACTACTAAAACAACTCTCTAGAACCATCATTCCACACCCCCAACTTAGAACTCATTACATTCTCGCCTCACGAGAAGAAAAATGGAACAAAAAGGAAAAGGGTGAGCTCAACTAGCCCGATAAAGAATATTATGACTAAGATAATATAGAACAAATTATCGTTAGTCTTGACGAGGAAAAATCGATAAAATACAATAGAGCAACAAGTTTGAGATCAATATTAGCGTGAAAATAATAATTCATAGATGAGTTACGTAGAGAATGAAATCTACTATAATCTATGAATTAAAAAAGTCCATCATCAATATTTTATCCTGTAACATCAATCGATATTCATCTTGAATCAAATATTCATCTTTACCTTCTGAGCCGAAGATATTCATCGATTGGTCGTATTCATCTCAACACTTGTTCATCTTTTTTACTTTCTGGGCCAAAGATATTCATAAAAAAATCATTAATCTTTACCTTTGGGCCAAAGATATTGATAATATCATCATTTAGGATTGAGGATGATGAAAAAAATATTTAAAGAAAAGCGAATCCGATGAAACAAAAGAACAAATATTAAGGATTAGTACTTTAAACAATCAGGAGTTCAAAAAATACTTCATAAATAATCATAGTGAAGTAAAATTCAAGAATGATCAAAACATGGATACAATCAAAGCTAGTATCCATAATAGATATTTGGAAAAAAATGAAAATTTAATTTTTACGTGAATAGTATAGTGATTAAGTGAATAGTATAGTATCGTGAATAGTGCAGTATCGTGAATAGTAATCCCGACACTAAAAGACAAAATTTCACAAGAAAAATCTTACCAATATTCTAAAGCATAATGATATTAGAAGAAATAATATCATTTTAAAAAAAAAATAATATCCCTTACCTCGAAAAAGGAGTACTTACATTTGGAATATGGATATAGTCTTTGAAGGAACTTGCATATATAGCAACACTCAAAGTATCAAAATACTCACAAGAATACGCTCGATAATATAAAGAGAGAGAGAGAAAATTTGAGGTTTACGGTGTGATTTTCAATTCTAACCTAAGCACCTTATTTATAGGAAAATGCTTAGAACACTGAAAGTAGAAAATTTAAAATAATATATATATATATATATATATATAATTATATATAACTTTCTCTTGCCCACCTTGAATTCTGATTTCATCTTACATATGTTAGTGTAGTCCACAAAAACAAAAAATGTTTTTCTTAATAAAAATAATTAAAACTTCAAAAATTAATTATTACGGAACTTGAACTTCAATAATTCATAATAAATAGCCCTTTTATTAGAAAAATTTGAATCTTATGTCCTTTCCATAGAAAATTCCATTCTCTACAACTTTGTAAGTTTAAAGTTTTCCAAATTCAAGCGAAATTGGCCAAGAAATCCACAAGCAGGCGATTTTACGATTTATAATCAAATTTCGGTCGAGAAATGGGGTCCACAAACATGAAAACACATTTTAAATATTTTTTGTAACAAAAAATACTCTTCCTCCTCATTTATTCATATATCCACATTCATTGTAAAAATATCACCATTATTATATTATTAAAATATAATAATATATTTAAATAAATTATTTTATCGAGAAAAAAGATAAAATATCAATTTTCAACAATTGTCACATTAAAATTTTCTCCATCTATATCCACATAAAATGAATATTTTCCTTATCATATAAATCAATAATTAATTATTCACAAATAATATTACAGAATCACAATCTTGTGACGAGGTCGTTCCGGAAAGAGGGGCTTTCGATAAGGATTTCTCTTCTTGGTATGATTAGGTGACCAAACCTCTCCTTAAGGCGAACTTTCTAGACATTGCCAATAATGTTATCTAATAATATTATTCAAATAATATGAATTATTGATCGATAATGAAAAAATCGTGTAGTGACAATTATTGAAACAATGATAATATAAAATATCAGCGTAGCAATTATTGAATCGATAAAATAAAATATTGAGCGATAATTCTTGTAACAATTATTGAGTAGTGCCTTCTTACGTAAGAATCAATAATTGTGTGCAATCTGGTAATCTTCTTGTGTTTTAACCATAGGGTATTTCAACGGTATTAGCTTGATAACAACTACGTAGATTATTTATAAACAACTTATACTTGTCGTTTTCTTCATCGATCGCTTTTTCCGTTATGGGGCCCACACAAAGAAAATTTGCCGTCGTAAATACGAATATTCCAAGCGGTAAGAATATTCCACGACAAACGAATATTCTCCGACAAAAATGAATATTTTATAACCACTTGCTTATTTGAAATATTTGTGCATTTTACCCATAACTAACCACATTAATCAAATCAACCCTTCTTATTTCAAAATAATAAATAGAGAAATTTAATTTCATTTATAATAAGTTGGGTCTTCTGACCTCCCTCCTTATGAAATTTCGTCCTCGAAATTGGCGTACGTACACAGTGTTTGAAAAGGTGAGGATACCTCGCTTTCATTTCGTTTCAACTCCCGGTCATTTCCTCGATAGCATGGTTCCTCCACAAAACTTTAACTTGTGGTATGACCTTTATGCGTAGGACATGCTCCTTCTATCAAGATCTTGGCGGTACCTCTTCGTGCGTTAAGTCTTTGGCTATCTCGTTCGGTTCTAACTCAATAGCGTGGTTGGGTCTTTCACATATTTCTGAAGCACGGATATATGAAAAACATTATGAACACGAGGCATACTTGGAGGTAGCTTAGCGAGTCTATAGGCTACATTTCCTACTCGGTCGAGAATTTGAAATGGACCGATAAATCGTGGATTGAGCTTTCCTCTTTTCCCAAATCTTGTAACTCCCTTCCATGGAGCAACACGTGACAATACATGATCCCCGATACTAAATTCCCGTCTTTTCGATGAAGATCGCGTATAACTCTTTTTTGTCGATCTTGTGCCATTTGTATCGTTGTCGAATCATTTGGATCTTTTACGTAGTGATCATACGTACCAACTCTGGTCCCAACAATGTTGCTTCACCCACCTCATCCCAACATCTTTGGAAGCGACACTTTCGTCCATATAATGCTTGAATGGAGCCACACCTATACTTGCACGATAAATTTGTTGTTGTAGGAGAATTCCACGATGGTAAATACTTATCAACTCCTTTGAAGTCTAGGACACGAGTCTTAATAGATCTTCAAGAGTTTGAATAGTCTCTCTCGATTGTCCATCTGTTTGAGGATGGTATCTTTGGCCCAGAATCGTAAATCCGTGCCCGTAGCTTTTTGCAAGCTAACCCGAAAATCGTGAAGTGAATCTTGGGTCACGATCCAAAACTATGGATCTTGGCATGCCATCTGATCTCACAATCTCATTTACATACATATGAGCAAGGCGTTCGAGGAATAAGTCTCCCGTATCGGCAAGAAATAAGCGGACTTGGTTAATCTATCAACAATAACCCCGAATAGCATTTATGCCTTGAGAAAGCGTGGGAAGACGTACTTGAAATCCATGGTAATGTGTTCCCACTTCCATTTTGGAATCTCAAGTGGTTTCTGATGGACCCTTAGGCACTTGATGCTCGCCTTTTACGTTGACAAGTTAAACACCTCGAGATAAACTTTGCGATCTCTCTCTTCGTATTGTTCCACCAAAATGTATGTCGAAGATCACGATACATTTTGGTACTTCGAGATGGATTGCAAGCGGTGTATTGTGTGCCTCCATCATGATCTTGTTCTTCAAATCGAGTCGTTAGGAACCTGAAAGTGCGGAGTGGACTAAAGTATTCCTTCTTCATCGATTCTTGCCTACGGAATAACACCTTCTTGTACTTTCTTTTCATCGCATCGCGATTTCTGGGTTACGTGGCTTGAAGCGACTTGGTGGCTTGGCAACTTTAACTTTATCGATTAAAGTTGGTTTATCTTCATCGTATACTTGACATCATCGCCTTTTCGTTCACGCATATGATCTTATGATCTTCTACGCGTAGCGTCATTACCACGTTTGCTTTTCGAGGATGGTATTGAATGGTGTGGTTGTAATCTTTCAATGACTCGAGCCAGCGTCGTTCTTTGCGTGTTGAGTTCCTTTTGGGTGAAGAAATATTTGAGGCTTTTATGGTGTGAATATATCTCCACTTTCTCTCCGTATAGATAGTGCCTCCGGATCTTTAAGCAAAAGCAGCTTTGCTTTGACTCTAGATCATGAGTAGGATAATTCCTCTCATATTCTTTAAGTTATCATGAGGCATAGGCTATGACTTTCCCATGTTGCATGAGAACACATCCTAACCCTTTGCGAAGCATCATTTGTAGATAACAAATCCATCGAACGGATGGTATTGTCGAGCAGTCTTAGAAATGAGTCTCTCTTAAGCTCTTGGAAACTCTTTTCGCATTCCTCGCTCCATACAATTTTGTATCTTTCGAGTCGGTTGAGTTAACGGGGTAGCGATTCGAGAAAATCCTTCCACGAATCTCGATAATAACCGACTAAGCCCGAGAAAGCTCGTCACTTGATCTGCAAGACTTTGGTTGCTCCCAACTTTGTATTGCTTGATCTTCATAAGGGTGATAGATACTCCATGTTTTGACACCACGTGCCCGAGGAATGCTACTTCCTCGAGCGAACTTCGCATTTCTTGACTTGGCATATAGCTTATTTTCACGAAGCCTTTGGAGTACCGACTTCAAATGGTGCTCATGATCTTCACGACTTTTGGAATATATGAGGATGTCATGATAAAAACAACAATGAAGTGATCAAATATTCCTTGAATACTCGGTTCATCATATCCATGAAAGTCGCGGGAGCATTAGTCGATCAAAAGACATGACTAAAATTCATAATGCCGTCTCAGAGTTACGAAGGCGGTCTTTGGAATATCCTCGATTCTAATCTTGGTGATGATATCGAGCGAAGATCGATCTTTGAAAAGAATTGTGCTCCTTATTGTTGGTCAAACAGGTCATCAATATGAGGTGGCGGATACCTATTCTTGATGGTGACATGGTTGATTCTCGATAGTCAATACAAAGTCGCATACTCCGTCTTTCTTCTTTACTGAATAAAATAGGAGCACCCCGAGGAGATGTACTTGGGACGAATGAAACCGATGTCCAACAACTCACTGTAGTTGGACCTTTAACTCCTGAAGTTCAATAGGAGCCATTCGATATGGGGTTTTAGAAATGGGCTTTGTACGGGTTCAAGATCGATAAAAATTCAACTTCACGTTACGGGGGTAGGCGGGAAGTTCTTGAGGAAATCGTCGGAAATTTACTAACAACGGGAATATTATTCAAATCGGCGTGTCTTTATTCAAATCCATAACATGGGCTAAGAAAGCTTGACATCCATTTTTCAATAAGCGAATAGCTTTATGACTTGATATGGCGGTGATTGATTTTAGTGGTTTAGTTGCTTGAATTAAATACAACGGGTTGGTTAGGAATATGAAAACTAATGACCTTACGAAAACAATCAATTTTGGCATGATGAGTAGTTAACGATCGATCCCTAAAATCACATCAAAGCAAGTATCTTTAAAGAGATAAGGTCAGCGGGTAATGTGATGGTGCCGACTTGGATCAAACAAGATTTATAAATAGTGGATGTGATGAAAGTTTCTCTAGCGGAGTCTCCACGAGATAAATCAAAGTCTAATTTCTCGGAGTTAAGTTTAAGCGTTGAGCACAAGCGGGAGAGATAAATGAATGGGTATGCCGGTATCTAGTAAAGGTATAAACTTTGTGAGAATTTATGATTAGCTTACCGTGATCACCTCGTTTGGGTTCCTCGCATTTTGACCGATCACGACAAAGCGCTCTTCGAGGAGCAGTTGACTTTGACTTTTTGGGATGACCTTTTGAGTCACCATCCCCATTGGACTTGGTTTCATTTACCGTCTGATCTCGGCGATATGTCCCTTCTTTCCACAATTATAACATACCTTGAGCTGTTGTGGGGCGAGTTTTGGGTGATATGTCCCTCTTTTCCGCATTTATAGCATCTGGCCGGTGGTGGTCGTTCTCCTCCCTTAGAACCGATTCTTTCTTTGGTCTTTGGCGTCTTCACATGGTCATTGTTGAATCTCCTCTTTTAAAATCTCCCCAGGCTCGCTTCTTCTATTTTCATGGCCATGATTACCACGGAGTGGTTCTGGCTTTTGTTAAGTATTTTTTTTTTCTCATTTGGTTATCGTTGTTACGATGATGCTTATGTCACCGATATGATCCTGGTTGTGGTCCCTCGGTTGAGCGTACTCGTTATCTCGCTCTAATAATTGAGCCACATTGACAACATCTGAATAGAGAAAATTTATGAGAAATGAGATATTGGCGTATGTGGGTTTCAAACCTCTCGAAACATCCGCGTCATCGTTCCTCATTCTCCACCAAATGAGGTGCTGAGCACTGGATAACTCTGCAAACTTAGCCTCGTCTTTGGGACACCGTCGTGTTGTTTTGTTCTAGTCTAATAAACTCCACCTCCTTCGTATATGAATACTTTCGAGGAAAGTACTTGTCATTGAACGATTCTGAAACGTCTCCCGAAGACATCTTGAGTCTTGAATTTGGATGGAGTGCGCTTCCTGATTCCCACCGATGTCTGCCTCATTCTGGAACATAAAGGTGGCGAATGGAACCTTACATTTCCTCCGTGCATCCCAAGACATCGAATATCTTGGTAATTTGTTTGACCCACGTTTCGCCTTAATCGGATCGGCTTTCCCAGAATTACGGTGGTCCTGACTCTTTGAAGCTTGCATTTGTGACAAAGCGTGCGTTATTATCATTTCCACATATATTGTACCTACGAGTCTCCTAAATGCGATTTTGCATGAAGCTGCAAAAAGCTTCTAAACATCCATCGTTCATCATCGATCGGTTAATTGTTGTTCACGGGAGGAACATTATTCGACTGTTGCACGTTCTCCTCGTTGGTGAGTAAAAGGTGTCTCCACGGTCTCATTTACTCCATTGTTAACATTCTCGATCGACATTCTCAAATCTTGCCATAAAAGCAAGGGTTAATTAAATAAATCAACATATCACATAATATCCATATATCTTGACCGACCAACAAATAAGCTTAGGTAGGACACCTTTAGCGAAGGATTTTACTCGTCTCTCCCTCTAGTTCTATTCCCGATCTCGCTTGGAGATCATATCCTAAGCTACGATACCCATTGTATGCCCCCAAAATAGGTATACATCACCCATTTTGAGTCGTCGATAACATAATCTGAGAAGCAACTACAACTTTATTAATATTATCTGACAAAATCGAAACACATAAGCGTGAGTTTAAATACAAATATTGTCATCTAGACAATATTCACACCCAAATAAGTCCTCATTACAATTATTGATACATTATTTTACAAAATGGTGAGGACTACTAAAACAACTTTCTAGAACCATCATTCCACACCCAGATTAGTACTTACATGCTACATTCTCGCCTCTCGAGAAGAAAAATGGAACAAAAAAGAAAAGGGTGAGCTCAACTAGCCCGTAAAAAGAATATTATGACTAAGATAATATAGAACAAATTATCGTTAGTCTTGACGAGGAAAAATCGATAAAATATAATAAAATGACAAGTTTTAGATCAATATTTAGCATGTTGAAATAATAATTCATAGAGAGAGTTACGTAGAGAATGAAATCTACTATAATCTATGAATTTAAAAAGTCCATCATCAATATTTTATCCTGTAACATCAATCGATATTCATCTTGAATCAAATATTCATCTTTACTTCTGGCGAAGATATTCATCGATTAAGTAAGTATTCATCTCAACACTGTTCATCTTTGCACTACTGGGCCAAAGATATTCATCGAAGAAAATCATTAATCTTTTTGCACTACTGGGCCAAAGATATTGAGTAATATCATCATTTAGGGTATGAGGATGATGAAAAATATTTTAAAGAAAAGCGAATCGGTGAAACAAAAAGAACAAATATTAAGATTTCGTACTTTTTAAACAATCGAGTTCAAAAATACTTCATAAATAATCATAGTGAAGTAAAATTCAAGAATGATCAAAACATGGATCTGATCAAAGCTAGTATCCATAATAGATATTTTGAAAAAAAATGAAAATTTATTTTTTTTACGTGAATAGTGTCGTATTAAGTGAATAAGTCAAGTATATCGTGAATAATAGTGTCGTATATCGTGAATAGTAACCCGACACTAAAAAAAAAGAATTTCAAGAAAAATCTTACCAATAATATTACGGCATAATGATATTAGAAGAAATAATATCATTAAAAAAAAAATAACATCCCTTACCTCGAAAAAATAGTACTTACTAATTTGGAATCTGGGATATAGTCTTTGAAGGAACTTGCAGTAGTATAGCAACACTCAAAGTATCAAAATACTCACAAGAATAACTCGATAATATAGAGAGAAAACTTCGGTTTACGGTGTGATTTTCAATTCTAACCTAAGCACCTATTTATAGGAAAATGCTTTAGAACACCAAAGTAGAAAATTTAATAAAATAATAATATATATATATATATATATATATATATATATATATATATATAACTTTTCACGCCCACCTTAGACAATCGATCTCAATTTATTTTGCACACTTAGTGTAGTCCACAAAACAAAAAAACGTTTTTCTTAATAAAAATAATTAAAACTTCAAAAATCAATTATTTGAACTTGAACTTCAATAATTCATAATAAATAGCCCTTTTATCGAAAAATTTGAACCTTATGTCTATTCCATAGGAAATTCCATTCTCTACAACTTTGTAAGTTTAAGTTTTTCCAAATTCAAAGCGAAATTGGCCAAAATGAAATCCACAGACAGACGATTTTCTGAAATTTATAATCAAATTTGGTTAAGAAATGGGGTCCCACAAACATTAAAAACATGTTTTAAATATTTTTGTAACAAAAATACTCTTCCTCCTCATTTATTCATATATCCCACATTCATTGTAAAAATATCACCATTATTATATTATTAAAATATAATAATATATTTAAATGAATTATTTTATCGAGAAAAAGATAAAATATCAATTTTCAACAATTGTCACATTAAAAATTTTCTCCATATATCCACATAAAATGAATATTTTCCTTATCATATAAATCAATAATTAATTATTCACAAATAATATTCTGAGAATCGCAATATAAATGACATGCGGTAGTTCCCGGAAGAGGGGCTTTCGATAAGGATTTCTCTCTCTTACTTGCGTATGATTAGGTGACCAAACCTCTCCTTAGGCAGAACTTTCTAGACATTGCCAATAATGTTATCTAATAATATTATTCAAATAATATGAATTATTGATCGATAATGAAAATCTTGTGTAGTGACAATTATTGAAACAACAATAATATAAAATATCAGCGTAGCAATTATTGAATCGATAAAATAAAATATTGAGCGGTAATTCTTTGTAACAATTATTGAGTAGTGCCTTCTTACGTAAGAATCGATAATTGGTGCAATCACAGGTAATCTTCTTGTGTTTTTTTGTGTTTTTAACCACGAATATATTCAGCGATATTACTTGGTAACAACTTCTGTAGATTATTTATAAACAACTTATACTTGTCGTTTTCTTCATCGATCGCTTTTAGTTATGGGGCCCCACACAAAATTTGTTGCGTCGTAAATGCGAATATATTCCACAAAGCGATAAGAATATTCCACGACCAAACGAATATTCTCGACAACAATGAATATTTTATAACCACTTGCTTATTTGAAATATTTGCGCATTTTACCATAACTAACCACATTAATCAAATCAACCCTTACTATTTCAAAATAATAAATAGAGAAATTTAATTTCATTTATAATAAGTTGGGGTCTTAAATACCGTATTTGAGAGTCATAAGACCAAAATTTTTTTTAAATAAAAAGGAATTTCCTTTATTTATTATCTTGAAATAGTAAGGGTTGATTTGATTAATGTGGATAGTTAAGGGTTAAATCACGCAAATATTTCAAAATAAGCAAGTGGTTATAAAATATTCATTTTTGTCGGGAATATTCGTTTGGTCGTGGAATATTAAATCTTGTCGGGGAATATTCGCGATATTATGCAGACCATGTGGGCCCATAACGGAAAGCATGTGAGCGATTGGATGAGGAAAAACGACAAAGTTTGGGTGGTTATAAATAGCAGGCGTAGTTATTACTGATAATAATCAGTTAGTTATATCAATTAAGCATGTTGGAATACCCGTTGGTTAAAATACGTGATATCTGGCATGGTCAGCATTCTAGACATACCTGCTGCGGTATTACACAAGATTGTTGAATTATTGATCCTTACGTGAAAGGCACTACTCAATAATTATTACGATGTGAGTTCTTTATTCAATAGTTTATTTTATTGATTCAATAATTCTTTGCGTTGGTATTTTATATTATTGTTATTTGATAATTGTCATCGACCGTATTTCCATTATCGGATCAATAATTCATATTATTTGAATAATATTATTAGATAACATTATTGGCAATGTCTAGAAAGTTACTTCTAAGAGAGGTTTGGTCACCTAATTGCGGCAAGAAGGAGAGATCCTTATTCGAAAGCCCCTCTTTCCAGGAGCGGCTGGTTATCATAAATGTGATTACGTAATATTATTTGTGAATAATTAATTATTGATTCATATGATAAGGAAATATTTATTTTATATGAATATAAATGATGGATTTATTTATGTGGTTATTAATGAAGGAATTAATGTTGAGGTGTTTTATCAAGTATTTTATCGGATTGGAGGTATTAAAAATCAAATCGGGGGTTTTGAGATATATTATGGGGTTATAATTTTAATCAAACCGTTGGATCGTTGTAATTTTTGGATATGTTATACATACATAAGTTGAGTATATGTCCACAAATTTTGAACCGTTAAAAATACGAATGATTTGTTGTGAATTTTAAGAGGTGTCGGATTCAGAAATTAGGTTTATAATTGATTTTGGTGGAAAATTCTAGAATTGAGTGGGCCCCACTTGTGGTTGGTGAAAAATGTGCTGAATTTTATTTCAAATGTGGTGGGTGGGAATAGTAGCAGGTAAAGCCATCAGGTTGCAGGTTAAGTCTGCTTCGGCGTGCTAACATTTTCCTATAAATAGAGGGCTAAGTTAGAATTGAAAATCACACCATAAACAAAGTTTTCTCTCTTTCTCTCTCTATATTATTGAGCGTATTTTGTGAGTATTAGATACTTTGAGAGTTCTTTGTTCAAGACAAGTTTCATTCAAACATCACTTGAAACCTTTCCTTAGAAGTAATCGATTCTTCGAGGTAAGGGATGTTATTTTTTTCGTAATGATATTATTTCTTCAATATCATTATCTTCAAATATTAGTTGGAACTTTTTATCAAATTTGGAACTTTTTCATATCGAGGTTACTATTCACGAGTTACTATTCACGAGTTACTATTCATGAGTTCTTATTCACGAGTTCTTATTCACGAGTACTATTCACGTGAAGCGTGAAAATGTTTTTTTGTGGAATTTCTATCTTTTGGTGTCAGATTGATTATTACTATTATCGATACTATAGACACTATTCACGATATCTGACTATTCATCGAAAAATAAAATTTCTTCTTTTCGTCAAAATATCTATTCGGATACTAGCTTTGATTGTATCCATGTTTTGATCATTCTTGAATTTTACACCACTATGATTATTTTTTGAGGTATTGTTGGACATGGATAAAACAAAGTCTGAATCATTAATCCTTAATCCTTGTCATTTTGTTTCACTTTGGATTCGTTCTTTAAAAATATTTTTCATCATCCTCGGTCTTAAATGATGATATTATTGAATATCTTTGGCACGTAGTCAAAAGATGAATGATTCTGAAGAATATCTTTGGCTGTGGTGCTGAAGATGAGCAGTGTTTAAATGAACATGGGGGTGATGAATATCTTTGGCCTCAGTAGTGCAAAGATGAGCAGTGTTGAGATGAACATGACCAGATTGATGAATATCTTTGGCACTGTAGTGCAAAAGATGAATATTTGATTTGAGATGAATATTGATTGATGTTACGAGGATAAAATATTGATGATGAATTTGTTAAATTCATAGATTATAGTAGATTTCATTCTCTACGTAACTCTTACATGAATTATTATTTCATTGCGAATATTGATCCGAAACTTGTTGTCTATTGTATTCTATCGATTTTTTTCACGTTGAAGACTAACGATAATTTGTTGTATATTATCTTAGTCATAATATTCTTTTCTTGAGCTAGTTGAGCTCACCCTTTTCCTTTTGTTCCATTCTTCTCGGAGGCGAGAATATAGCGAGTACTAGTGGGGTATGGAATGAAGGTTTTAGAAAGATTGTTTAGTAGTCCTCACCATTTTTTGTAAAATAATGTATCAATAAATGTGATGAGGATTTATTTGAGTATAAATATTTCTAGAAGATAATATTTGTATTTAAACTCACAGTATTTATTGTTGTGATAATAAAGTTGTAGTTGTTTCGTACCATGTATTTGGCGACTCGAGAATGGGTTGGATGGAATGGACCTATTTTGGGGCGTCGCGATTGGTATCGAGCTTAGGATATGATCTCTGGCGGAGATGGGGAATAAAACTAGGAGGGAGAGACGAGTAAATCCTTCGCTAGTGTGTCCTACCTAAGCTTATTTGTTGGTTGGTCATATTATAGGGTATTATGTGATTTGTTAATTTATTTAATTAACCCTTGTTTTATGATAGTTTTTTAGAATGGTCACTTGCGAGAACGTTAACAATGGAGTGAATGAGATCGTGGAGACACCTCTAATCGCCAACTGAGGATAATGTGATGTCGGTGAAGAAGGAATTAGAGATATCCATGTGGTGAGTGAAGAATTGATAGTTGCATTTTGAGATAATCGCAGAGGTAACAAATGAGAGTGAGGAAGAAGAGGAAGAAGAGGTACTGAAGAGAGTTTATTAGAGGTATTTTATGATCGAAATATAGAATTGCAAAATCGTATTCATGAGTTAGAAGAAGCAAAGCTAAAGAATTGCGAGGCGGTCGTGGAGCAAAAGGATGCAACGATTCAAGCTTGTGTTACCCGATATGTGATGCTTGAGCGAAGCACTCTTTGGCGAGTATAAGATGATAAAGTGGAATCGAAAGTGAAAGAAGAAATAAGCGAACAGTGAGAATGAGTGATGCATGGGTAAAAACGCATTTGTAGCGTTGATATTATGGAAAGAGATGTCAATCTAAAAGAGAAGATTTAACGATGGCGGAAGGCGTCGGCGAACAACATCGGCACCATCAACAAATTCTAGGGAAGAGAACGATCGCCGGTTAGATGCTATGAGAGATGTGGAGAGGAGGGACATATAAGGTCAAACTATTCAAAGCCTTCAAGGTATGCTATAATTGTGGAAAAGAAGGACATATCGCTCGAGATTATGACGATATCGAAACCGATCCAGCGTGAATGGTGACTCAAAAGGATGTCCCGAAAAGTCAAAGTCGGCGGTTCTTGGAAGAAGCGTTTGTCGTGACCAATAAAATCGAGGAACCCGAACGAAGTTAGCAGGTTAGTTAATTATAAATTCTTGCAAGTTTATACCTTACTAGAATCTGGTTCTACCCATTCTTTTATCTCTCTTGCTTGCGCTCGGCGTTTGAACTTGACTACGGAGAAATTAGACTTTGACTATTTATGGAGAATCAGTTAGGAGAAACTTTCATTACATCTGTTGTTTAGAAATCTTGTTTGATTCAGTTGGCACTATCACATTACTGTTAACCTTATTTCTATAGAGATATTTGCTTTTGATGTGATTTTAAGTTTACTCATCATGCCAAATTGATTGCTTTTGTAAGGTTGTTAGTTTTCATATTCTAAGCAACTTTGTTATTGAATTCAACAATCAAACCATTGTAATCAAACATTTTCATATCAAGCCATGAAGTCATTCGTTTATTACGGATGTCAAGTTTTCTTAGTCCATGTTATGGATTTGAATAAAGACACGTCGATTTGAATAATATTTGTTGTTATTGATTTTTCACGATGTATTTCTGAAGAATTTCTTGGCTTACTCCCAAAGCGATATTAAATTTTATATCGACTTTGAACGCGGTACAAAACTCATTTCTAAAATCTCATATCGAATGGCTCTATTGAACTTGAGGAGTTAAAAATTCAACTATAGAATTTGGTACACGAGCCTTTATCTTGTGACTTCCTTTGTGGAATTCACCTAAGCGAGGACTCTCTATAGGGAGGCGTCGTATTCGATGCGATAGTAAAGCGATAGGTGTCATTGTGACGTCTTTATCCAAGATTGGGATATGAGTCGCGAGTTGAGAGCAACCTAAGTCGATAATCGAAATCGTAGCTTTGAGAAGCTTAGTTGGTTATTATCGGAGATTCGTTGAAGGATATTCTCGAATCGCTATTTCATTATCGCGGTGACTCGTAGAGATACAAAATTGAATGGAGCAAGGAATGTGGGAAGAGCTTGAAGAACTCGAGAGGAGACTCATTTCAAAGACACATGTTACGACCGTGCCATCTGGAAAAGCGAGCGTGGTGGTAGCGTGTTGAGTAGAAGATCGTATCTAAATCACGAGTACGATATTGTCAAAGACTAATTTCAGTATAATTTACAAATAATAGAGATGGAGATGAAAACTCTAGGTACCCGCGTGATGATATCTGAGTATAATCGACTTTAGTTAAAGTTAACTCCAAGCCTTGGGCAGGATGATGCGTATGAAGAAGAAAGTACAAGAAGGAGCTATTAGGGCGTGAATTGATGAAGAAGGAATACTTGAGTCCACTCTAGACTTTGTGTTCCTAACGACTACGATTTGAAGTACAAGATTATGATGGAGGCACACAATACACCATTTGCAATCCATCTCGAAGTACTAAAATGTATCGTGATCTTGACATACATTTTGGTGGAACAATATGAAGAGAGAAATTGCAAAGTTTATCTCGATGTGTTTAACTTGTCAGCGTGTAAAGGCGGAGCATCTAGTACCTAAGGGTCCGTTGCAACCACTTGAGATTAGGAATGGAAGTGGGAACACATTACCATAGATTTCATTCTGCAGGTCTTCCTACGGTTTCTCAAGGCATCAATGCTATTTGGGTTATTGTTGATAGATTAACCAAATCGCTTCATTTCTTCTTGAATCGGAGACTTATTCCTTGTAGCGTCTTGCTAGTATGTACGTGAATGAGATTGTGAGGTTGCATGGCATGCTCGTATCCATAGTTTTGGATAGTGACCCAAGATTCACTTCATGATTTTGGGTTAGAAAGCTATAAACGCAATTCTGATTCGATTTGGCATACCATCCTCGAAGCGGATGGGCAATCGAGAAGGACTACTCAAACTCTTGAAGATATATTAAAACTCGTGTCCTAGATTTCAAAGGAAGTTGGGATAAGTACTTGCCATTGGTGGAATTCTCATACAACAATAGTTATTAAACAAATATAGGCATGGTTCCATTGAAGCATTATATGGACAAAAATGTAGTTCTCGATATGTTGGGATGAGGTGGGTGAAGCAACATTGTTGGGACCCGAGTTAGTATGTATATGACTAAAGAAAAGATCCAAATGATTCGACAGCGTATACAAAGCGGCACAAGATCGACAAAAGAGTTATGCGGATCTTCATCGAAAGGATGTGGAATTTAATGTAGGGATCATGTATTGTTGCGAGTTGCTCCATGGAAGGGAGTTACAAGATTTGGGAAGAGAGGAAAGCTCAAATCCACGATTTATTGGTTCATTTCAAATTCTTGGCCGAGTAGGAAATGTAGCCTATAGACTTGCGTTACCTCAAAGTATGTCTCGTGTTCATAATGTGTTTCACATATCATACTTAAGTAAATATGTGAAAGACCCGAACCACGTTATTGAGTTAGAACCGGACGAGATAATAGAAGACTTAACGTATGAGGAGGTACTGTCAAGATCTTGGATAGGAAGGAGCATATCCTACGCATGACAAAGGTCATACCACAAGTTAAAGTTTTGTGGAGGAATCATGCTATATAGAAATGACACAGGAATTGGAAGCGGAAATGAAAGCGAGGTATCCTCACCTTTTTAAAACACTACGAGTACGATACGTCGATTTCGAGGACGAAATTTCATAAGGAGGAGGTTGTAAGACCGAAATTTTTTTAAATAAAAGAATTTCCTTTATTTATTATCTTGAAATAGTAAGGTTGATTTGATTAATGTGGATAGTTAAGGGTTAAATACATAAATATTTCAAAATAAGCAAGTGGTTATAAAATATTCATTTTTGTCGGGGAATATTCGTTTGGTCGTGGAATATTAAATGAATATTCGGAGGAATATTCGAATTAAATCTTTAAATGTGACAGTAGCGACCATGTGTGGGCCCATAACTGTGAGCGATTGGATGAGGAAAACGACAAAGTTTGGGTGGTTATAAATAGCAGGCGTAGTTATTCTAAGATTAAGGTATGGTTATTTAATTAAGGTGTTGGAATACCGGTGGTTAAAATCTGATGTCTGGCGTGGTTGCACGTAGCTGCGGTATTGCACTGCATTGTTGAATTATTGATCCTTACGTAAGAAGGCTTTACTCAATAATTATTACGGTGAATTCTTGTTGATAGTTTATTTTATTGATTGATAATTCTTTGCGTTGGTATTTTATATTATTGTTATTTGATAATTGTCCTTTGTATTTCCCATTATCGGATCAATAATTCATATTATTTGAATAATATTATTAGATAACATTATTGGCAATGTCTAGAAAGTTACATCTAAGGAGAGGTTTGGTCACCTAATTGCGCGCCCGATAAGAGAGATCCTTATTGAAAGCCCCTCTTTCACAGGAGCGACTGGTTGTCGTAAATGTGATTACGTAATATTATTTGTGAATAATTAATTATTGATTCATATGATAAGGAAATATTTATTTTATATGAATATAAATGATGGATTTATTTATGTGGTTATTAATGAAGGAATTAATGTTGAGGTGTTTTATCGGTATTTTATCGGATTGGAGGTATTAAAAAATCAAATCGGGGTTTTGAGATATATTCATGGGGTTATAATTTTAATCCAAATAGTTGGATCGTTTGTAATTTTTGGATATGTTATACATACATAAGTTGAGTATATGTCCACAAATTTTGAAGCAAGATTAAAAATGCACGAATGATTTGTTGTGAATTTTAAGAGGTGTTGATTAGGAAATTAGGTTTATAATTGATTTTGGTGGAAAATTCTAGAATTGAGTGGGCCCCACTTGTGGTTGGTGAAAAATGTGCTGAATTTTATTTCAAATGTGGTGGGTGGGAATAGTAGCGAGTAAAGCCATCGGAGGTTGCTTGAGTTAAGTGCGCTTGGCGTCTTTAACATTTTCCTATAAATAGAATTTAAGTTAGAATTGAAAATCACACCATAAACAAAGTTTTCTCTTTTTCTCTCTATATTATTGAGCGTATTTTGTGAGTATTTAGATACTTTGAGAGTTCTTTATTCAATTACAAGTTTCATTCAAACATCACTTGAGCCTTTCCTTAGAAATCTTCGATTCTTTGAGGTAAGGGATATTATTTTTTTAAGGATGATATTATTTCTTCAATATCATTATCTTTGAAATATTGGTCTCGAACTTTTTATCAAATTTGGAACTTTTTCATATCGGGTTACTATTCACGAGTTTTTATTCACGAGTTACTATTCATGAGTTCTTATTCACGAGTTCTATTCACGAAGTCTTATTAAGTGAAAGCGTGAAAATGTTTTTTGTGGAATTTCATCTTTTGGTGTCGGAGTTCTTATTCACGATACTCGGCACTATTCACGATATCTGACCCTTTATTCATCGAAAAATAAAATTTCTTCTTTTTAGTCAAAATATCTAATACGGATACTAGCTTTGATTGTATCCATGTTTTGATCATTCTTGAATTTTACACCACTATGATTATTTTTGAGGTATTGTTTGGACATGGATAAAACAAAGTACGAATCATTAATCCTTAATCCTTGTCATTTTGTTTCTTTGGATTCGTTCTTTAAAAATATTTTTCATCATCCTCGGTCTTAAATGATGATATTATTGAATATCTTTGGCCTGTGAGTCACAAAGATGAATGATTTCTGAAGAATATCTTTGGCACATGTGGTCAAAAGATGAGCAGTGTTTAAATGAACATGACCTAAGTGATGAATATCTTTGGCACTGTAGTGCAAAGATGAGCAGTGTTGAGATGAACATGATGGATTGATGAATATCTTTGGCTGTAGTGCAAAGATGAATATTTGATTTGAGATGAATATTGATTGATGTTCTGAGGATAAAATATTGATGATGGGTATTAAATTCATAGATTATAGTAGATTTCATTCTCTACGTAACTCTTCTATGAATTATTATTTCATTGTGAATATTGATCTCGAAACTTGTTGCCTACATTGTATTCTATCGAGTTTTTCCTCGTTGAAGACTAACGATAATTTGTTGTATATTATCTTAGTCATAATATTCTTTCTTGAGCTAGTTGAGCTCACCCTTTTCCTTTTGTTTCATTCTTCTCGGTGAGGCGAGAATATAGCGAGTACTTAGTCGAGGGTATGGAATGAAGGTTTTAAAAGGATTGTTTAGTAGTCCTCACCATTTTGTAAAATAATGTATCAATAAATGTGATGAGGATTTATTTGAGTATAAATATTGCAGAAGATAATATTTGTATTTAAACTCGATTTTATTGTTGTGATAATAAAGT